>CM053405.1:7392203-7408154 GCA_028644305.1 Xerus rutilus
GAAAGGACTTTGGGAGGCAGAGTCAGGGTGTAGGCAGGATGTCCAACGCAGGAGTCCCCCAGTGCTCACTAGGGGAAAGAAACTAAGGTCAGCTGGAGATATGATTAGGGTGGAGGGAAGAAGTTTTAGAACACACATCAATGTAGTTCAGAACTCTTCTTCGAAGGGCAGATTATGGAGCCAAAGAGAAAGGTAAGAGGTGGCACCATTTCCCCTGTAATCTGAGGAAGAGCAAGTTGGGCCCAAGATTTTGGGACTCAGAGAGCAGAGATCGAGACGGTGAGCTTAGGTATGATATGATATGATATAATAGTATGGTTATTGCATTAAGTCAAAACTGGGTGTGACATTCTGCCCCCTGAGGGGTGTGCGTGTGACATTCCTGCCAGTTTGGCACTAAAGCTCCTGAGCTCCGTGAGACACGGGACAGGCCCCGAGTGACACCGTCAATAGTGATGCCACAGGCGTCCTCTCCTGCACCCTGGCCCCAGCACATGTTGTTAGGCTTCAGTGACGTCCAACATGAGTGGAAGGACAGACTCTGGTGTTCCTTCCAGTTTGTGGCCAACAAATTCAGCGAGCGGGTAGGATCAGCCGTTCACCTTGCCCTGCCTTTGGGGTGGTGAGGACTCCGACCTGCTTGCTCCCTCGACAGTTACACCCTCTCTGCTCCACTTGATAATTTGAGAACTTTATTGAGATCCTCTTCTTTTCAGTATTATCTCAACTCTGCAGTAACCTCTTTCTGCCCTTCCAGTGTGTGTGATGCAAAGCCCCAGTGGCTGGCAGTTCTCCGCAGTGGCTGCACATCTTGTGAGCAGGATGCATGCACAGGATCTTGTCATCATGCGTAACTGTAGGCAGTACTGGGCCCGGGTCCCTTTCCATCCCCACCAATGCCTGGAGTGGATGTCTAGAATAAATACACGAATGGTAGATCTTCATTCAGGCAGGAGAGCAAGGGGAAGAGGTCTGTGATGGTCTCAGGGGCGCCAGCCCCGAGGCGTCCGCGCAGGCTGCTGAGGGGCCCTAGGAGCCAGCTGCTGCCACAGGGAATGTGAGCATGAGTCACCGGGCAGGGCGCTGTGAGGAAATCTGTGACAAAATGTGCATATTGAGAAGTTGAGGGTGCATCTGCCGAGCTCGTGAGCCAGTTGACTGAGTAACTCCAGATTAGGAGGGGGAAGAATAGAATTGGGCATGTATATCATTATACACTGGGATCTTTTTGGTCCTAAAAATAAAATACCAGAATGTTCTGGTGAATTGTTCAAGAGAGCTACATCCTTCCAGCCATACACCCAAAACAGTCACACTCAAGTACAGAAAAGGTGCCGAAGTCGCAGCTGTGGGCGCAACCTCAGACCACTTGCCATGCACTTCCAGCAGGTCTTCCCCCTGGTGCTCTAATCCCTTCCATGTTGGGGGGGGGGGCGGGCAGGCTGTGCTCAGAGGCTGGGGCAGGGGGCACTCAGCCATCCCTTTATTTTCTTCAGAAATGCTTCCTGGGCCCCTCAGAGCCACAGGCTGCTTTAGGACAGGATGGGGACCAGTCTGATCTGGAAAATTCATCATCCAGTTCACCATCCTCGACCTCGCCCTTGGACAGTCCTGAGGGGTGAATGCCAGTCTCCTACCTGAGGCCTCAGGACCATGGGAGCATGCGATATGTGGATCCCCACTTCCCAGCCCTGCCCTGCTGAGCTGGGGTGCCCACAGTATGGGCCGCCTGCATGAATCCCGGTGACTGTGGCTGTGTCCCCTCACTGTTTAGGCAGGAATGGGCCTTGTCACCTGTGGCTCAAGGCTGGAAATACCCACAGCTGTAACAGAAGAGAAGCCCTGGGTGACCCGTGGTGCTGCTGTGGAGGGTAGGGTGGGGCAGCAGCAAAGACAGGGCAGCCATCCAGACAGCAGCAGGAGCCCGGGAAGGGAAGGCCTGCCTTCTTACTTCCTAGACCATGGTGGGGGCTGAGAAACGTGGACGACTCTGTAATTTTTCAAATATATATATATGTGTGTGTGTGTGTTTTACTTATTTATTTTAGTAATGGAGATTGAACCCAGGGCCACTTAACCTCCAAACCACATCCCCAGCCCATATATATATGTTATTTAATATATAAAATATATATAATATATTAAATGAATTAAATACATATTAAAATTAAAATTATATATTTATATATATTAAAATATACATATTTTTAAAATTTAGAGACAGGGTCTTGCTAAGTTGCTAAGGTTGCCTTTGAACCTGTGATCCTCCTGCCTCAGCCTGCTGAGCCACTGGGATTACAGACGAGCACCACCACCTAGCTATGTTGGAGTTTTAAATGAAAGTGGAAGGTGTGGGTTTTGAAGACTTGGTGGCCCTGAAGGAGGGGTGGGGGAGGGAATCCAGGAGTGGGTCCCCAGGTGGAGGTCTGAGCAGGAGACCCTGGAGGAGGGGCAGGTGGGGCTGTCCTGAGTCCTGAGGGCTTAAAGTTTAGAAGCTGAGAAGGGACAAAGTTCAGGGAGGGACAAAGGGAAGCTGCAGATCAGAGGGGAGTCCAGGTGCCCCCTCCCTTCTCTACAGAGCAGGAGGGAGGTCTTATGGGAGAGTTGGGCCAGAAGGAAGTGGGGCAGACTTGAAGCCTGCTTTGGGGCCTGGAAGAGGGCACCCAGAAGGCTTCATTGCTAGAGTCAGGGTTGGGCAGGAGAGGCCTGTAGGACAGGGACTATGAGACATCTACCCTTGTAATTTTTCAAATATATATATATATGTGTGTGTGTGTGTGTATTGTATTTATTTATTTTAAAAGGTGGGTGGACAAGAAGTGGACAAGAAGACAGTGTTAGCAAAAACTACGTCCTTGTCCCCAAAACCAGTCCAATAACAATGACATGATTCGGAGAGAAGGGGAAAAAAAACTTATTGCTTTGCTAGCAAAGGACAGACACAAGAAATCCTGTCTCAATGGTGTGATTCTGTCCATCAGGGAACAGGGGTTTTAAAAGAGGTGATCAAAAGGCTACATTCCACGTGTTCTCTGTCTGGAGCTGTAATTCCCTTGTTAATTTGGGAGATAGTCATTTCTGAGATCTTGTGGTGCCATCTCCAAGTCTGAATTGCTTTGTTCCTGTGGTGGCTGTGTACTCAAGGGCAGATAAACCTGCCTAAGATGGGGAAGAAAGGTAATCTTGTTCTCCCCACCCCCCACGGGGTGATTAGGGAGAGATTAGGGAGGAGGAGGGAGAGAAGAAGAGAAAGAAACTTGTCCTTTTAAGAATAAGCTGGAGTTGCAAAGCAGCAAGGGCAATATTCAAAGCATAAAGTGGACCTGTCACAACAGGACACAGGAGGGAGGGGACTCCTCAGTTAGCATGCCTCACTCCCCGCTTTCATCAGGTCTTGATTCAAAAGCCACTTTCTTGGTGGGAGCATCTCTGATCTTCTCTAAAATGTAACCCCTGTTTTCTTTCCCTGAAGTTTTTTTCTTGGCACATAACACTATTTAACACACTATGTATTTATCTTTTTTTATGTTTATGTGTCTCCCAGGGGAATGGAAGCCTTTTAAGGGCAGATGTCCTGGGCTGAATTGTATCCTTTCCCAAATTCACATTAGGACCCTAACTCCCAGTGTGTCAGAAAATGACCTTATTTGTGAATAGGGTCCTTTTAGATGCAGTTAGCGAGGAGAAGGGCATTAGGGTAGGTCCCTATCCAAAATGATGGGTGTTCTTATTTTTTTTTAAGATATTAGAATATGCTTTCTTTTTTTTAATCTTTATTTTATTTATTTATTTTTATGTGGTGCTGAGGATCAAACCCAGTGCCTCACATGTGCTAGGCGAGCGCTCTCCCACTGAGCCACAGCCCCAGTGCCCCCATGGGTACGTTTGATCTGAATAAGACCAGTGACAAGTGTAAGCTCAACTGTAGGGTCCACAACTGTCGCAGGGTCCACTTTACACTTTGAATATACCCTTGCTGCTCTGCCCCTCCAACTTATTTTTAAAATGGACATCTTTCTTTCTCTTCCTCTTCCCCTCCCCTCCCTAACCTCTCCCCCCTAATCTCGAGGAAACAGGACTACCTTTCTTCCCCATCCTAGGCACAGCTATCCATCCTTGAGTCCACACCCTCCACATGAATGAAGCAATCCAGACTTGGGGATGGCACCAGAAGACCTCAGAAATGACCGTCTCCCAAATACACCAGTAAATTACAATTCCAACAGAGAACATGGGAATACAGCACTTGAATCCCTCTATAAAAGCCCCTTCTTCCTTCTGATGGACAGAATCACAGCCCCTGTGTTTCTTCTTTGTTAGCAAAGCAGTAAAACTTTTCCCTTTTTCTCAAAACTGTGTCCTCAGAATTGGATTGGCATGGGGACAAGGATCAGGCTTTCCGCAATGATGGTAACTCTAAGATTCTGCTTATTCTCTGGTTACTGAATTTTCACTCAGCTAGGGAGAGTGACAGGGTGGCCACTTGGAGAGCTGGAGTTAAGCACAAGTGGGTCCCCGTGCAGAGCTGGGCAGTGACCCACCCCTCCTGCCTCACGAGGCGGCTCCTCAAGGGCTGTCAGCCCCAGCATCGGCTGATCCCCCAAGTTTCCTTATTTGAACCCGCAGCAGTCTGAGAATTGTGGTCATACTTGGCAAGATCCAAGTCTGGCTTTGTAAGGAAAACCGCTGTAATGCCCAGACTTGAGACCACCAGAGACCACCAGGAGTCCGATTCCGATGTAATCACAAAAGGGTCTTTAATTCAAGCTTGAGCAGGGTCCACCAACCTTCACCGACGCATTGGGTTAGGAAGCGCGGCCCCGAGTCAAGGGGAGCAGGGATTTTTACGGATTACAATTGCAAGCAGGGGAGTACATGCCTTGGTGTTACATGATTGGGTAAGGGAAAGCACGCGCAGGGGGAACAGCAGTAGGATTGGATGGGGATGGGTGAAGTCACTGGGTGGTCAGTGGACCTTTAGACTGATAGGTCTGGCTACAATGGGCCCAGTTGACCTTTAGGTTATTGATAGGTCTGGCTACAGTGAGCTCATTGCCTGGCCTTCTGATTAGCTGACCCAAGTTGCAGAACCACTTTTTGGTGCCAGGGAGAGGTGCCGTTGATGTGTTGCAACTTCCAGTAACTGGGTGGGGGACCTAGGGCTCTGGACAAGAGGCCTAGAGTCACAAAATGGCTTTAGTCTGGTCCTTTCACCGCCTATCAGAAACTGGTCTGGAATCTGGGTGCACCCCGGGGCCAGCGTCTTCTAACCGAGAGCCAGAGTTTGATGTGTGAGTGGCTAAAGAAAGGTCAGGTCCCTGATCAGCTGCTTTGTGCTTGATCTAATCTACACGCAGAGGGTCCTGAGATAACAAGCCGAGGGTGAGGGGATGTCAAGGCCAGGAGGAATTGCCTCCCCTTTGTTCAACAGGGATCCGTGGAGCATCGACCAAGGTGGCGGTACCCTCTTAGATGCTGGGGGTTACAGGAACGAATAGGACCTGACTCTCAAGTTACAAAGGGAGATGCCAGTTTTGAAAAAATGTATTGGGAACAGAGCACCATTATCAGGGTCAGTGATTGGGAAAAGGGTGGGGCTTTTCCTGTTCTTAGGAGAGGAACAAGAGGGCGGCTGTCACTTCTTACCGGCCTCCCTGAACTGGTCTTTAAGATCCACCCACCTTGATTCAGAGGAGGACCCAAGTCTTTGGTCCTGAGAGTAAATGGGGCTTTTCTGGTTATGCCCACTATTGTTAATATCTAGGATGAGGGAAGGGGGGAAGGTGGCAGAATTGGCAGTTAAGTGTCACCGGCATTTGGCATTTACTTCTTCCAATATTTGCCCACAAAGGTAGAATACTTCCCTCAAAGGAAATGAGGTTCTTTCATGGCTACCGGAAATCTGATTCTACTGGGAGGGATATAAGCTGTCGATTGGATTGCATTGGGTCACAGCACTGCCTCTCTTCAACAAGAGATCCAGAAATTCACAAAGGGAGCTTTCTTTGTATTGCCAGCAGATCTGAGCGGTATCTGGTCTGGGGATTCTCAGGTTGACTTGAGGACACTCAAGGTTACTTCCTCTTAGGGCAAACAACTCAGGGAAATTTGCAAACATTCTAAAACAAATCATTTTGGTTTACTTGAATTGCTTTTGAAAAAAGAGTGGCTCCGAGATGTCCTGTCTCTCACTAAGCAGGGCTTCTCTGGAGGCAGTGGCAGAGCTGGAGGAGCCTTTGAGATTCCGAGAGGAAGGTGGGTTCAGGAAAATGAAATGTCAGCCCTCATGAAGCCAGGCCCCAGGGTTACCTCCCCAGCTAAGTCCGGCTCCAAGTTCCTCGATTTTTCTCTGAAGCCCAACTCCAAGGCCTGACGCCTTTTCCTTTCTTTTAACTTAGACTGCCTCTGTCCACTCTTGGAAGAAAGGGGCCAAGTCTGTCCCCCTGGCAGGCTCGTCAGCCCCACAAAGGGAGCAGGGAGACCTTTCTCATTTTAATAATCTTTATTACCCTGGCCATGGGGAGACCACAGGGGTTAACAGAATGGATACATATGCTGTGTGCTTTTCTTCTTTTTCTTTTTGTGGTACCAGGGATTGAACTCAGGGGCACTCAACTACTGAGCCACATCACCAGGCCAATTTTGTGTTTTTATGTAGAGACAGGGTCTCACTGAGTTGCTTAGCATCTCACAGTTACTGAGGCTGGCTTTGAACTTGCAATTCTCCTGTCTCAGCCTCCCAAAGTGCTGGGATTACAGGCTTGTGCCATTTCACCTGGTTTTTCTTCTTGACTTGCTGTAGATCTCTATATTTTGGCTGTGAACCACCACCTTCTAAAAGGCAAAACAATGGTTTTCTAACATTTAATATTTTTACCCCATTTGATTTTCTAAAAAAAAATTTTCCCCTTAATTTACTTTTGGAGTTGCTAGCATGGAAACCAAATCTTGGAAAGCTCAGTCAATGCAGCAGCAAAGGAATGTGTGAGGTGTTTATCCCTCAAGAGATCTGCTTTCAATTCATGGTCAGGATCCCCTCCAAGCAAGAATCTCCACTGGAACTTGGTTACATC
This sequence comes from Xerus rutilus, assembly GCA_028644305.1. Lineage (NCBI taxonomy): Eukaryota > Metazoa > Chordata > Mammalia > Rodentia > Sciuridae > Xerus > Xerus rutilus. The sequence goes on from CM053405.1 coordinate 7,399,277, forward strand.
ATTCTAGAACAGTATGAGACAAGTCCGATGTTTGCATTGGAGTCTTCCTGTCTAAGACCAAGGTACCATGCGCCAGTCTCTTTCCCTCAGGTCAGTTTTCACATATACCTTAAGTTTCTTCTTGATATAAAAGTATATATTTGAGTAACAGTGATGAACAAAATATTGTAGTTCAAAAAGCTCAAGCCACTTGAAGTGGGTTTTTCTTCTAAGGAAGTATCTGGAAAAAGGTGCCTTTGTGTACATCAGAGAAAATGATGGAAATACCCTAAACATCAAGAGTAGGAGGTTGGCCTGGTGTGGTGGGACACCAGAGACTCAGGAGACTGAGGCAGGAGGACGGCAAGTTGGAGGCTAGCCTGACCTTAAGATAAAAAACAAAGAGCTAGGGATATAGCTCAGTAGCAGAGCTCCTCTGGGTTCAATCCCCAGGGGAGATTGGTGAAACACATAATGTATACCACAGCTAACACATTCAGACATGGAGCTGTCACTGTGGCGAGAGCTGGTAGAGCCATCATCAGAAGCTCCTTTGTCTGATACCAGGAAGTGCTCTTTACCCCAAGCAAAGCATTTCTCATTCACTTCACGTGAGCTGCTTCTCCTGGCAAATAAGCCAACAACTTTGTAGATGCAGCTCCTGAAGAGCAACTTAAATCTTCAGGCCAACGGATGGTTTCCTCTTAATAATAATGAAAGTTAACACAGTGTGCTGGATTCCAGAAGGTGTAAAGGCTTAAATCTATTGTCATTCAAACTTCCATCCAGCTCCTGCAGGTGATGACTGCTTATTTCATGACCATGAGGCGGGCTTGGGTTTATATCCATCTTCCAAACAAGGTGGGGAGGGCACTACAGGTACCTTCTGTTTCTTTAAAACTATGTACACTGCTTGCAATTTTAAAAAGGCCTGACACAGAAAGGTAACCAAACTATTGCTGAATTTTTTTAATGACCCAAAAGAAATTATTCAGCTGAATGAATCATGTATATCTTTGAAAATCATAAATTAAAACAATTTGGGGGAATATAACACAATTTCTTGAAAGGTTATTGATTGCAAAGTTAGCCTGAGTTTGAAATTCTGATAAGCTATTTTCTTCTCCCTATGTAGGTTTTGTACACATAGTATATACATACATGTTGGCTTTACAAAAAATACCCATTTTCAGCCATCTTCCAGAAAGGTTGAGAACATATTGTCTTTGTGGTAAATGGGGTTTATTTTTAAAAGATGGAGTCGGGGTGGGGACCCATCTGGGCTAGTTCTTTGCAGGGCACTTGTTAATCTTTCTCTTTTACCTTTCTACAGTGCTGGACAGAACCCAGAGCCTGGGCAGGCTAGGTAAGCGCTTCGCCGCTCTACCGCTGAGCTGCACCCCTACCCCCCACTCTTGTTTATCTTTAAGTGAAAACCATTCCAGTACTATTTGGACTCAAATTTCTAAGAAAGGGAAGAAGGAAGTGGTAAATGCTGAAGACAACCTTAACTCCCTTGCTTGGTGGGTGATAAGGACCAACTGGCTTTAGGGCCCCAGAAAAGTGTAGGCGGTGGTTAAGGGGCCCTGTCCTTCACCAGTCTTAATTTATCCAACCCCGACCTCGGGGCGGGAGGGGGCACTTCATTTTGTAAATCCCCTGACTGCTTAGAACAGGCCTTTGGAAACGCTAACACAACAACTGTCGACCTTGAAAGGGGAAATTCCCAGTGGGAATTTATGCATCTGTAGCTAGTTACAGAAAAAGGTAAAAAGTAAACCATTATCTGGGTGTTTCTGGCCTCAGAAAGCAAGCCCCGAATACAGAGCGAAGCCGGTAAGGCCAGGTTCTCTGCCAGCTCGGGGAGCATTCAGGTGTGTCTTCACCAGAAATCGCTGCTTCGGTCCCACCACCCTTCCCGGGTCCGCATGCCAGCTTCTGGGACAGAGGTCATTCCTGCTCATCTGGCGACACTGGAAGACCGAGTGACAACAACAGTGTGTCAGGCCCCGCGCAGTGTGACAGCAGGAGTTCAAGGGCTTCAAAGTTCAAACCTCTCTGGGGCCCACATCGCTAATCCGGGGATTTTGAACCAAGCTGCCCAGCCCGTGCCTCACGTCTTGCGTCCTCACGCCGGGTCTCCAGTGGTTGCAAGCACACAGTTTCGTTCCTGTTAGGACGAAGGTCTCCCACGAGCTGGCACCTGGTGGGCACGCGAAGATAGGTGCAAACCAAGGAAGAAAAGGGGCTGGGTGGGCAGAGAAGAGGTTGTGGTCTCCGGGCTTGTCCCCTTGACCCACGACACTCCACTGACCCGGCCCTCGGGAGGTCTCCACCACGGCGCCCACATGCACCGTCCCTTCCACTACGACGACGCATCTTCCTCACCAAAGTGAGGGGCTCTCTGGCAAATCCTCACATGCCCTTCCTCCTCAACCCAGACCCGGACCGACACCTAGAGGCCGAGGCTCGGCCAGGGGCTACGGGGCTGGACTACCGCCCCTCTCTCGGCTCTCTTCAGTGCCCAGTCTCGGGCTTCCCTGGTTAATCTGCCACGACTCTGTAGATCCCACCCACCACGTGACACTGGCCAGAGTCGGGGAGGGTGGGGTCCCTCCCGCTCGGTTCAGTTGCTGGCCCTTCCCACCCAGAGGTATCCCCTGGAGGTTCCTGACCCTCCCTGCTCCCCAGGATGGCTCTTTTCCGACCAACCAGCAAGCCGTGGCTGGCCTCGGTTCTGCGCGACTTGCAGTCTCCGCCAAGCCCTCCACTCCTCCGGATTGAGACTCCCCTGTGGCAGCCACAAGACCCCAGTTCAGAGAGGCACCCTCGGCAGGGCGGCGGTCTCTCCACCAGCCCTGGGACCTCAGGGGACGCCTGCTTTCGCTCTTGCACCGGGTCTCCGCGAGCGGTGCGCCCGGGGATTCCCCGGTCTTAAACCGCCACGGCCGGAGGAGGGTTGGTCCCTGAGTCTAGGCTCCCCGAGAGGTGACGAAACGGGCTCTGGGCTTTGGCAACGGCGGGAGAAGAATGCCATCACTTCGGCCCCGGGGCCTGGAGCCCTCGGCAGGGGCGAGTGCCGGGGGCCGGTAGTTTCTGAAGTTGGAAGCGGGCTCAGCCCCTGGCGTCCCCTGACCCCGGCACCGCCCTGTCCCCAGGGGGCCGCTAGAGCGAGGGGCGGGGCCGCTGGCCGCGCAGACAGGCGCTGTCGGCTTCTGTAGTTACTGCTTCTCCTTCTCCCGCGCGTGCCTTTTCCGTCTCTGGGCGAAGCCGCTGGGTACGGCGCCCGGTCCAGCGCTGCCCGGGCTCCGCTCGGAACTCCTGCCAGGGACGCGCCCCGCCCGCCCGCGCGCCGCGCAGCCTCCGCCCCTCCCGCGGCCGCCCGCGCGGCGCTCGGAAAGCCCCCGCGGCTCCTCCCACCCGAGGGGCTTTTCTCGTCTCCAGTGACTTTTCTCCTTGAGCGCAGCCGCCTGGCGCCTGTTTCCGCCGGCCTGGAGCGCGCGGGCCACTGCTTTTCAGGGGGCGCACGGGGCGAGGAACGGTGAGCTCCGTACGCAGCCCGCGTCCGCGTCTTCCGGTCCGCGCGGGGACCCCCGGCCCGCGCCCCGGCCGCCAGCATGGTGCTGCTGGCCGGGCCCGGGCCGGAGGGCGGCGGGGCGCGCTGCGTGTCCCCGCAGCCGCCGACCGCACCCCGGGGCGCGGAGGCCGGGGACGAGCCAGCCGACTACGAGGAATACGAGGACTTCTCGAGTCTGGCGGACACCCGCAGCATCGCTTCGGACGATTCCTTCTACCCTCCTGAAGGCGACGAGGAGTGCAGCGTGCTGAGCACGGACAGCGTCCCGGAGGGCGTCCCGGAGGCGGCCACCTTCCTGCGCGCCGCCTGCGCCAACGACCTGGGGCTGCTGCAGGCGCTGGTGCGGCGGGGCCCGCGCGTCGAGGAGGTGCAGGAGACCGACCGCAACGGCCGGGTAAGCGGGCGGCCCCGCAGGTTGGGTTCTCTTCACCCATTACGCCCTTTCGCGCCCACACCACCTTTTGCTCTCTGGGCTCGCGGCTTGTGGTGGGCAGGTTCGCTCCGCCGAAATCGCAGCGCGGACGGGAGACGCTGTCATCCCCCTTCCCACAGCATCCACCTTTCGTTTAGCGCCCCCGCTCCCTAAGTGGCCCCGCAGGCCTGTGCTGGAATCTGGGTTGACTCTTGTGGGGTCTCTTCAATCTTTCCCCCATCTGGCCGCTACCTTTCCCCAGGAACCTGGTCGGCGACCATGACTTCTTGTCTTCAGGGGACAACCCTTCCTGACCAGCGCCCCCTCTGCCCCTTTCGCTTGCTTTGCCCCCAAACGCTGGTTCTCAGATCAGTTTCTCCCGGGGCCAACAGGATTTGGAAGCGACAGACAAGCCGGTTTTTCCTACCGCTGCTTCTGCTGGCACGCGCAGCGACCGGCCAGCATGATCTGTCGCCTGGTCACCGCCAGGAGCCAAGGCCCACCAGTCCCCACTTCTGGCTAGGCAGGGCCGTAGGGGAGCAGTCGCACACACCTGGATAGGGCAGGTGGAGGTAGAGGGAAGGAGGCACTGAGTACCTGTTAATTATGCCAAGGTGTGGAAATCAAGAAATGTTTAGAAAAAAGTTGGCTTGGGAAGACTGGAGGACTGGCTTGTGGAACAGAAGCCACCAACACTTCCACAGAGAAACTGCAAAGTGCCCATGTGGATCCTATCCCTGTTAATCTCTGCTGGGTGGACAAATAGCAGTGTGTTTTCACCTGATTTTTATATGCCCCAAACTAGCACAAATCAGGAGTGCAAGTTGCCTTTGGGAGCTTGTAAGTGATAGAAATTATATGCTTTAATTTTGGGACACAGGTGACCCTGTTTCTTTGGTCTATCTTGAGGCAGGGAGTCCTAAGTGGTTTGCCTCTTTGTGGGGTTTGCTTTTGGGTGGGGTTTACAAGCAGGAGGAGCCAGCGAGTGTCACTTACTGCTCGTGCTGAGTTGACACAACCCTTGAACTTGGAGGAAGAGCCTCCTTGTGGCTGTCAGGCAGGGAGAACTACTGTAGGGACCTAAGGTGGCGTTCCCAAGGCCAGGGCCACCCCAATGGCCTGTATTTGCTGTCTGTTTGGCACTGAGGGGGAGGCTTCCCCCTCCTGCAGCATCCCCCTTCTGCCCCAGGTAGCTGTGAACCCCTCCTGAGGTTTAGGTGGCAGTTTTTCTGGCCCTACTTTCGGTTTAACCAAGTGTGAGTTTCCATGCTCAGATGTTCATATCAGAAGTCTCTCCTCCCTGAAGTAGGTGCCAAGGCTAGCTTTAAAGGAACCCCACAGCTCAGGAAGGACACGGGTAGGGCAGGTCTTCTCTCTGTGGTCTTCAATGTAAACCAGTCCCAGGGGGCTTAGGCCAGACAGAGGGTCTCTGGACCCCTTTGAAAGCCCCTCCCTTAGTGAGTGCAGAGGCAGAGAGGGGTGCTCCAACTTCCCAGCATCTCTGCCTCAGTTTCTTTCTCTGTAAAATAGGGTTGTGGGCAGCCAGTATAGTTCTGGGTTTGAAAGCACAAGACTTCATCCTGAACGTGGAGCTCTGAGAAGCCTGACCCGGCTGTTTTTAGGGGCTTGTCCTGTTGCTCACTCCCCAGCCCTGCCCTTGCTCACCTTCCAGCTTGGCTTTGTGTTTTGTCAGGTGAAAGCTTTCTGTGCTTTTCTTTTCCCTTGACTGTGACTGTGGAAACTCATAACCTTTTATTCCTTTGCTTTGAGTCGCCTCCTCTCTGCACCCCATCAAATAATAATGGGGACCCAAAGGTGAGGTCCCTGCGCTCTTTAATCTCCAATCAGATGGAGCAGGGCCTGTGTGCTGTGCTGTTCGGGGAGAGGGCAGGAGCTTCCATTCCTCACATTAGCTTCACGTGCTATTGGTTAAACAGTCTCTGTCTCCTTGAGAGCTGCTGCAGGAATCAAGTGTGGCAAAGTCCAGTACACAGACCCATGGAGAACGGAGCAGAGCATCACAGAAGTGTTTATTGCAGACAGACTGGGTAAGACGAGGTACTCCGGGAGGCTCAGGGTGAATCCACCAGTGCCTGACTTTGAGCATCTTGGCACATTAGTGAGAGGGGAGCTTGAGAGGGAAAGTACTCATCACTTCTGAGAAGAAGCTGGATATGAGAAGGGCCTCCAAAGATACGCAGGGGTGAGGACAGTCCGGAAAGCCCAGTGAGCGAGGATTGAGGAGGGTGTGGACGAGGTGATGGAGGACTTCTAGTCAGGCAGGTGGAGCTGAGGGGATGGTGGCGGCTGCAGTGTGGTTTGTTCATGGTGTGGTGTGAGGAGGGGATGTGGGAATCAAGGCCAGAGAGGCTTGGCTGACCAGGTTGAGCTTGGCATGGTAGTGCGGGCCTGTGACTTGGGGGATCGCAAGTTCGAGGCCGTCTAACAATTTAATGAGACCCTGTCTCAACATAAAAGACAAAAGGACTGGAGATGTCCAGCTCAGTGGTAGAGTTCTTCCCCGGCATGTACAAGGCCCTGGGTTCAATCCCCAGCACTGGAAATAAGAAGAAAAAAAAAAAAAGGAAATTGGGAAGCAAACTGGTTTTAGCATTCCAGTGGCCAAACATGGGGCTTTGGTCTCTTCTAGATGGTCACATGGCTTGCTCCATTAAGGCCTGCAGGGTTCTGTTTTAAGAGCACCATCTTTGGGAGTCCCTTTCCATCTTCTCCCATCTAAGCCAGCAGTGCCTGGAGCTTGTTACAGGCAGTCCAGGTGTGCAGGCAGTGAGGGCTGAGATTAAAAATAGGATGGTAGGTGGTGAGCAGGCATTGGAGCAAAGGACAGACGAGGTCTCTGGGAAAAGAGCCTTTAGGCCGATGGAAGTGCCAGTGCAAAGACCTTGAGGGAGAAACCTTGTTCCGGCCTGGTCTATGAGTTTATCAGGACTAGTGACAGTGCAGGATGGAGGGCCCAAGAGTTTTGGTGAGTAGAAGGGTAATTGCATTAATGGCCCAGTGACAGCTGCAAGCAGTCAGCCTGGGGGCGGGGTAGGGTGGGAGGCGGTTCCTAGAGGTCTCTCCACTTGCTGGTGTGTGGAGCGCTGCTCTGCCTCTGCCAGCAGGCATGCCATTAGGCTCGGGTGACTGAAGATCAGATGTTTTTGTTTAAGGAAACGTGTTCTTTCCTGCCTCCTGAGATGGGTAGAATACGGGATGTGGCTCAGCACACTGTTTTCCTTCTGAAATATTTATTGCTCTAAAAGGATTGTGTGATTTAATATGCAACAAGTGAATGTCTGTCATTTAATGTAATTCTCTGATAGCCTGCAGCGTGGGCTCCTATTGTCTTCCGGGCTTAGGGTTACCGTGTGGCCTCTGACTTGGGGACAGTGAAAGTGGCCAGGATTCGGATTCTCTTTCTTAATTCTTGTCTTCCTTGTGTGACCACTCAAGGTTCCTTCTACAGCCAGGGCGCCCCCTCAGATAGCGGTGAAAGTGAAGGAAGTCTCTGTGCTGTTTTAATTGTCCCAGAAGGACACTTAGAATGTCACACAGCTCCTGAACCAAATTAGGCCCAATTATGCTAACTTTCAAAGACTGCACTGCTCTCTGGGCGGAATTCTGCACCTGCGGGTTTAAAGGACAGGGCCTCTTGGTGAAATCTTCCTTAGGCCCTGGACCTATTTGTTCTGTTTGCACAGCAAAGCCAGAGCCACACACTCTGTATTGGTGTCTCCTTTCCCTCAGGGGCTTCCATTCAAGTTTTGCAGATTCATAGCTGTGATCAAATTTTATCTTGAAATATACTTGAGAAATTTGTTGTCATAGTGCTACAGAAAGATTTATAAACTTTGGCATCACCATGCCCTAAAATAAGGCTGACATTATTGCAGTGATGTAAGCCCTCCCCGGGTTTGGTATTCACAGCCTGCATTTGCATGGAAACGGGCTCATTACTCCCATTCTTGCTGGTTACTATAGAAAGTGGACTGGCCTCATGCCTTCCCACGCTTACTGGGGTCCAGCAAGCATTAAAAGAGTCTTGTTTGCTGTTTGGGAACATATGTCCCTGTTTTAGTTGCATCCTCAAATTTTGAAGTGTAGAAAAGGGGTTGAGAATGTGGATTCGAGTAGGATACTAGACTTGGAGCCCCAGGGGCTGCAACAGAAGTGAGTCAGTTCCAGTGGGCCTGGGAAGACTTGGGCATGTGGCAGGCAGATTAACAGATGTCTGCACCCCTTCTTCCTCTGCTGACCGGGGTGAGCTGCTCCAGTCTAGCAGCAGTAGAGAGACCCATGAGTTCTTCATGTAGGTATATCATTTATCTGTGGCCACAGTCGTGCTGCATGTCAGTTAGCCTTGTGTTACTGTAATGAAATACCTGAGATAATTAACTTACAAGGAGAAAAGGTTTATTTTTGCTCATTGTTTTGGAGCTTCCAGTCTAAGATTGGGCAGACCCATTGCACTGGGCCTCACCCATTTGCGTCTGGTGGGGTGCCAGATGCAATGTCGGGAGCATGTTGGTGGAATGCAATACTTAGCGCCCCCTTTTTTTCGGTACTGGGAGTTGAACTGAGCCTTGCAAACTGACTACATCCCAAGTCCTTTTTAAAATTTTTATTTCGAGACAGGATTTTGCTAAGTGGCCCAGGCTGGCCTCAAACTTGCTATCATCTTGTCTCTGCTTTCTGAGTAGTTGAGATTACAGGTGTGCACCGCTGTACCTGGCTTGCAATCCCCTTTGAGGGCACACCTCCAATGACCTAAGGACTTCCTGCCAGACCCCACCTCCTAAAGGCTTTACCACCTCCCAACAGCACCACCCTGAGAACCAAAACTTTAACACGCAGACCTTTGAGGGACAGAGGGACACTGCATAACAAACAACTGTGAAAGCCCGCAG
>CM053405.1:7408654-7424738 GCA_028644305.1 Xerus rutilus
CAGTAATGCATTTAGACAACCTGGTGGAGAGCGAATGTGCTTATATGCATGTGTGCCTGTGAGATGTTGAGAGTCCGTGGGCAAGGCCAGTTGCTGGGAGCCACAGAGACCTGCATAGCCTGGAGAAGAGGATGCCCTTTCTAGCTCTGCCCGGAGAGGGATGCCACAGGAGCCCCTGTTTGTAGATCTTAAGTGGTCAGATTTTAAGATGAAGCAGGAATTAAGAATCCTTGATGTCTTTATGTACATAATGTATGTACATAAAGTCTTTTGTAAGAGGTGATTTTTAAGTGGTGTTCCTGAACTGAAGAACATTTGGTGGATTTTTCTTATTTCTACTGTCAGAGATGCAGAAATTAAGGTAGAAAGGAACTCCCGTGCGATAGATGGCTCAGTGGCAAAATTAGATTGGAGTGGTGGGATTTGAAAGCAATTTCCAAGTGTCAGAGAAATGAATGTATGCTTCCAAAGGCGTATTTATCTCAGATCCACGTAAGCTCAGATCAAAAGTCGGCCTTTGATGGGACATAATTTCTCTCTGGCTTCTGTTTCTGGGATGCTTACCTGGCTTTTGAATTGGAGCCCACAACTCTGGCTAGGGACGTTGCCCACAGAAGGACAGACAGGTGTGTGGAGGGAAAACCAGGTGAGGAGGCAGGAGCAGCCATGTCACCTGTGATCAAGGAGGCGCCAATGAAGGGTGTTAAGTAAATTCATAGCGGTTGTTCTTCTGAGGTAAGGACAGGAAACTGTAGTTTGTTTGTTTGTTCATATATTTCGCCACGCTGAGGGTCAAACCCAGGGCCTTGTACATGCAAGGCAACACGCTATATCCCCAGTCCTTGAAGTTGCTTTAAAAATAAAGGAAGACCAGGGGCTGGGGTTGTGGCTCAGTGGTAGAGCACTTGCCTCGCACGCATGAGGCACTGGGTTTGATTCTCAGCACCACATACAAAATACATAAATAAATAAAGGTTTAAAAAAAATCTTAAAAAAAAATAAAGGAAGACCAGGGGATTATGCTGGGTATTAAGAGCTAATCTCAAAAGATGACAAGGTATATGATTTCATTCATATCTTTCTTAAACAAATGTCATTGTAGAACCTCCCGAGGTTCTGGATGGAGGGTGTGAAGCTATTGGAACTATGAAGGCTCGTTCTTCACTGTGATCCCGTTTTAGCCCTGGGAAGCACAGGGTCTGTCAAAGAAGATGGCCACTGAACTTGCACATGGTTGGAATGTATCTGGCTCAGAACTATGATGTACCCCACCTGGCTCAAAAATTTCAAAAGAACTTGGATGCCAAGAAGAGACCTTGTTGTGGAGACCTTCAGCTCTGTCTTCTGGAAACAGATGCTGCCATTTCTGAGAGGCCTCCTTGACCATGAGGTCCCCAAGCCATTGCCTTCACCTCCAGTTTCAGCGATAGTCTTCTTTGACAGACCCTGAGTTTCTTGGAGCAAAATTGGGGTAAGAATTAAGAACTGCTGTTCAAAGCCGGGCGCAGTGGCTCAAGCCTGTAATTCCAGCACTTAGGGAGGCTGAGACAGGAGAATCGCGAGTTCAAAGCCAGCCTCAGCAATGGCGAGGCGCTAAGCAACTCAGTGAGACCCTGTCTCTACATAAAACACAAAATAGGGCTGGAGATGTGGCTCAGTGGTCAAGTGCCCCTGAGTTCAATCCCCAGTACCAAAAAAAAAAAAAAAAGAATCCTTTCTATTCAAACACCATAAAGATACTCCTTCACATTTAATTCTCAAGGCTCGCAGGGCAAATATGTCTGTCCCACTGTCAGTAAGCAGCTGCAGAAGGTCCCCAGCGTCGCCTTTCACTTCCTCTTCTCCTTGACACTGTGGAGGCAGGTGTTCCACAGGGCTGGCCCTCCCCACGCGGGTTGGGAGGGTCAGTCTGCATAGTTTCCTTCTAGACTTTCTGCTTTGGTTCTTGACAACTGTAGGGACAATAGTCATCTGCTAAAAATAGTGGTGGTGACATAGTTCCTTCGTCAGTTCTGCTGGTGCTGGGGTTAGGTTTTTCCTTTGATGTGAAATCATGGGCATATTTCTAGGAAATGAATTCCAGGTATAGCAGAGCCAGGCTCAGTTGACCTTGACTTTGGTTCAGACCCTGAACTGGCTTTGGTGCACCGAGGGACCCTTTGGTTATAGGAGCTGTGTCTCCTTGCTGACCATCATCGGGGGTGGGAGTGTCAGATCTTTTGGGACCCGTTCCCCCTGGAGTGCAGAGGGCAGTCTGGGGCAGGAGAAGGAGCCACACAGGCATGTCTTGTCCCCTGTTATGTCCTGTGTTCAAGAGTGGGCTGGGCCAGACCATCCTGAGGCTCCTTGGGCTCACCTGCTAAGGGGTGATAGGTGGTAGGCTGCTCTCAGCAGGCAAGCATTAGCCCTAGAGGGCCACCAACTCAGACTCTTTGTCACAGGAGAGATGTCACCCAACCTGGGGACACAAGATATATTTTCTTGGGGGTCCTTTCGGAGACAGGAGACCCCTTCATCAGGGAGGGCTCAGAGAGAGGGGATGGGTTGAGCGGTTCAGCCTCCATTGATGTAGAGTAAATACACTTCTCGGAAAAATTTCAGTTATTTAAAACATACAAAGGAAGCTCTGGTGAATTTGTTTTTAATAGAAATGAATGTTTTTAAATTTTCTTGGGTATAAACAATTCTAAATCCTTTGGGTTTGTTGGCAATGAGGCACAAGTGTATTGAGTTAATTAAAAATCTGTGAAACCTACCTCATTTGTTAGAGGCAGTGACTTGTAGTGACTCTGTGAACAATTTTACTGGGTCCCAAAATGCTTAAGATACTATGAACTTACCTTCTCATTTCCTAATTTTAATTCAGTGGGGAGACTTGAAAATAATCACAAACTCATCCTTTTGTTTGTGTTGGGCGGGCTGTACATCCCTGTTTGCCAATAAGTCCGTTCTGGGGGGTTAGTTCTAGTGTATCATGAAGGCTGTGGGTTTTTAGATCAATAACATAGAAAAAGTCACTGTTGAGTAATGACATTTTTTCAGAGGAATGGCTATTCTGAACTTTTGTCCTGGAAACAAGATATCAAATGTTGAAGGAAAAATAAAATTTTGTGATTTGAATATCTTTCCAATAAGTGGAATATGTAGTTTCAAAAATATTTGAATAGAAATACATATACATGACTTTGAAAGTCACTTAAAGAATCCCAGGTCTCTCCCCAGAAAATCAAATGGACTCACGTACAGAACGTGGAGTTTTAATATCCTGTGACTTTTTTAAAACGAGTGTTTAAATGAATAAAATTCAACAGTTCAAATTAATCAGAGGATGCCTAGGACAGGGAAAAAAAAAACCTATAAAAAGAAAGCTAATTAAAGTTCTATAGTAGAAAATCCCGAAAATGCAAAACAAAAAGAAATCATTTGAAGGTGGCACAGTAGGGTGCATCTGTAATTCTAGCTACTTGGGAGGCTCAGGTAGGAGGACCACATGTTTGAGACCAGCCTCATCAACTTAGCAAGACCCTGCCTCAGAATAAAATAATATAGGCTAGGGGTGTGGCTCAGTGGGAGAGCACTTACCTAGCATATACCAGCTCGGGGTTCTATCCCTAGTACCCTCCCATGTACCCACACTAAGTAATTTGAAAGAGAAAGTGGAAAAAAAAAATCTTTAAAAACAAAACTAAACCCACTCACACTGAATTCATATACCATACAGTTCACTGGTTCAAGGTATGAAAATCAGTGGTTTTCAGTATATCCACGGATGATTGGCAGCCATTGCCACATAAAATGTAGGAGCTTTTCATCACTACAGAATCTCAGACCCTTCTAGCTGTCACCTTAATTCTCCCCCATCCCTAAGCAACCACTAAGCTACTTTCTGTAGATTATGTACATTATTTATAGAAGGACTTTTACATTATTTATAGAAGGATTTTTATGAAAGAACTAGATCCTTGTAACTTAATGTCAACAGGCCTTGACATTCTTGCAATAAAATTCTCTCAGAGCTGACTGCACGGGAACTGCCTGCCACACCAAGGGCGGCCTGTGTCGGCTCTACCTGCAAGTACCTCCCTGCATAGCTCCTGTAATGCCGGTGTGTGGGACGGGTAGTTTTTAAATTTTTTTTTTGTTGTTGAACCCAGGACCTCACACATGCTAGGCAAGCGCTCTACCACTGAGCTCCATCCTTAGGCTTCTTACAAATGATTGTATTTTGAGACAGGGGCTTGCTAAGTGGCCCAGCTTGGCCAGGCACTTGTGACCCTCCTGCCTCCAGTTCCAGCTTTTCCCTGGTTTCTCCTACGGCCCTGCCCATCTTCCCTCCTGTTATTTCTTTCCTTTCTTCTTATCAGCGTGTTTGTGTCTTTCCTGACGTTAAGGAAAAACCAGATGAAACCCAAACTCACTTGGCAGTGGGTTGGGCCTGGCAGGCCCCGAGGTGCCCTGCTTGCCAGGCCAAGGGCTGAGGGTGGTGAGCGCAGCGCCCTTGACCTGCCTCCTGCCCTTGTGCGCTCAGGGCTCCCCTGGCAGGCAGATGGCACAAAGGCCTCTGTGCTGGGCTCTCGGCCTCACCCTCATGAATTCTGACGTCTTCCCACTAAGCCCTGGAACTTCTCATGGCCGTGGTGGGGCTGCCTCTTCTCCCCAGCATTTGGGGTGCTATTACAAGAATGGGAAACGAGGATCTGTCCTGGGGTGCAAGTGCTGGGGCAGGGTTTCTGACTCCATCACCTCTCAGCCAGGTGCGTGTGTGCATGTGTGTGTGCACGTGTGTACGTGGTGTGTGTGAGAGAGCAGCCTGTGCGATGTGCACAGTGGTCTGCCCGCCGGGAGCAGTCAGCCCCCACAGTCATGTGAGCCAATTTCTTAAAATAAATCTCTTTTCGACCGTATCTCCCATTGGTCCTGTCTCTGGAGGGCTCTCGCTGGTGCTCCTTAGCAGTATCATCTGCTGGCAGTCCCGTGCAGCTGATGCCAGCTGGGCCCTGGGCCTTGGTCCCGGGAGTCACACTGGCATCTGGGTTGTGTGCAGGGTTCCTCCTGCCTCCCTTCCTCGAGCCTCTTCTCCTTGCCTGCTGCTGTGGCCTCCAAGGCTGACTTCTTGGGTTTGCAGTCTGGAGGCCTGTGCTTAAGAGACCCTGTTCTGAAATCCTCGGTGACTGGGAACCAGGGCCTGTGCTTTCATTTTGCACCAGGGTGCAAATTGCACAGCTGGTCCTGGCTGCCCCCCGTTTCTGGTTACCCAGATTTGTAACCCCAGAGTCAGCTCACCCTCCTCATCTCCCATATCCAAGCAATGAATGAATGCTCCACCAGGATGGGCTCTCACTTTTTACTGGGATCTCATTTAAATCTCTTCCCACTGGAGCCTCCATTGTCCCGTGTGTCCTGGTCCCACTTCTGGCTTTATCCCCACGTGCAGCTCTTATTAAGAGCATCGTCTTCAGAGACTGTTCCTTTAAGGCCCCCAGGGACAGTGCTCCGTATGCATCCTTTAGTGTCTTACAAGCTGGGTGACCTGCTGTCCCTCAGCCACATGCTGGGCCCCCTGCTCCCAGCCATGGGGAACATACCTTCCCTCTGAGGCCACCTCAGATCCGTTTGCATGCATTTCCCCGGTGTCCCTTCCTATGGCTTGTCTGGGACTGCGCTCAGTGCTGTCCTGCTCTGCCTGTGAGGATCAGGCAGTAATTTCCCTGCAGGGAGGTCAGCTGCACGGGGGAGAACCCTGGTCCCACTCAGCTCGCACCCTCTTCAGTTCCACAGAACTTGGTGCTCGTGGTTGCTGACGAACAGAACTGGGGTACCGTGTCCTGCTACCAGTTACACACCCTTGATTTTGAAGTTATCAGATGCTCCTCAACTGGTGTTGGGGTTGTGTCTCAAACCCATCGTGCAGTGAGAAGCTCATCAATTGAAAACGCACCGAATACACCTAACCTGCTGTGCATCGCAGCACCCTGTAGAGTAGCCCTGGTTCCCCTGGTGATTGTGGGCAGATGGGAACTATGGCTCACTGCCTGTGTCCAGCGTGAGAGACCGGTGGGACCCACCACCTCTTGCTAGGCTGGGTGCAGATCCAAATTCAAAATTCAGAGTGCAGTCTCTACTGCATATGTATTGCCTTCCCATCACAGGGTCATGGAACTGGAAGTTGTTCGATGTGAATTGGATATCCTTTGTACTTCGAAGCAGGACAGAACTTCTCAATGTTGGCACTGCTGACATCTTGGGTCCTGAGGACTGTTTGTGCATTGTAGGATGCTGAGCAGCATCTGACCTACCCACTCATTGCCAATATCCACACCTTCCCCAGCTGTGCAACCAAACCGCCCCTGTGGACACAGTTACCTCCAGTTGAATATCACTGCAGATCAGGAAGGACGGACACCGCTGGAGTGGTGAACGTGGGCACCTTTTAACCTGGAGAGGGTTGTGGGGTCATAGAAAGTTCCATAGTAGTTGGCATCCTGGGGCCTCTCTTCTGCTTCTTTCTCACCAAGATCACGTGCTTTTTATTAATTTGTTCACTTACATTTTTATGATGTTATAATTATTATTTTTTTAAACACATTTTATTTTTTTGTGGTGCTGGGGATTGAACCCAGGGCTTCACTCATGTTAGGCAAGTGCTTTGCCAGCTAGCTGAGCTACATCCCAAGCCCTTTCAAGTTTATTTTGAGATTGGGTCTTGCCAAGGTACCCAGACTAGCTTTGAGCTCCTGATTGATCCTCCTGCTGCAGCCTCTTGAGTAGGTGAGATTACAGGCACGAGCCCCTCCCCTGGCTCCAGTTCCTCCCGATTTTTTGATTATCCCTGCGATGAGGGACATCGAGGATGAGTGGAGGTGACCACCATATGTGCTGTGAAAATTTAATTGACAGTGAAGCTAATGAAGAGCCAGAGATGACCTATTTGAAGCCCGGCAAGATTGCATGATATATATTTAGCCAAGAAAACTGAGTATTAGTTTTTCATTTTCAAAGGGATTTTTAATAACTAATAACACTTGAAGCAAATATCTTATGTAGTGCATTTCTCCCTTTAAAAAGAAATGTTATATAAAACAATTGCTTAGATATGTTTAATTCTGCATTAGGTTGCCTTTTTTGAGTCTAATGTGTTCATTTATTTAGCATCTACTTATTGAGCATGCATACCTGTGCCAGGTGCTGTTCTAGGGATAGAACCCTGAACTGAGAGGGAGATTGTTGCCCTCATGAGCTTACCTGCTATTGGGGAAAGGAACAATGAGATGACTAAGTAAAACGTGTAGTCCTTAGCAAGGGAGGGCTGGTAAGTGCTCAGGAGGAAGGAGAAGCAGGCAGGGGTTGGATGGGTTTTATAGTCCTGGGTCAATGCTGAGATTTCCCTTCCTTGCTGAGGAAGGAAACTTTGAGTAAAGACTCAAAGGTAGAGAAAGTATTGTTTGGTTAGAAGTTTAGGCAAATATGTTCCAGGCAGATGGAGCTGGTGGGAAGCCTGGAATGTTCTAGAACAGCCAGGAGGCAGAGTGGCTGGGGTAGAGCAGGCTGGTAGGAGGTGAGGACCCGAGGGACTAGTGATTCACTGTAGACCTTAAGCAGTGGCTGTTCAGTGGCTCCACTTCCAGTCGGAGCGTCCACTTCCTCTGGACACATAGGTTTCAGCACATGACCACAGGAGCGTGGAGGCTGCCCTTGCTCCAGTGAAGGGAAACCCACAGAGACACCGAGAACTGGAAAGTACTTCCTGGGTGCTGCCCAGAGGCCCACCTGGCTGTAGGTGTGCTCAGGTTGGGGTTGCTGCTTGCTGGGCACCTGCTTGGAAGAAGAGGCCCCAGGCTGTGGAGTTAAGAGAGGGGCGTGGCTGAAGCAGGCCTGTGGTCCTGGAGTCACGTGTGGCCTCCTGGTGTGGCCCCACCTCTGGGTCCTCCCTGAGATAGATGCTTTCCTCAGTCCTCCGCCCAGCCCCGGTCTTTGCTGATGATTCCAGTGTACAGCAGCACAGTCCACGTGTCTTGAGTGTCCTCCATCATCTCTGCTCATTATGCGACAGTGTGGAATAATGCAGCCCTCTGTGAAGGGGAGGGGAGTCTTGGTGCCACAGTACTGGCTGGAAATCATCGTATCTGACACAGTGTGGGAATATGTTTGGCATCAGGTTCCTGTAACTGTGTGTGCGTGTGTTACTTTCTTCCCTCAGCTTTCCATAGTTTCTAAGACAACATTCAGACCAGTAAGTAGTTCTCGTCTGCAGTCTTTTAGTGCTGAACAAGTTTTTCTGTGCTGTATCTTAATGCGTGATTTAGGAAATTGCTATAGGTCTCCTGTAGTCAGAGCCAGATTCAATGTGGAAAGATCTTTCCAGTGCAAATGTGGGCCTTTTCCAATACATTTACGTGCACCACATTTACGTGTACCAGGTCACTACTCATTTGTTTCCTGCAGTTTAACTTAGCAGTGCAAATGTGGGCATTTTCCAATGTATTTACATGTGCCAGGACATCATGTATTTCCTGGGTTTTAACTCAGTAGTGGTATGTGCTTGGCTAAGAAGCTGGGAGAAACTTTTGCTTGCTGTGTTTCAGGAGGCAGTGGATTTGGGAGTCTGAAACTTTAACTGCAGGAGAAGGTTTCTGGTTTTTGTGATTTTTCTTTTTGTGTGTGTGGTGCTAGGGTTGAACCCAGAACCTTGTGCATGCTAGGCAAGTGCTATACCACTGAGCTACATCCTCAGCCTGTTTTTATTTTATTTTGAGATAAGGTTTTGTGAATTACCCAGGCTGGCCTTGAACTTTATATTTTTTTAAAATGTTTTATTAGTTGTAGATGGACCTTTATTTTATGTATTTATATGTGGTGCTGAGAATTGAACCCAGTGCCTCACACATGCTAGGCAAGCGCTCTACCACTGAGCCACAACTCTAGCCCCTGGCCTTGAACTTCAAATTGTCCTGCCTCAGCTTTAGCTTCAGCTTCAGCTTCAGCCTCAGCCTCAGCCTCAGCCTCAGCCTCAGCCTCAGCCTTCCAGGTAGCTGGGGTCACAGGTGTGCACCAGCTGTAATCCCCTGGTCTGAGTGGAGTTGCTTCATTCTCCCTGTGAGTGATCAACCCATACTATGATCCTTACTCTGACATCAAATACGAATGTTTGTTAGATACTTTATTCTGCTTCTAATAGAAATATTTATTGGGAAAAGATAAATACTAAACAAAGAAGAAATCAGAAACAAGTAACCTGTATGGCCAGTGCTTATCTCCAACGTTTGGCTTTCTTTCCTGACCTGTGCTGTGGAGTGTATACGATCTATCAGTCTATGAAGTTATTCATAAATACAATTGGATCCTCCTTTTTCCACTTTCAACACACTGAGCTCATTTCTATGTTAGAAATACATCAGAATCTAGAGTTTTGAACTCCATCTTCTACATACATCATAGTTTATTGGCTAATTTTTGGGCAGTTTGGTTGTTTCTAGACTCTTGCTATGTAGATAATGCTCTGATGCATGAATGTCTCAGTGATCCCTTGCTGGCTCTCGGACCTTCCTTTTTAGATCACTGCCTAGAAAGTCTGTCATTTGGTATCACAGTATGATCCTTTTAAAAGCCACCTTGCTCTTCAGGAAGACCACACCAATTTGCTTTTCCACCAGGGGGGTGTGAAATTGCTCACTTTGCTATATTCTTATCCCACTGAACACTAATTATTACATGTGTTGAAATGGCCTTTTGGTCTTTGAAACATTAAAAGTCATGTATGCTTATTGTAAAATATTCAGATGACATAGAAAGATAAAATACCAAAAATGAAAAAGAATCACTGCCAGTTCATTATCAAGACATAATTGCATATTTCAGGTATTACTTTAGAGACATTTAATATAATATGATACATGTAATTTTCTTTGTTTTCCATATCAGCATATTGAGGGCATCTTTCTATGTCAGCTAATAGTGCAATGCATTCTTTTTCTGTATATTTTTATTTATTTAACCCATGACTTCCTGTGGATATCAGTTATTCCTAGTGTGTAGTTCAGGAACAGCACAGTGACTCACATGTATCCTTGCACACTAATTGTTTTCTTGGGAAATTATTGGAGCTTGAGTTTGGATCAGTATTTTGCAAGTCATCTGCTTGCCCCTGAGGCAGGATCAGACTTCTCTCCATCATGCCACACGTGGCCACGCCACTTGGTTTGGCCAGGTTAGCAAGAAGCAAGTTGTATAGCTTTTGGGCAGAAGTTTTAAGACCCAGTACTTGATCTGCCATGTCCTCCTTTCCCTCTTCCAGGTAGTGTCTCCTCTAACAGCCTGTGTCCTGGAAGGGAAAACAATGCGGAAAGAGCTGCAGCTGAGCTGCAGTGATACGTGGTATGAGCGAGAAGCAGACATTGGTTATAAGCCCTTGGGATGTGGGGATTGCTTGTTACTGCTGCATAACCAAGTCTATGCTGACCAACATAGCACATATGAACAAGTTTCTCTGTAGGAAAAGGGACTTGATTATTGTCATGACAATACTGCCTTGACATCACTATTCTGTCCTCTGGCTGGTTCATTACCCTTAACCAAAATGTTTTGAGGCAGACTCTGCCCAGTTCTTTTGTTATATTCTAGAAAGATAAGGCTCTGTATCCTGAGTTGCTTGCAACATTACTTCCACTTTAAGCCTGGTGAACCCAGTAATATTCCTGAGTTTCATGCTTGGCCTCATGTGCACTTTAAGTTAACCATTTCTGTCCCAGACCTTAGTAATGGCTCTGGCCCCTGGTTCCTGCCCTTCCCTCTTGCTGCCCCCTGATGGTTGAGTGCACTTGTTTTGGATGGCTCCTCTGGTCTCTCTGGTCTGGTCAGGGAGCTGCCCTCTCCTCTTAGGCTCCGTGGGTACTGAGCTTGATCTAGTCATTGTTCCTGTGTCACTGTGCTTCCCTGCCATATCACACCTAACTTAGAGCCCTCACCTAACAGATCACAACACAGCTCCCTGGCAAGGTCACACCCATACCCTTGTCAACACCGGTGTCTCTGACGTCTTTTAATCTTTTTCCATTTAAGTTCACAAAATGACACCTTAATCTGTGTATCTCTGATTATTGGAGTCGAAACATGTTCAGTATAACTTATTTTCTAGCATTTGGTACTTTTTCTTTTTTTAATTACTTCTTTACATCTTTTGCCAGTTTTTTGATTTGTCTGTCTTTTTGAGGTCTCAGGATTTTTTTTAAACATATGCTAAAGATGATGATTCTTTGTCTATCATGTTTCACATTCCTTTTTTAGTTTGTCATTTTAAAAAATGTCTTGTTTGGGGTTCGTAGAATCTCTTGGGTTTGTAGCTCAATATCTTTGTCAGAATAGCAATTCTCTGCTATTGTCAAATACTATTTCACCCTTTTCTGTGACATCAAATTCACGTGTTTCAGACTCTACCCACCATGTTCTATGTATATCTCGTTTTTTTCTATCTTTTTAAAAATTCTTTGTTCTCTAATTCTCTTTAGCTTAATCTACTGTTGCTTTTTAAAATCTTTTAAAATCTATTTTTAATTGATACATGAAAACATACATTGTACCTGTTAATGGAGTACTATGTAATGCTTTGATAAATGTATACATTGTGCAATGTTTAAGTCAGTTTAAGCATATCTGTCTCAAGTATATGTCGATTTTTTTTTTCTTGTCTTCTCTTCTTCAGAGGTGCTCTACCACTGAACTATAACACCAGCTCCTGTACTTTTGTTTTAAAAAAAAATATCAAGACAGGGTCTTGCTGAGTTGCTGAGGCTGGTTTCACACTTGGAATCCTCCTGCCTCCGCCTCTCACGTAGCTGAGATTACAGCATGTACTACCATGTCCAGCTCTATTATTTCTCTATGAAGAAAACTTATAGAATCCTTTCTTTTTGCTTTTTGAAATATACCATGTATTATTTTATCCACAGTCATCCTGCTGTACAGTAGTACACCAAAAGTTCTTGTTCCTATCTAACTGTAACTTAATCCCCAATGATCAACCTTTCCCTGTCCTCGCTCCGATTCTTAAATTCTCCCCCCCCCATAGTGCTGGGAGTCAGCCCAGTGTCTTAAGCATACTAGGCATACACTCCACCATTGAGCTACCCCCTTAGCCCTTAAATTCTTAATTTATTATTATAAATTTTAGATTCTTCTTTACTCTGTATCCATTTCTCATCTTTTTTTTTTTACATATTAAGTAGCATTTTAAAAATTCATTCACTCATTCATTCATTGGTAGTGGGGTTTGAATCCAGGGTTGCTGTGCTGATGAGCTACATCCCCAGCCCTTTTACTTTGTTTTGAAAGAGGATCTCACCATGTTGCCCAGGCTGGCCTCAATATTGCGATCCTCCAGCCTCAACCTTCAGAGTCACTGTGCCTCACTAGGTACTTACTTCAAAGCTGGATAATTCCAGTGTGTGGATCTCCTTGGAGATGTTTTCTTTTGTCTGTTTTTCTCTTAGTCCTGTCTCCCCATATGTCTGATATTTTTTTTTTTTTTTTGAGAACTAGACATTGTACCTAAAAATTGAAGTGTTGTCTTCCTCCAGACAGATTTTCATTTGCTTTGGGCAGACAGAGCCAGGCAGGCAGTTGCAGGCTAGGTCGTAGTCTTTGTAAGGTCTCTGCTCTTTCTGGCTTGCCTGATGGGTAGGAGGGATTTCCCATGGCAATGGGGTGTGTGTGGCAGGCCATGAGCACCCCCGATCTTCAGTCTGCCCCTCTGGGCTCAGCCTACCTCTGATGCTTCACTGGTGCTTTCTGTGTGGTTTCTTGGCCTCACAGCCCCGTGAATCCACAAATGCTACGTGGGGAGAGTGACCAGTAAATGGAAGCCTGTCTTCAGCCTGCGACCTTCTCCCTGGGCAGGGGGCCTGTGAGCCCTGGTTCTGGTGGAAGTGCGATGCCTCTGAATGGACTTTTAAAAAAATGTCAGTGTTTGATCTCAGGGGCAGAGGGTCTGATTGAAGCTAGTGTCTTAGAGCTGAAAGAGAAAGTCCCTGGTTGATTTTCCCACTGTTCTCTGAGAAGGTTAAAATTTTTGTAGTTAGATTTATCTGTCTTTTTCTTTATGGTTTCTGGCTTTGCTCTCATGCTTCAGATTGCTTTTTCTAAGCCAAGTTATAGAAGTAGTCATCTACATTTTCTTCCAGTGTTGTGTATTTAATGATTCATTTTGGCACAAGAGATGAGGTGGACGTCCAACCTCACTCTCGCCCATATGGCCAGGGCATTCAGCCAGCACCATTAATTGAGTGATCAGTTTTCTGTGAAGATCTGAAGTATGATCCTTACTGTTCAGTATTTGATGTCTCATTAACAGTGTGATTTACATGACTTTGCTTATTAGTGAGGTTCTACATACTTCACATATTTATTAGCTCTTAATTTTTGGGTTTTCTGTTTTTTCCTTGTTTGAAAAATTGTATTGTTGGTGTTTTCATGTTAATATTTATTATATTTCTGTTGATATTTAAATAAACTTGTGTATGTCATTAATTTTGATTGCTGTTTTTTGATTGCCTTTTACTTTTGCTTTTGATTTTTTCCCCAGTATTAGGGATTGAACCAAGCACCTCATGTGTGCTAATAAGCAAGTGCTCTACCACTGAGCTGTGTCCCCAGCTTTGATTTTTTATTTTGGAACAGGATCTGGCTAAGTTGCCCAGGGTGTCCTCAGTTTTGGGATTCTTCTGTCTTAGCCACCTGAGCAGCTGAGATTACAGATGTGCCCACCATGCCTGGCTTTGCTTGATTTTTTTTTTTTTTTTGGTACCAGGGATTGAACCCAGGAGTGCTTAACCACTGAGCCACATCCCCAGCCCTTTTTATTTTTTATTTTGAGACAGGGTCTTGCTAAGTTACTTAAGGCCTTGCTGAGTTGCTAAAGCTAGCTTTGAACTTGCAATCCTCCTGCCACAGCTTCCTAAATCACTGGGATTACAGGCGTGCACCACTGCACCCAGCTGCTGCTTATGATTTTTTGATGTAAGTGAATATTATGTTTTTATGCAGTTAAATACATTTGTGTATTTATTGTTATTTCATTCA
This sequence comes from Xerus rutilus, assembly GCA_028644305.1. Taxonomy (NCBI): domain Eukaryota; kingdom Metazoa; phylum Chordata; class Mammalia; order Rodentia; family Sciuridae; genus Xerus; species Xerus rutilus. Next base: position 7,422,725 of record CM053405.1, read on the forward strand.
TTATTTTTATGCATTTGAAACTCTTCCTCATGATCAGCAAACTGTCTTAGGATCTACATACCTATGTATGCTTACATTTATTTTTGCCCTTAATATGATAATACTTTTATGTTGCATTTTGATTCATGGTAAATGTCATATGCAGTAATTCGCTTTTCCAGCAAGGTTGGTGAAATGCTTCATCTTTTGTCCAGATTATTCCTGTAACGTGAATTTGGCTTTAAAGGCAGGGTCTCATTCTGGGTCATCTGGTCTGTTTTTTCCCCATTCATTTTGTTTACATTCTTTTTATCATTCTAACTTTTTCTTTTCCTCATTTTTGTTAAGATGGTACATGCATGTGACAGAAAAGAGAATCCACAGGAGCCGGGAATGAGAGCGACAGTCACTCTCCCTGACCTCCACCCGCCTGTCTGCTGCTTAGGGCCATCACTTGCGACCATGTCCCCTTTCTGCCCATACGCAACCTACTCAGTGACCTGTCTTGATTTATCCATTTGGGACAATACTAATGATTCTTTGCTGTGACGGATGGAATGTTTTGCTACCTACCTTTTCCCTGGCTCTAGTCAGACCCCTCCCCACCCATATTTTTGCATGTCTATGCTGTAGTTCCTTGTTTAATATATTTCATTTCAGCCTCAATTCCTTTCCCATCAGTTGCAGCCAGCATTTCTTGACTCGTCCTGTGTTCGGTAAGGACATTCCTAACCTTTCCCCCTTCTCTTCACATCCACCTCTCCTTGTCTCCACCCATTTCCAGTGATGAGCTTAATGACATTTCCTTAACTTTGTCATTGTGCTTATTATCTCCACTTTATAATTTGACCATGTAGGTTGAAAGCAAATAACAATTTATGTGGTTAGAACTCTATTGTTATTTTTTATGTAAATGACATTATTTGGTAGGTTGTGTTTCAAGTGTGGTTTCTTCACTGAGCATAACACTTTTGAAATCCCATCCCAGTCATTTTAGCAAGTAGTTCATGGCTTTTTATTGTTGTATCTATTGTATGGCTATATCTCAACTTGTTTATTTATTTGTTTGGTACTGGAGATCTGGGAGTTGAACTCAGGTTTACCACTGAGGTGCATTCCTAGCCCTTTATATTTTTTATTTTGAGACAGTTTTACGAAGTTGCTTAGGGCCTGGCTAAGTTGCTAGTGCTGACCTTGAACTTGCCATTCTCCTGCCTTAGCCTGCCCAGTTGCTGGGATTATAGGCATTCTCTACTGCACCTGGCTCTCTTCATCTTTTAATGGACATTTTGTTGTGTCCAGTCTGAGGCCTTCATGAACAAAGCTGAAATTAACATTCAAGTTCAAAAAATAAGAACTCTACTATTGTTTGGAGAGTCAGCTGGTGGTCTCGAACTGTCTCCCCTTTCCTGAGCTATAACACAGTTTAAATTACTCGTGTGCAGGGCACGGTGGCTTACTCCTGTAATCCCAGCACTTTGGGAGGCTGAGAAAGGAGGATTGCGAGTTCAAAGCCAGCCTCAGCAACAGCAAGGTGCTAAGCAACTCAGTGAGATCCTGTCTCTAAATAAAATACAAAATAGGGGTGGGGATGTGGCTCAGTGGTCAAGTACCCCTGAGTTCAATCCCAGTACCCCTCTCCCCCCCAAAAAATTACTATAGTGTACATTTTACTTGGTATTTTTCTTTGTTGCTTGTTTTTTTTTTTGTTTTTTTTTTTTTAGTAAAGCTGTAGCTATTAATTCATCATGCTTCTTAGCAAACAGAATTGGTCTGACTTTTATAGCCCCACATTTGCAATTTGGATAGAGCATAGGCTTTACTCAGGACATTGGTTCAGGTATTAGAAAATTGGCAGGTGGGTGTTGGGAACATTTGATCAACTGACACCTACTGATTTTAGAATGATGGAGGGGCCTGGGTAACTTCAGATAATAGAACTGAAGCCGGGATGAATCAGAGGCAGCAGAGGCTTGTGACAGCTATCTGTCAGTGACATGGGCATAGTGAGTCCCGTGGTGCCCTCTGCTTGTGA
>CM053405.1:7425238-7444074 GCA_028644305.1 Xerus rutilus
CAGGTGGACCTCCATCAGTCACCTGGGTGTGCGTCGGGGGGTGGTAATCCAAGGTCCCTGGCACCTGGGGTCCAGATGAGGACATTCGCTGCAGTCCTGTTTCATTGTGTCTTTTGCTCAGAGAGCCACCTTTCTGCTGCAGAGGTGTCACTGACCATCCCAAAGCTGTTCCTCCAGAACCTGGTTCCCACCTTCTTTGCATCTCAGATTCCCTGAGAGGCTGGGCGCAGCCTCTTCCCGGCTCTGTGCCCAGCAGTAGCGGTGACCTCGCAAGGACTCCCAGCATCATCCTGCCCCAGAGTTGTAGGGCCCTGGCTTGTGGCATCTGGTGTTTCACCCTAGATGCCCAATACATGCCCTCTTGTGTGGTTTTCCCAGCCTGGGACATCAGTGTTCCTGAAGATAAACTCAGTGCATTGGCCCAGGATTATGTGCATGCCAGGCACATGGAGATGGGGCTGCATTGGGAAAGCACTTGGAGAAGACAACAGGGAGGGGCATCTGGAGGGACACGGGCCTGCTGCTCCAGCCAAAGCCTTGCTAATGCTTGGTTAGGTTTTGGGACCTTAATTTCCCGCGAACTGTCGCTCACCCAGCCCACACCCAGCCCCAGCTCTCCTGTGGCTCCTCGGGGCCCAGCCTCCCACTCAGGCTCTGCTCTAGCTTAGCTGCCCCACCCCCGCTCCCCTCTGGACCCCTGATTCCATCCCCTGCTCCCTCCCCGAGTCACCTGGCTCAAACCTGAGCCTGACTCAACTCCCAGACCCACACTCCCCTTGAGATCCCCTAACCCAGCTCACTGATCAACACCCTTGACCCTGGATCCCGTTCCAGCTGGCCCTGCCTATGCCCTGCTCACACACCCTCCGCTGCCTCCTCCCGTGGAGGACAGCTCCTCTCCTCTGTGACAAGACGGCTCTGTCCATGGAGCTGGTTTCCCTGGTTGGTCTTGAACCCACCTGTGGTGCCATGTCGAGTGTGCTGGGTGACGAGAAGTCAGAATCTGAGCCTATGTCTCCGCAGTGAGCAGAGCTGGTGCGACCACCCGTGGGGATCCTGAGGAACCAGCAGCCATTCTCTTCCTTGTTGTGGGCATAATCCTTATTCAATGTCGTTTCTCATTTCCTGGTTAGGGAGAGAATGGGGAGGGGATGGCTAGTGACATACCAAGGATCTTGAGAACACACGTCTTCTTCCCGTGATCCTTTTCACCTGCCTTTCCTTTGTGTAGCTGTGTTCATCCCCTATGAACTGGAAGACCTCCAGAGCCACAGAGGGTTGGGGGCTTAAGACTGAAGTCTCTAGAGGGGACTTGAGTTTCACCCATGAGGTGGGTAAGACAGGAATCTAGAAGAAGGGTTCCTGGGGGAAAATGAGGTAATGGCAGAGGGGTTCACTGATGGTGTGTTGCCTGGAGCCCAGAGCTGCCCCTGTGTGGGGCTGGGCTTGAGGGTCCCATGGCAGAGGACATGGAACCAGCAGGACCTGACCACAGGTGGGTGGGGATGGCGAGGTGGCTGGCTGCAAGGCTGGTGTCAGAACTGGGGTTTTCTTTGGTGGGTGGAGGATGGGAAGGGCTGTGCAGTGGGTGCAGGGCTTGGGCTGCATGTGACCCTGCAGGCAGGGAGGGAGGGAGGGCCTGGCACGGAGGTTCCAGGCCAGAGGTCACTCTGGGCCTCCTGCCTGCATTTGCACAGAGCTCCCTAAGCTAAGCAGCCTGGCCTGGAGCATCTGCTGATGGGAGGTGTCTGAGCCTGTGATGGCCTGGGGAGGGGACCGTGGGGCTGTGGGGCGTCTCCCCACCATCACCACGCAGATCTGCGTGTTCTCTCTGGCTGGGCATTGGAAATAGGTACAGGGTCTGGGGGTTTGTGAGGAGAGTAGCAGTGAGACCCCTGGCCATAGGCCTTGCGAGGGGCTCAGCCAGCTGAAAAGATGGAGTCTTGCCTGCGCCTGGGTGGGGGCGGGGGGTCTATTGTTTTTGGCATAAGTGGAACAGATTGTTCTAGGTTAGGAAAAAAACAACAAAATGACTTAATTATGTGCTAGCACCCTCGGAAATTAATCATACATTCTAATCTATGAAGCTCTGATGCAAGTTCAATGTATCTTGGATGCGTGTGGGAGTTTTAAAGAATTGGTTTGAATTTCTGGACCTTGGTACCTTTACCCAGAGGGCTGGCTGGGTTTTCTGGCTGTTTCTGTTGTTCTTCGGGCCCAAGCCAGAAGCCAGTCCCCCTACTTCCTCCACGCCCCTGTCAGGTGTCTCATTCCCCTGGCTCGGTCACTTCTGAGCCTGGCCTGGGCACCCGCAGCTGCCACCTCATCCGTCCTGTCATTTTACACAGGTGGCTCCTAGGGGCCTCCTGGTGGGTCTCTGACTTCTAGCCCCCCTGACCCTGTGCTGGCAGTGCCTTGTCACCTCCAAGTCCTGCTTTTCATGGCACTTTATGGAGGTTTGATTTACATACAGTAACGTGCCCACATTCTAAATGACCAGCCACGGGCTTTCAACAAATACAGCCAGGCATCGCTTAGCAACAGGAACGTGTTCTGAGAAACGTGTAGTCCTGTGATTTTGTTGTGAGGACATCATCCCATGTGATTACGCCAGCTCAGGTGGTGTGGGTCCATCACTGGGTGGCTTCTTGGTGCTATAAAGAGACACAGTGCCCTGTACAGGTGTGCACGCTTGTAATCCTGGCTACTCAGGAGGCTGAGGCAGGAGGATTGATTGGAAATTGAGGCCAGCCTTGGCAACTTAGCCAGACCCTGTTTCAAAATAAAACAAAAAGGGCTGGGGATGTAGCTCAGCGGTAGAGTGCTTGCTTTGGCTTCATTCAGAGTACTGCAAAAAAAAAAAAAAAAAGTGATAAACTGGAGACACGAGAGGCTGAAGCCAGCATAGCATAAGTGGAAGGAGTCCACTCTGAAACAATGATAAAAACTAGAGTATAGCAAACAGTAAGTATATAACCCTTTAATATAGTCGTTTATTATCACCAAATGTTATGAATTACACATGACTGTATGTGCTGCACTTCCTGTGAGTTTGTGCAGTAAGTTATCCACATCAGCATCAGTATAGACATGAAGTTACGATGGCTGCGAGGTGGTCAGGGATAGGAACCTGTCAGCTCTGTGTGATTATTAGTATTGTGCTGAGGACTGAGCCAGAGCCTTGACCGTGCTAGGCAGATGCTCTGCCATGAGCTACATGCCCAGCCCTTGCCATTTTGTTGTCCAGGCTGACCTGCCCCTGTCATCCTCCTGCCTAGCCTCTCAAGGCGTACATTGGAATCTTAGGGAACCACCGTGGTACGTGGGGTCTGTCGTTGACTGAAATGTCATTGTGTGGCCGGCTGCTGTATTGTGCCTGTGTGATCATCCCCCATCCTACAATACAGGGCATGTTGTCTCCAGTTAGCTTCCTTTTTCTCCTCTCCAGTTAGTGTGCACCCATTAGAGCCAACCGCCACCCACACGGCATAGCTGGGTTGACACTTCAGAGGACTCTCTCAGCACATGCTCCAGTGCCTGGCCTGTCACTCAACACACTGCTTTTGAGAAGTACACATCTTGTGTGTACCACTAAGTTGCTTTTTTTAACGTCTTATTTTAAATAGCTTTATTGAGATATAATTTACATGGCACACAGTATATACAGTTTAAAGTATACGACTTCATGTGTTTTTTTTTTCACATTCCATGTTTAATTTTTAACATTGTGGTAAAATATAGATAATGTAAAATTGGTAATTTTAACCATTATAACGAGTCTGTTATTTACTGGCATTGATCATGTTTGCAATGTTGTGCAATATCACCACAATTTTCAATTTTTTTCATCACTCCAAACAGAACCCTATAACCATTAAGCAATAACTCTTTTTCTCTCCAGTCCTGGCACCTGTAACTGCTAATCTATGTTCTTCCCTATTCAACTTATTTCACATAAACAGAATTGTGTATTTATCCTTGTCTATCTGGCTTGTTGTATCATAAATTTCATCCCTTTTTCTTTTTTGGTGGTGCTGGGGATTGAACCCAGAGCCTTGTGCATGTGAGGCAAGCACTCTGCTAACTTAGCTATATCCCCAGCCCAATTTCTTTCCTTTTTAAGACTGGGGAATATTCTATTATGGATTTACCAGTTTGCTTATCCATTCATTTATTGGCAGGCACTTGGGTGCATTCACATTGGAGCTATTGTGAGCAATTCTGCTATGAGTATAGGTGTACAAATGTCTGTCTGCATCCTGCTTTTAACCTAGGAGTGGAATTGCTGGATCCTGTGGTATTTCTGGTGGCCAGCTGTTGGAGAAGCCACAGAACGCTCTTCCGCAGTAGCAGCACCATCTGAGATTATGACCAGCAATGCAGAAAGGTTCTGATTCCTCCAGATGCTGGCCACATTTGTTGGTTTGTCTCTGTGCCAGGCTGTGGCCATCTTATTAAGTGTGAGTGGCATCTCATTTGGACTAATGCTGTCGAGCATCTTTTCAGGTACTTTTTAGCCATTTGTGTCTTCTTCCCTCTGTTGGTTTGAATGCTATTGTTACTTTATTGACATAATTTGCATATTGTGAAATGCATTATTTAAAAAAATTTTTTAGTTGTCAATAGACTTTATTTTCATTTTTTTTAATATTTATATGCAGTGCTGAGAATCGAACCCAATGCCCCACACATACTAGGCAAGTGCTCTACCACTGAGCCACAACCCTGGCCAAAATGCACACTTTTTTTTTTTTTTTGGTACTGGGGATTGAACTCAAGGGCACTTGACCACTGAGCCACATCCCCAGCCCTATTATGTGTTTTATGTAGAGATAGGGCCTCACTGAGTTGCTTAGCACCTCACTGTTGCTGAGGCTGGCTTTGAACCAGCGATTCTCCTATCTCAGCCTCCCAAAGTGTTGGGATTACAGGCGTGAGCCACTGCGCCAGCCAAAATGCACACTTTTTAAAAGTAGGACTCAACAAGGGCTGGGGTTGTGACTCAGTGGTAGAGCGCTTGCCTGGCATGTGTGAGGCACAGGGTTCAATTCTCAGCACCACATATAAATAAATAAATAAGTAAATGTTTTTTGACAACTAATAAAATATTAAAAAAAAAGTAGGACTCAACGTGTTTGACAAATTTATATGCGCATGTAAATGCCACCCAAATTGAGACATGATGATTCTGTCACCCAGGAAGTTTTCTCATGCCACTTTCTAGTAATCCCCCTCACTGTTTTGATCACTATGTATTAACCTTGCCTGTTCTTGGATTTCGTTAGATGAATATAAAAGCAAGATTTATTTTGTGTGTATTTGACCGTCATGTTCAGTAGTGTGTTTGAGGTCTATTGGTGGCGTTACATATCAGTCAGGATTTTGGTCTTTGCGGCTGAGCAGTTTTCCTGAGTTTGGGTACAGCTGGGTTTACTCATGCACTGTCTTGATGATGAATATTTGAGTTTTTTGTCATTTGGGGCTCTTATGAATATAGCCACCCTAAACATTTTTTTCACGTCCTTATGTGGATGTAGACTCTTCTCCTGAGTGGAGCTGCTGGGTCACAAGTTAGGCACGTGCTGAACTTTAATAGAAACTTTCAGTTTTCCTGTGTGATTGTTCCATTCTACACCCCCACCCGCTGGGAACATGCGTCCCACACCCTTGCCAGCATTTGGTATTGTCAGTCTTTAATTTTAGCCACTCTGGTGGGTGTGTGGTGGTATCTCATTGTGGGTTTAATTTGCATCTCCCTGATGACTAATGATATCAACACCTTCGCATTTGGAAAAGGTTGTGATTTACATTTTTCACATTAAAAAGTCAAGTGAGAAGATACTGATGAACACCTGCAGAACATCCCTGGGAGCCCAGGATGTCCGCTCTGACAGTTGAGTCAGAATGACAGATGTCAGTTTCAGGTACATCTTCAATCACAAATGAGTTGGCAATTCAGTTAAAAAATGCCAAGCGGGTGGCGGAGACAGGGGGCATGTATTTAAAGAATATTTTGAAAATAGAGGAAAATGGCAAGGCTTTCTCTTCTTATCTTGCCTCCCACTGAGAACTAGCTTTCTAGAAGGAAAATTCTGGTCCTAACATGCACTGATAAGGCAGTGACGTTTCTCCACCAGCTCTGAGCGCATGCAGACCCCTTGGCCTTCGTGACTTGTGCTGACCTGGAATGCTGTTCACAGTCAGCTCCAGCTCTTCACAGCCTTCTCTGCACTTGCAACACGGTCCCCTCCTCCCTGGTCCCACAGGGAGACTCTCTTCAACTCTCTTCGGCTTGGCTGAGGAGGCTCGGGCTGCATCCGTGCCAACCCCTCCCCTGCCTGCACCAGTTTCCGTAGTCTGGGCTCCCTCAGTCCCCTGGGCCAGCCCAGGCTTACTTTGTTTACTTCCTCCTCTCCCTCTCAGGCTGCATCCCTGGGGGGGCTGCTGTGTCAGCACTCCTCTTCATAGTCCCAGCCCAGCCAGGCTCCAGCAGGCTGCACCACTGCTGTGGGATGGGGACAGATGCCCACAGGTTGTTAGCCCCTGGGCCCTTCCTCCCTGGGAGCACTCTTTCTGTGGATGAATTTATTCAGTCACACCCCTTCTAAGTGGATGTGACTACAGCTGTGTATTCCTAAATCTATGACACAAAATACAGACCACTGGACCTTGCATTCTGACCTTCTCCCTGTGACCACTGCACTCCAGTCTGTGACAGGGGCTGCCATTTGTCCCCATGGGATCAGGGAGCACCAGAGTTGTAGTACCTGGGTTGCCAGGTGGCCAGCAAGACCAGCCAGGAGGCATTTGAGGCATGGCCCTGGGCACCTAGGCCGGGACTAGGTGAGGATTTATTTGGATCATGTGTGTGAGAGCCTGGGCATGACAGGAACGTGGCCACATCTCCCTGTCCAAAGAAGAAGCAATCAGGCTAAAAATTAATGAAAGTGAAATGAGCTCTGTATCTGGCATCCCCAAGGGAGTACCTGAGAAGTGTGTGCCGAGTGCCCAGGGGCAGTGTTGGCAATGTCACCGTCCATCTGAGAGAGCCTCCCCAGAGTACCAGCCTCAGTTCTTGCCCTTCAGGCCCTGCAGCCCCCCGGGCCATGTTAAAAGGTTGAGATTCAGGCGGCCAGGCTGGGGCGGGGATCCTGCCTGTCTCTGAGCTCCCCTGTGACCCTGATGCTGCTGGTCCTGGGGCCTCACTTTGTGTGGCTGGAGTTGAACCTGAACCCACCAGGAAAGAGCAGCTCAGTCATTGGTAACTGGCCGGGTTGCCCCTTCTCCATCCACCAGCTGGGACTGCCCTCAATCATGGAGCATCTGTGTGAGGCAGACTAGCATTTGTGCACCACGGGCCTGATCCTTGTGGAAACGTTACCTTTGAGAAAGGTTCTGAGCTTTCTTTATCATCATGGAGAACATACTGATATCTGAGTGCCTGCAGTGATGCGGGGGATGAGGAGCTTCAGACATAAGAACTGCTTGGCACACAGTCCAGTGATCTAAGAAGGGCTTGAATCTTTGAATTGGACATTTGTGGACAGTTTAGATTCTTTTAATATTTTTATAGAGCGGTTTTACAGAAAATTTATGAAACTGATCATAAACTATAGGTCCGGAAAGGGTCCATTCATTGTTCATTTGTTAATTGATTGCTGGTTATAAACTTATACGGACCTTCTCAACTCTGTCTTCTTTGCAGGACTGGGGATTGAACTCGGCTTTGCACGTGCTGGGCAAGTGCTCTACCTCAGAGCTACACCCCTAGCCCCAGCTCCCCTCTCATCGTCCTTTGATGAGGAGCAGGCTTGCTTTCTTGTTCTGTTTCCTCACAACCTATGAACTTGCTTTTGTAATTAAACAAGTAGGAGATGGGAAGCTTTGTCAGAATTTACATTTTCATAAAAATTCTGCATTTTCTGATTATTAAACAGAAGCAACTATTCATTGTAAGAAAGAATGGGATGTTTTACTAGAGAAAAACCAAGAAAAAGAAGTCACTAATAAGCTCGTCATTCAGAATAGTCACTACTGAAATTTGAGTGCATTTCCTGGTATATTTTTTATGTGTGTTGATAATTTTACAGAATTATTTATAAAAGTATATCTGTTTTCACTTTATACTATTATTTAATACTTCTCTCATGATTAAACTACTTTATGTTCTTCATTTTTAGTAATACTTGATAACATGAGATTATACCATAGAAAAATTTTCTTAACCCCCATTTCTACTAATTTCAAAAGGAAGGACATTTTTTTTTTTAAAAAAATAACATTGTCTTTATGTCTTCCAAGAATCTAGTGAATCTTGACTGAAGCCCAAAGGGGAAATTTTCTTAGCTGATTTGTGGCATTAATTCTAACTGTACCTAGCACAACATCTAGTAGATCTCACAGTTAATAAAATACCAGTACATTCTATTTAATTACATTTCCACATAAACATTTTCAACCCAAAGCAGAGATCCATTCTCAAGATAGACTTCAGCTTGTCTGTTGTATGTCCAGGCTGTAGAAGATGGTGAATGGATTTTGTCAATAGTCTGTTTTATTTACTTATGATGTTTGTTACATCATTGCTACATTGTATTGTCCCAAAAGGTAATAGCTTAAATGAACACTTCATTTATTTTCTTCTCACAGTTTCTGTGGCTCAGGAACTTGGGAGCAGCCTGGATGGTTCCAACAAAGAATAAGAAGATGGTTGTTGCTATAGTTGTCTGAAGCGTCAGGCGAGGCTGCAGGGTCCCCTTTATAGCTGCCCACTCTGTGGCTGAGCAGTCGGTGCTAGCTGTTGGCTGGAGGCCTCAGTTCCTCTCCTTGGAGAATCTCCACAGTGCTGCTTGAAGGTCCACAGGGCATGGTGACTGGCTTCCACCACAGCCTGTAATCCAAGAGACCAAGGTCAAAGCCACACGAACGTTTAAGATCTGGCTGTAGGGGTACTTGTCACTACTTCCATCACACTCTGTTGGCTACACAAGGCCATCCCTGATTCAGCACCAGAAGTGACTACCGAGTGTGGAGACCAGGAGGCAAAGATCACTGGGCCCTCTTGGAGCCGGCTGCCACAATTGTCACTGTGAATATCAGAAGTACTTAGTGTGGAATTGCAATGACAGGTATTTTGGTTTTCAAACATGATTCCTGACTTATAACTGCCTTTCCAAGGTGGGCCATAGAAACTACTCTTCCCCCACCTTTACTTGGCCATAAAGAAGTTTCTGACCTACCTTGTCTGATAAGACTCTTCTCGTTCCAGATGAGTCCTACCTGACGTCTTGGGGAAGGAATGCTGCTGAGAGAGGGCAGGCAGAGCGGAGCAGGCAGCCCCTGCTGGGTGTCCCCACCAGCCTGTGAGCCTAGTGCCTGTGCCATGAGTCTGCATAAAAACACAAAGGGACAAGGTGCTTGCAGAGAGCTGAACATGTGAGGTTCTTGGAGGTGGATGCACCCCGAGAGGAAACGAAGCCCCACGTCCTTTCTCCTGTACCTCGCCCTCTGCATCTCTCCATTTGTATCTTTATAATGTCCTTTATAATAACTCAATATTTTCCTGAGTTCTGTGAACTGCTCAAGCAAATTAAACCCAAAACAGGGTTTGTGGAAAGCCCGATTTATAGCTGGTTGGTCAGAAGTACATGTTACACACAACCTAGGGCTTGCGACTGGCACCTGAAGTGGGGGACAGTTTGGGGACTGAGGCCTGCCTGGCCTGTGGGATCTGACACCGTCTGCATTGGCTCAGAGGACGCCCAGTCAGGTCCACCATGGTGGCAGCGTGCTTGGGGTCAGAGGTCTCCCGTGTTGATTGTGGTGGAGCAGAGGGCAAATAAGATACCTTTTCATCCCGACTCATGGAGGCATACGTGAGAAAGGTGTGCTCGTGCCAGGCTCCAGCTTGTGCCCTGCAGGGGTGTTCATCCTCAGCAGGTTCCTAGCGTTGGCTCTTCTAGTTGTGTTTCCTTGTGGTTCTGCACTGAGCTGTGTGCATCCACTGTAAAAATCCCAAGCCTGATTTCAAAGTCGTTCAGCGAGTAAATGGCCTGAAGAACATGTCTTGTCATTGACAGTCACTGCCTTCAGGCTCCCTGTTGGTTAATAGGCATGGCTTCCTGTCCCCATGAGATGTGCTGTGTGGAAACCACTCCTGCTGCCGGGAAACTGGGAAAATTGGATACTGGGAAAATTGGACTCTAAGATGTGAAAAGATTTTACATGTGCACGTGTGTGTTCATACTGGACTTGCAGGCAAATTAGGTTCATAAAGTGACTTACAAACTTAGGCAACTTTTTAAAATTTTGTTTTTATTTTTTGTGGTGCTGGGAATTAAACTCGGGGCTTGGTGCTTGGTAAGCAAGTACTCTGCCACGGAGCCACGCCTCAGCTAAAATTGCCAACAATCTAAGCAAAGATTACCAATAAATCCAAGCAAAAGGTTCTCAATGATAAAAAAAATTCACATTTTATGAAAAAATTAGTTTAAAACGGAAATTCTTTTGAATTACAACCTGAGCTCATCAAATCCTACTTCCAGGACTACTGGGTGAACCCTACTTTGGAAAGAATTCTCTTGATATATTTTACTTGGAAAGAATTCTCCTGACTTATTTGACGTGTTTGTTTGCCTTTTTATTAGTGTTTGCCTCGTTTCGTTATTCAAAACAGTTTATGTGGCATCTTTTTACTTGGAGCCAAAAAGCATCAATAAAAAATAAATATCTGTAGTGCTCCTGTCGTGTAACTGTATTTGGATAATTAAAAAGCATGAACCTTGAAAAGACGTTGAAACATATTCAAATTATAAAACCTACAAGGCTTCTCTTTCATAGAATGGCCAGTTAGGTTTCTTTTTTTTCCTTTCAGAAAAATAAAAGAACTTCAGTCTTTCCAGAATCACACACGTGTTGGAAAAGAAAGAAGGAATCATATCGTATCCCCTGTGCTGAACTGTGGTTATTATTATTTTTTTCATCTAATCCTGTCCTGGGAACATCTTTCCAATCAGCAGCTGCATCGTGGCTTCATTCCTAGCTCAGTAACATGAGGTCCCATGGCATATACCTTATTAGCTAGCCATCTCTCTCTCTCTCTCCTCCTCTCTCTCTTTGTACTGGGGATTGAACTCAGGGGCACTTAACTACTGAACCACATCCCCAGCCTTTTTTTTGTATCTTATTTTGAGATAAGGTCTCACTGAGTTGCTTAGGGCCTCCCTAAGCTGCTGAGTCTGGCTTTGAACTTGCAATCCTCCTGCCTCAGCCTCTGGAGCTGCAGGGATTACAGGCATGTGCTACGGTGCCTGGCTAGCTAGCCATCTCTTGATGTGTATTTCGGGCTTTGGCGGTTACAGATCTTTATGCAGATCTCTTGACATACTTCTGATGTCCCGCAGTGCATTCCTGAGGGTGTAGTTCCTGAGTCACCGCCTCCGGTTTCTTTGGGTCTGCCTGTCGCTCTCAGATCTCTTACTCATCCTCAGATCTGGGGCCCAGAGTGGTGTTTGCCACACTGACAGGCAACTGTCAGCCCTGAGGTTTCCTCAAGTCATTTCCTTTCTTGAATGCGGAAGCAAGATACAAACCTTGACGCGCACGTCGCCTTGGGCCAGCCCTTGGTTCAGAGTGGCCCGAGCATCGTGGAGGCAGGAGGTCCCTGTGCACTTTAGCAGCTTGAGCATTCATTCAACAGAAGCTTATCGACATCTTGCAGATGTCATGAAGCAATGCTAGCGAGGTAGGATCCTGACCCACTTGGGCCCGGCGTCCCTGGAGGACTGGCATGTGCGGGTGGCACAGTGAGGGGCTCTCGAGGCAGAGGCTTGGAAGTGAAGGAGCCCGGAGGGGTCTGGGGAGAACCCAGCCATGGCACCTCACGTGACCACGTTGGGTCCAGGAGTGACGTGCGGCAGCCTGCTCAGGTCCTAGATGCATGGCCTGGAATGGCACTCCCTGGCTGCTGGACTTACCTTGTAAACTGTCTTTGGAATGTGTGGTGTAACAGGTGCCAGATTCTTTTTTTTTTTGCAAGTAAAGAAAGTGAAAAGTCCAAACTCCTGTCCTCACCATTGCATGACTGTAAGTACCGCTTCTGGCTGATCAAGTAGCGAATACAGACCCTTAAGATAGAGGACAGTTCTTGGGGGAGGGGGGGTGCCACACACATGACAGAAGGTTGGGCAGTGGAGTTCTACCAGGTGGCATGGAGACCCAGGTACCATGGGAACAGCTCCAGTGATCAGTGTAACTGATGTGCCCTTGGCCTTTTTATTTTTATTTCAATATTTCTTGTCTCCTTTCACCAGCTCCTTCGTGGACCAAGTGGGTACCCTATATGCACCAGTGTATAGGACAAGCACAAGAGCACGGAAAATGTCGTTAGGGGCATTTGTGGGGATACTGGGGACTGAGCCCAGGGTGCTCTACCACTGAGTTATATTCCCAGAATATTTTTTATTCTGAGAAAGTCTTGCTAAGTTGCCCAGGCTGGACTCAGAATTGTGATTCTCCTGCCTCAGCCTCCTGAGTCGTTGGAATTACAGGCATGCTCCACTGTGCCTGGCTGTTAGGGCATTTTTAAGGAACACTGTACTAAAGGGCTCTGGGACAGTGAAAACACTGGACCATGAACTTGTAACGTTTCTGCTAGACTCTCTGTGAGCTCATCTTATCTATAGCTTGAAATTAATGAGTCAATGATCTTCAATAGCAAGGAACTTTCTCACTGTCTAGGAGCTGAGGAGATGCCTCTTCCTGGCAGTGCAAGTGTGTGGGCTTAGGGCATCCCCTCGTGACTTGTGGTCTGGTGGTTTTGTGTGTGTGTGTACACCAGGGATTGAACCCAAGCAGGGGTGCTTAATCACTGAGCCACATCCCCGGGCCCTTTTTATTTTTTATTTTGAGATAGAATCTTGCTAAGTTACTTAGGGCCTCACTAAGTTGTTGAGGCTGGCTTTGATGGTCTGGTCTTCTCTTTCCTCCTGGTAGAATGTATAACTGATGGTTTAAAGTGAAGTTTTCTAATTGTCTTAGTCTGTTTTGTGCTGCTATAACAAAATACCACAGACTAAGTAACTTATAGACAATATAGGTTTGTTTTGTTCATGGTTATGGACATGGGGAGTCCCAGATCAAGGAGCCCAGTTAGCAAGGGACTTCTTGCTGCATCATCCTGTGGCAGAAGGTGGAAAGGCAGAGGAGGCTGAATTTAGGACAGAGAGCAAGACATTGAAGTCCTGTATGTGATTGACGCTGATCCATTTAT
The DNA here is from genome assembly GCA_028644305.1 of Xerus rutilus. NCBI lineage: Eukaryota > Metazoa > Chordata > Mammalia > Rodentia > Sciuridae > Xerus > Xerus rutilus. Next base: position 7,438,509 of record CM053405.1, read on the forward strand.
GGGGATGGAGCCCTGGTGCCTGACACTGTGGGCCCCTCCTCCCACTGTTGCATCGGGGATTGAGTTTCCCACACAGTCTAGCCTGAACGGTCATCAGGTATCATCTGTGGTCATGGTGAAGTGGCAGAGCAAGGGAGTTTCTCACCTACAGAACAGCAGGAGCCAGTGCAAAGGTAGGATGGTCCTGGGCCGAGGTGGCAGATGGAACCAGACTCTGCAGACGCACATAGCAGAGCAGCTGCGACGTGCTGAGCGAGGTGTTGCTCGCTAATGGAGGAGAAGGGACGCGTTCACAGACGGTGCTCTGGAAGTTGGCTTTCCACATGGAAAAAAGTAAAATTAGATTTTACAAAATATCATCTACAAAATTAAGACAATAGTGGATTATGGATTGAAGAGCTACCAGTGAAAGACAAACTGTGAAACCTTCAGAATTAAATGTGAAGGAGTATCTTTATGGTGTTTGAATAGAAAGGATTCTTTTTTTTTGGTACTGGGGATTGAACTCAGGGGCACTCGACCACCGAGCCACGTCCCCAGCCCTATTTTGTGTTTTATGTAGAGACAGGGTCTCACTGAGTTGCTTAGCACCTCGCCGTTGCTGAGGCTGGCTTTGAACTTGTGATTCTCCTGTCTCAGCCTCCCTAAGTGCTGGGATTACAGGCTTGAGCCACCATGCCCGGCTAGAAAGGATTCTTTTTAAAAAAAATTTTTTTAGACGTTGATAGAACTTTATTTTATTTATTTATATGTGGTGCTGAGAATTGAACCCAGTGCTTCACACATGCTAAGCAAGCGCTCTACCACTGAGCCACCACCCTAGCCCCAGAAAGGATTCTTTGTGTCATAAAAGAATGACCATAAAGGAAAAGATCCATAATTTGATTGCATGAAAATGTAAAATTGGATGGCAAATTAAAAAGCGAACAGCAGGTGTGGAAAAGCAATCACAACCCCACTAACAGAGCTTCAGGACCCAGGGCCAGCCCGGGAGGCAGTGCCACATCCTGGCAGCAGTCCTGGCAGGTTTAGGATCCAGACTGGAGCTGTCCCTCACGCTGTGGAGCACGTGGAGCCCAGGCAGGGGAGTGAATTTTAGGTGGGAAACACATCCTGATTACAAAGATGAGGGCTGAAATAGAACAAGGAAATGAAAAAGGAAAAGAAAATAAAGTATCTTACTGACATGGTGGTGTACACTTGTAATCCTAGCAGTGCAGGAGGCTGAGGCAGGAAGATTGCAAGTTCAAGGACAGCCTTGGCAATTTAGCAAGGCCCTAAGCAGCTTAGTGAGACCCTGATTCAAAAAAAACTAAAAGGAGAGCCCGGGATGTGGCTCTGGTGATAAGGAGCCCCTGGGCTTAATCCCCAGTACAAAAGAAGAAGGAAAAAAAAAGAAAAAAGGAAAGAAAAAAAAAAAAACCCCAGCAGGCTTTATTTTTTAAAAAAGTAAGTATAAGATCTCATTACGTTTTGAGTATTGGTCATGTGTTAAAATGGTACTATTTTGGATATGTTGGGTTAAATGAAATACATGATTAGGATTAATTTCTTTTTTCTTTTGCTTGTTTTTTTTTTAAATTTATGTTGATGGATCTTTATTTTATTCATTTATTTATATGTGGTGGTGAGAATTGAACCCACACTGCCTCACACATGCTAGGCAAGTGCTCTACCACTGAGCCACAACCCCAGCCTCTTTCTATTGCTTCTATTAATATGGTCACTAGAAAATTTAAAAATGATATTTGTGGTTCCTATTGCATTTCTCCTGGACAGGGCTGACTTAGAATAGATGGAGAACTGGGACTGATCATTCCTAAAGACAAGCCAATAGGAATCAGGCAAAGGATATAAATAAACCATTCATCACAGAGGAAATCCAGACGGCCAGTAGTTATAGTGAAAGACGTCCCATTTTAGCAGTGATCAGGGAAATGCAGGTCACAAACAACAGCAATGCATAAGCATCAGGTTGTTGGAATTTTAAAGGTGCTGAGCATTGACGAGGTTGAGAAGAAGTTGCAAGTTTCACACGATCAGTTGTTACAGTCTGGAGAGTGTTTGGGGACATATTCTGTCCCCAGCTAGTCCACACAGAGCAGTGATTTTTCTCTTGGGGACAGTTTTGCTTCCCAGAGGACATTTGACAATGTCTGGAGACAATTTTGGTTGCCATAGATTAGGGCTAGAGATACTATGGGCCAGGGGTGTGGCTAAGCACCCTATCATACCTGGAACAGCCCCCCACCCCAAAATAAAGACTCATCCAGCTCCAAATGTCAGCAGTGCTGCAATAGAGAAACAGACCAGGTGAAGATGCCCCATACTCGCCGGCTCTGGAGATACAGATGGAGGTTTTGTTTCAGTGCTTTGTATTTGCAGTTGAGGAATCGTGCAAACCACTTAGTACCTGCCAGTTTGGGGAATGGACAGATGGGTGAATGGGGAGGGAAGGATCCATAGCCCAGGACCCTTTAGCAATCCCTTCATGTTTCTTGGTCTGGATCTCATGTCAGAGCTCAGTGAATGAACCAAGTTTCAGGCTCATATGAAAGACCATTTTGTGTAAATATTTAAAATATAATTCTCTACATTCAGTTATCATTCATGGACACGTGCATATTTAATAAGGATTCAAAAGGAAAATCAGCGAAGTTACTCTTCATCACCTAGAGTGGTTCCTCTGGGGAAGGAGGTGCAGAGAAGGGAAGGAAGACTCAAAAAGGGGTTTGCTCTTCCTTCTGGAATATTGACTTCTCTAAAGAGCTTGAAATAATGATGACAGAATATTAGCCTTTATTAATGTACCTGGGGAAGACATGGGTGTTGGTTATACAACTTACTTTCCATTTCACTTTCCTCTGCACCTGCAATTTTAAACTCATAAATGCATAAAAACATGCATTCACACCAGCGAGCATCGTGGGAACAGGGCTGCCCGAGAAAAGCAGCTCCTCGGAGATGCCTCGTCCCTCCTGCTACCTCTGCTTTCCACAGCCTCCTCTTTGGCTGGATGTTCATTTCCTGAATGTTCTGTGGAGTTTGTTACTCTGAGCTGGCTTTGGAGAGGTGGAGTCTGACCTGCCAGGTTGCACCCATCAGTGTGACCCTTGGGACCCACCCTCTGGCCCCAGGGCATCACCTCCCCTGCGCCGGACACCCATCTACTCCTGACATGATCTCAACCCTCCAGACTTCCAACAGCACATCCCAGAAAGTCATCTGGATGAAAATCCAGACACTGAAAATCACACTTGGGGAGTGTATGTATTTAAGGGAAAATAGATGATCCCATACAAGGCAGAATTCCTGGGAAGACCCTGAAGAGAGGGAGTTTGCTTGCTGCCTCTTGGGTTGAGTTCATTGACAACCCCAGGCCTCCGCTGGCATGGGTTGCCTTGTGCAACACCTAGTGTGTAGGTTAGTGCAGAGTTCAAGACAAGCAGCCACAGTGCGAGGTTTGTGTTCCCTGCAAGCTGCACATGCTGAGGATTCCCTGCCTCACAGGGCCTCCCTCTCGTGCTCTTCTGTCCATCTTAGGTCCTGGAATGGACTCCTTGTGGAGCTGGGCTTGGAGCTACACACTTACCATTTTTCTAGTGTTTGCTTGTTTGTTTTTGTGATACTGGGGATTTAACCCAGGGATGCTCTACCACTGAACAACATCCCCAGCTTTTTAACTTTGAGACAGGGTATCTCTAAGTTGCTGAAGCTGGCCTCTAACTTGAGATCCTCCTGTTTTAGCCTCCTAAGTACTTAGGATTATAGGCATGAGCCACTGTGCTGGCTATAATGTGCTTAGATGATGAACTGGTGTTATGGGATCTTAGAATTGTTAAGACTTTTATAAAATAACCATAGCTTTGGAATCTTGTTTGGAGAATGACTTCATTATATGGTGCATTAGTCTCTTTTGGCTGCTATAACAAAATACAATAAACTGAGAAGCTTATGATCAACAGAAATGTGTCTTAAGGTTTTTGGAGACAGGAAGTCCAAGAGCAAAGGCCTGCTTTCTGGTCCCATAGATGGCACCTTGCACCATGTTTCATGTGGTGGAAGGCATAAGGCAGCTCTCTGTGCCTCTTCTAAGGGCACTAATCCCATTCATGAGACCCTGGCCTCATGACTCAATTACCTTGCAAAGGTCCACCTCCTCCTCTACACTGTCACTTTTGAGGATGGAATTTGAGGGGCAAAGCACCCAGCCCATTGCTGATGCCAAGGATGTGTGTCCAGGAGACATTACAAATGGAAATGTTGAGCCGGCCTCCTCTCTCCACAAATGTGCACTGGCATCAGGGTATGAGGCCACAGGGAGGCCAGTCCCTCTCTGGGAGCTCATCCTCTTATGCTGTGGCACTTGCTGTGACCACATGGTGTAGTGTCTTTTCACCCTGATTCCGTCCTGCTCTTCCAAGGACTATTCTTTTCCTAGATCCCTGATGATCTGAATTCACATGGTCTTAAAGCATCCTGAGATTATTGAAACTGTTCCTAAAACGCGTCACCCAACAAATGATACACTAGCAGTCATGCCTGGCCACCTTTTAGTACATCTTTAAAGGACCAGATAATCATTTCCTTTGAATGAGCAGGATAATGGCCCTGTCACTGCCCCAGATGACCCATGTGGCTCTGGGGTGGCCAGTGCAGTGCCGCTTGGTGCCGATGGTGCTGTGGCTGCTGCCTCCCTTCACAGGCAGTGCTTGTGCGGAGGTGTGTTTGCTAATGAGAGTGCCATTAGCCTAGACGCGGTCTCATCTGCTTTTTATGGTTGGTTAAAGTGATATAAAGTCTTCATGGTGCGGCTTTATTTTAAAAATTCGAACTGTGCAGAAACAGCAGGCAGGAGTGACCGTGGTTCTTTCCCGACCTGCCCTGTGTCAGTGGAAGGTCTCCAGAGTATCCGAGCATGTGTGTGTGTGTGGTGTGTGTGTGTGTGTTTATATATATAGTGAAAGTTGTTATACAGGAATTATTGGCTGATATGATTGTGGGGGATGACAAGTCCAAGCTCGGGAGGCCCAGGGAAGAGTGGCAGTTTGAGGCTGGAGGCAGAGTGCTGGTCATACTCCTTCTTACCAGTCCATGTGTGTGTATGTGGGGAGGCGTCATCTTTTTTCTCTTAAGGTCTTCAACTTACTAGATGAGGCTTACCCACACCATGGAGGTCCATTTACTTTACTCAAAGTCTACTTTTTAAAAAATATATATTTTAGTTGTAGATGGACACAATACCTTTATTTTATTCATTTATTTTTATATGGTGCTGAGGATCGAATTCAGTGCCTCACACATGCTAGGCTAGCACTCTACCCCTGAGCTACATCCCCAACCCTTTTTTTTTTAATTTTATTTTGAGACAGGGTCTTGCTAAGATGCCCAAACTGGCCTCGAACTTGCGATCCTCCTGCCTTCACCTCCCAAGTCCCTGGCATTATAGATGTATACCACCACACGCAGCTCAAAGTCTACTGTTTTAAGTCTTATCTAAAACATACCTTCACAGAAACATCTAGAGTAATGTCAAACCAAATACCAGGATTGTGTGGCCCAGCCA
>CM053405.1:7444574-7493840 GCA_028644305.1 Xerus rutilus
GTGAGGAAGAGGCCTCTAGGTCAGTAGTTCTCAACCCAGGGGATTCTGCCCCCCTCCGCCCCTGCCCCACCAGGGGACATGGGGCAATCTCTGCACCGTATCTTATTGCCATAGCTGGGGCAGGAGTTGGGGGTTAGTTGCTGCTGGCACTTTGTGGGTTGAGATCAAGGTGCTGCTGGCTGTCCTTCAGTGCACAGGACAGCCGCACGGAGTGATCCAACCCAGTGCCAAGATGCTGCAGGGAACCGAGGTGTGTGGGGTGGGCAGGGGGGAGTCCAGCACAGAAAGGCTGAGGAGGGTGGGCTGGCCTTGGGCACAGACCCAGGAGCCACCTGTGGCTCAGGAAGCTCTATTTGAGGACAGGGTTTCCTGTGAGGATTCTAGAACTCCTGCCTTTTGCATAGTGGTCTCCTTATTCACCCCCAATGGAGAGCACCTTGGGCTTTTTGAGAACACCCCTGGCAATAAGCAAGAAATTGGATCTGTTGTTGGAGGAGCGAGATGAGACCGGGGAGAAATCTCCTGTGCCTTCTCACCTGCTCAGGGTTGTGGCGGAGGCAGCACTCCTTGTGATCCTGTGGGAGGGATTGTGGGGAGGGAGGGACAGACACTCTCCTCTGAGTGGCCGCAGAGGTGTGAGCGTGAGCTGGTGATATCTTTTTGCTGTGACGATGAGCTTTTCCACCCTGAAGCGGCACAGCACTTGGAAATGCTTCTGAGGCTCATTCCTGGTGGCTTCTGTCTGCCCTGGTGGCTCCAGCTGGGAGCTGACAGCACCGGCCTGTGAGGTGACTGCTGTCCCTGTACAGCTTCCTCTGCAGCACGGTGGGACCCTGCACCTCTTAGGTGGGTGGCTGCAGGGCCATGAGTGAACCTAGGACAGCAGCGTGTGGCCGGGACAGGGGCCTCTCTGCCTCCTCCTGCTCTGGGGAAAGATTGGGGACCCCAGGACCCTGGCACCCTCCTGCCCGCCCTCCTCCCCCTCTCCCTGTCCCTCTGGAGGCCTCCTGTGAGTGAGACCAGCATGTGTACCATTCTCTTTCCAGGGCACGCCACCATTACCAACTACCTGTTGAACTATTTCCCTGGTCTTGACCTTGAAAGGAGGAACGCGTTCGGCTTCACCGCCCTGATGAAAGCTGCTATGCAGGGCCGCACGGAGTGCGTCAGAGCCCTGATGCTCGCAGGTATGCCCCACTTGGCCCCCGCGCCCACAGGACCTGGGAATAACTGACTCCTTTGAAGAATGTCCCTCGGGAGACCAATCATTCCCATAGAAACAGCCTGGCAGTTGCCACGAAGAATCGCTTCTTTGTTGAGGTGATGACAGATGCCTTCAGGGGTGTGGAGGGGTGACAGCGCTAGCCACTGGCAGGATACCTCTCCTTGCTCGTGCTGAGCTCTGGGAGGGGCAACACCTTCCCTTGCCCTGGCCTCCTGCTGCCCAGCTGTGCACATCTGCCCTTCAGAAGTGTGCTTTCTGGCCTGGGCCCTGGATGGGCCCATGTTGCCGTTGGAGGTGGGCATGGGAGGGGGTGGCCGGGGCTCTGCTGCTCCCTGCTGGCTGGCAGTGGGAGCTGCAGGGTGCTGTGCTGTGTGGCAGTTTGCAGAGTCAGTGGAGTTCCAGGCTTCAGCTTGGGATCAACAGGGCAGCCCCCTTTGTCCCTTAGGTCCTTGTCAGCCTGGACACTCCCTGGTCTCCATCTGTGAAATGAGGATAAGGACCTCTTTCTCTCCCTCCTCCCTGAGGATGAAGTAGTTTACTTTATAAACTTTCAAGGGCTATACAGTTTTAAGGGACTACTAAATTAAATTCTTTCTCATGAACTTCTCATTCTTTTCCAGACTTGGAACTGGGGTCAAGTATAATCTTTAGTGCCACCTCACCAGGTTGTTTTGAAGAATTAAGTGAGAAAATGTGCTTAAAGTGCATGTAATGCACTCCATATCTGATAGCAGTTGCTATTCTTCTTTTTTTTTTTTTTATTGGTACTTGGGATTGAACTCAGGGGCACTTGACCACTGAGCCACATCCCCAGCCCTATTTTGTGTTTTATGTAGAGACAGGGTCTCACTGAGTTGCTTAGTGCCTCGCTGTTGCTGGCTTTGAACTTGTGATTCTCCTGTCTCAGCCTCCCGAAGTGCTGGGGTTACAGGTGTGCACCACCACACCCAGCTGCTATTATTCATTTTGCGGCCTTGATTTATCTTTATTTTTGGTCCTGGCGCTGGGCATAGCCAATTCTGCTTAGTGCTGTGAGTTCCTGAAGAAGTGCATTTCCTCTCTCTTAGTCCATTCGTGCTGCTATAGCAAAAGACCAGACTGGATAATTTATAAACAATGTAAGTTTATTGCTCACAGTTCCAGAGGCAGGTAAGGCAAGATCAAAGTACCCACAGATTGATGTCCAGGGAGGGCCTGTTCCCTCTTGTGTCCTCACCTGTCAGCAGGGCCAGGAGGCGCCCTCCAGCCTCTTTCATGAGGGTACCAATCCCATTCCTGAGGCCCCTCCTGTGACCAGGCACCTCCTAAAGCCCCACCTCTTTATATCATCACCTTGGGGATGAAGTGCCACACATATGAAGTCTGGGGACGCCCACATCAGATTGTAGTTCTCCTGGGAATGGTATCAGAGTTCTTCCAGGTCCGGTCTCCTCCGCTGATGCTCCTTCTCTGTCCAGGTCCCCAGCAGGCTGCATGTTTAGTTGTCATGTGTTGGTGCTGGCCTGTGACAGTTTCTTCACATATTGTTTATGACTTGATATTGTACCATGTCCCCCAGCCTGAGCCTGTTTTTCTTGCAATTAGTCTGTGATTATACGATTTATGCCTTTGAATTATTTTCTTCTGCTTTAAACTAAGTGTCTTACAGGATGCTCTAGGAAAAATAAATTCAACAAACAAGGATAGAGGTTTTAAAGATTGCAAACCTACTTAGAAATGTAAAAGGGTCACGATTAAAATTAATCCCATTAATTGTACTTTTGATTCAGTGGCAGTTTTATTTTTTTTTTTTTAAATATTTTTTTTAGTTGTAGATGGACACAATGTCTTTATTTTATTGCTGTGTACGTGGTGCTGAGGATCGAACCCAGGGCCTCACGCATGCGAGGCAAGCGCTCTACCGCTGAGCCACAGCCCCAGCCCCGGCAGTTTTATTTTTTAAGAGCAAGAGCTCAGTTTCAGCAGAGCTTAGGCCCTGCCTGTCCTGTATCAATCAGAAGTGGTCTCTCCTAATTAAATGGTGATTGTGGTAATGCTTTTATGAGTGGCAGAAGCTTCATCTGCTTTTATTACTTTTGGATTAAGTTTTAATTGAGTGCAGATCTTTAGTAATTTACTTTTTTCAACTGAAAATGTATGGTGTCAATCACATCAAAATGCATTTTCCAAACAAGTTCATTTGAATTGCCAACTTTTTTTTCTTTTTTTGGTGGGGGGTCAGTTGCCTTCTAATTACCCTGGAAAACATGAAGGTCTCGGTCTCTATATCCCTGTTATTTCTTCTTTCCTGGGTCTCTTAGAGGTTTCTGGCATTTGCTGTGGTGTTTATAGGATTATAGAAACGCCTTCACATCTCTTGGGAAGATGGTGCGGGGGCAATGGGCTGGGTGTTAACATTGCCCCTACCCCACCGGTTATTTGGTTACAGATTAGCCATCAGGTCTGTAGCCTCTCTTTCCTGTTGCCCTTATGAGTTCTCCCCCAAGAAGGCTGGAGCAGCCCTGTGAGCACAGGCCCTGGCCTGTGCAGATCCCAGTGCTTCCCCTCTGCACTGCGCTGCTACAGAGCGGAGGGAAGCAACCCAGAGAGCCAGGACGCAGGCTTCAGACCCAGCTCCGTACCTGCGGCTTGTCACTTGCCTCTTCTCTGGGATGGAAGCCCTCATGGCAGCCAAAGGAGCTCTTGCTAGGTAGGGCCTCTCTGGATGCATGCCCAGCTTGGAGAAGCCGCCAGGGCATGTCACCTAGGGTTGTGCTGTTACCATTCTTGGGGAATTTATGTGTTCTGTAGTTATTCATTAAGTGAATAAAAGAACAAGGCATATTTTTCTCTTTGAGAATTATCCTGTGATGAGATATTTAAACTTACCAGGGTAGTAAGCATGCAACTCAGGGGTTTCTTAACCTTGATGTGATTTTGAGATTTGAGCCCAGGTAAGTACATGCTGTGTGGGGCTGTCAACGGTAGGATGTTGAATGGCATCTCCAGCCTCTACCTGCTAGATGGCTGAAGTATCCCCAGTCATGACAACCAGAAATGTCTCTTGGCACTGACAAACATCCCCTGGGGGAGGGTTGCCTCCCGCCGAGAACTACTGATACAACTAATGAGTGAGAGAGGATGAAGAAAGTGGGAAGATTCTTTTGTTCTTAGATATGTTTCTCCCTTCCAGCTGGTTCTGTGTTGCCCAAAACAAAGATGAGACCTTTTCCAGGGAGCATTCAAGCTACCCCCTTAGACTTTAGTTGGAGTGGTTAACTTGTAGAATATTTTTATTTACTATTGTCACTGCTAAGTTAGGTGACAATTCTCAACTGTTTTTATGTCTTATTTCCATTTAAACACACCCATCTTAAGAGAACTTAAAGCACTGGAAGTTCCCAGCAGCCTGAGCATTTCTTTTAGATCGACCGACCCTTCAACACAGAGTGAGTTTACAGACAGCTGAGCAAGGTAACCCAAGAGCCCACTGCAAAATGTCTATCCTGTGATAATTTGAAAAGTAAAGGACATAACCATTATAATAACAGCAAAAAACTATGCCTTTCTAAGTTCTTCAGATGAGGTGATCTTCAGTTCCTGAATACTTTTCTGCACCTGAGTTTAATTTCTGAGTTGTAGTTTATTTTCAGTAGCAAACATTTCGTTTTATAGTGGTGAATGATCAAATTGGATGAAACTCTCAACTGTTCAGATTTTCTCACCATCTGTAACATATAGGTACAGATCAGCTTGTATCTGCATTATGCAGAACAAAATAATGTTAGAATTATCGGAAATTTGAATTTTAATAAGAAATATAACTAGATTCTGAAAAACTGACTTAGTGGGTCTTTAGTCTTTGGCTTCCTAATACTGTTGGCTGTACTGATGAGAATCACAAGTGAGGCTGCAGAATCTTGTTAATTCAGTGGAATATTAATGTCCCAGAGTGACAGGTCTATTTAAATCAGTGGCTCTGAGAAGCTGCACAGAGGACGGGATTTTTTTTCACGGAGGTTGCTAGGTTCCAGACTTGCTTTAGAGAGCTCCCGTCTGTACTGAAGTGCAGCATAATGTAAGGCTGGCTGCTGCCTCGGGAGGAGAAACAATCAAAGGCCTGCATCTTGCACGATTCCAGGGAATGATGTAGATTAAAAAGAAGATGAAGAGCCAGAAAAGACACCGTGTTCTTGCTGCATGGTCCTTCTCAGTCCCAGCAAGCCCTTACTAGACTTCCGGTAAACCAGGTGACTTCTGTCAATATGTTGCTTTCTATTTATGAGGAAAACAGGAATTTTCTGTGAACTGAGAATTTGCCACATTGGAATTGTTTCAAGTTATTTTTTTTAAATTTTTTTTTTAGTTGTTGATGGACACAATATTTTATTTATTTTTATGTGGTGCTGAGGATCGAACCCAGTGCCTCATGTGTGCAAGGCAAGCGCTCTACCACTGAGCCACAATCCTAGCCCCTTGTTTCAAGTTATTAGAGAAAAATCTCGAAGTCAGGAAATTCAAATCACTCCCCAAATCAAACCCTGAGACAAGGACTTGAGGACAAGTAGGATTTTTTTTTAAACCTTTATTTTATTTATATATGTATTTGGTATGTGGTGCTGAGGATGGAACCCAGTGCCTCACGTGTGCAAGGCAAGCTGTCTACCACTGAGCCACAGCCCAGCCCCAAGTAGAGTTTTTGAAAGGTCGCTTTTGGGAAGCAGCATGAGGGGGTGGGAGCGTGAGTTGGGAAGAGGCTGATGCTAATGCAGTGACCTTGGGCTCCTGAGTAGGTCCTGATGAGTGACTGGGACTCAGCCATGCTGGGCCCTCTGAGAGATGAGCAGAACCTATCTGGGAGATACCCTAAGGGGCAAGGATGCCTGGGAGATTCATCTTCCAACTCGAGCCCTCGTGGGGGCAGGGTGCACCTCTCCCACCTGCAGTGCCATGGAGGTAGCTCCTCAGTCCCACTGGGCTGGAGTGCACGCTCTTCCCCACGACCCTGCATCCCGATTTGCTTCTCCGATCCCACGCCCAGTACCCCAGACACAGGCCAGAGGGGGCCTAGCAGGAAGCTGGCAAGGACTGGCTCACTGTGGCAGGAGGGAGACCTGTGCTGGGTTGCCTAGGGTAGATGCCATCAGGGCAGGGGCTGGTGGGGAAGTAAGAAAGGAAGTTATGCACTTGCCTTCCTCCCACTGGCCTCCTGGGCCTGGCCTGACTTTCAGGGGAAAGTGTTCCTGGGAAGGAGGGAGGGAACATCCATTTTTTCTCCTTAGCCCTAGTTTGGGATGCTTCCCACTGCCAGTAGTGGAAGTCCTGGCTTGATAGTGACTCAAAGAAAACAGATGTCTTTCTCATACCTCACCAGGAGTCTAGGGTTGGTGGTCACCATCCAAAGCAGGTCTTGGTTCCATGAAGACAACACAGACTCTGATCCTCTTCTCCTGTCCGTCAGTCCCCATAGCCTACTGCCTTGTCACCTCTTGATTGTACAAGACTCACCACACCTTTGGCAGGAGGCAGTGGCGACAGCAGCAAATACACTGGTCCCTGTTCTCAGGAGGTGAACAGCCTTTTAGGGCTCTGGCCAGCATGGTGTTGCTTGGGCACAGGTGGCTAGACAAGCAGGGAACAGACTTCAGTCATTGGGTTAGACCAGTGGTTCAGAGTCAGGGGCAATGTTGCCCCCCAAGTGACATTTGGCAAGAGCTGGGGACATTTCTGGTTGTCACAACTGGTGGGGTGCTGATATCTCTTGGGTAGACACCAGTGATGCTGTTAAAAGTCCTACAGTGCACAGGGCAGCCCTCACCACAAGTATTTATCTGGCCAAAACATGCCAATAGTTTTGAGGTTGGGCAATCCTAGGTTAGACCAATCATGAGCCAATGCCTAGAATTGGGTATGTTGCTGCTTTGAATAAAACAGAGGACTTTGTGCAGACAACTCATAGCCACCAGCAAGAGCCCAAACCTGGTCCCCGGGTTGGAGCACTGTTGGGTAGGAGGCAAGGATGCCGGTGGTCTTCTGGGGAGAAGATGGCCACAGTGGCAATCTGGAAGTTCTCTATGTCCTTTAAAAGGTAGTCAAGTAAAATGTGAATCATCAGTACAGTTGATCCTTCTGTGTCCTGGGTTCTGTATCCATGGACTAAGCAACTATAGATATAAAATATTTCTAAAACATGCATTTGTATGAAACAGGTGCAGACCTGTTACCTTGTCATTGGTCACTAGACAATACAGCACAGCCGCTGTTTACGTGGCATTTACCTTGCATTAGGTTTTATAAGTAATCTAGAGATGCTTTAGTGCATATGGATGTGCATGGGGTTATATGCAGAGACCACGCCATTCTATGTAAGGAACTTGAGCATCCTTGGAATTTGGTGTCCTTGGAGGTCTTGGAAGCCATCGCCTGGGACACTGAAGGATAACTGCTTGTCATTCATAATTTCCTTGCTAGGTTCTGGCCATCAATATTACCCTTAGCAGTGGTTTCTTAGGAAGCGAATCCTGAATTAAAGCACAACTCAGATTCTAGAGCTGTGTGGCAGTCAGAATGGCCCTTGTTCTTTGGGGTGTTTGTATTTTCTGAGCATTTTGAAAAGGTGGGGGACAATAGGAAGAAGAACGTTGAGCCTTGGACAGCTGTTCCTTTCGTTTTCCATTAGCATTTGAAAAATGTCTCTTTCACGCAGTGTTCATTAAGATTTTAATTTTGCAGTTTGTTCCTTTTTTAAGTGACATGCAATTAATTAAGGTTTAATGTGTCATCTATTTTCTGCAATGACATTTTTACTGCCCCCTTTTCATTTTAGTCAGTTTATAAATTGTACTCTAACTAATGAATTCTCCTGATTTCTCGTTCCAAATAATTACCACTCTTGTAAGATGGCCATTCTTTAATGTGTCACAGAATCAAGACCATTAGCAGGTGAGCTCAGGTGAGCCAGGCCTGCCTGGCCATGAGGCCACTGTGGGCTGGCAGAGCAGGGAAGGGGCTGAGCCCCCGCCTCTCTCAGCTCAGCACATATTGATCAGCCACCACATGTCAGACACCTGGGTCTGCGTGGGATATAAATGAAGATGCCTCCGCCAGGCTCTGTCTCCAGGGAGCTCACAGACTAGATAATTGCCCTAGTTTTTCACATTGCTTTGCCAGTAGAGAGATGACTAATGGGACTTGAAATCCTGAATGATTTCTGACTGTATGTGGGGCTGAGATTGGACCAAGATTAACAGCAACTCTGTATTAATTTCTACATTGCCAAGTTGAAATTTATGCAGATTTCACCAAGATGAGTTGAAGTTTAACGTTGCAGTATTTGTGAGGGGGGCAGTGGGTGGAATGGAGAGACATTCAGGAAGAGGCTGGGGATACATCAGTAAAGATTCTCCAGACAATCAGAACTAATAGGGTGCATAAATTAAGAGATTTATTTTAAGGAATTGGCTCATGCAGTTGTGGGTGTTGGTAAGCCTAAAATTTGGAGGCTGGGCTCACAGGTGGGAGTTGGTACTCTTGTCTAGGGGCAGAACTTTTTCTTTTTCTTTTATTCCATATTTTTTGTTGATGCATTATAATTATACATAAAGGTGGGATTCATTGTTGCATATTTGTACGAGCATGCAGTAAGAGCCTTTTCTTCCCTAGGAAACCTTAGTCTTTGCTCTTAAGGCAGTCAATGATTAGATGAGACCCATCCACATCTTTGGGGTTGATCTCCTTGTCTTAAAGTGATTATAAGGTATTGGCCAAAGCTACAAGATCCCTTCAGGCCAAACCTAGATTAGTGTTTTATTAAAGCACTGGGCGCTCTAGCCTAGCCTAGCTGACACAGAATACTGACCTGCTGGGTGGTCGTTAGCACATGGAGCTGAGTGCAGGGGACCCAAGGCACTCCCTGGAGCTCTCTACTAGGTGGAGCTTGCCAGCTATGCAGCCCAGGCAGGCCCCTCAGCCACTGTGACCATCATTCATTCTGTCGTGAACCTTTGTTCAGGCATGTTTCCCACCTGCCAGGATTAGATGTGTAGCAGAAGAAAAATGCAGAAGATGCGGCCTCTGTCCTGGAATAGCCCACTGTCTGGTATATGGGAGCATGGGCTGCAGCCCCCCAGCCAGTTAAATCCCCACGGTGAGAGGTGAAGGACCACCCACACAGCAGGGCTCACAGGGCTCCTCCAAATGACAGGGCGGAAGAGATGGTACCGCGTGCTTTGCAAGTGATGGTTACTGTTAGCATTTTAGAGCTCTCTAGTCGCACCATTCAGGTGATCTTGAGACATATTCCTTGTCTAGTCACCTCTCCATTGGCAGAGAGCCAGGGAATCTTATTTCGTTAAAAAAAAATTCATGATTTAGATTGGCAAGTTTTTATTTAGGAAAGACAAAAACATCAAATGATGCACAAGAAACTTCTGTGTTGCAGTGGTGAATGCAGTAAGTGACTGTCACGTGCAGGTAGCAGTTTCATCCTGGTGGCACTGGTCTAGGATAGAGCTTGTTACTCGGTTTCAGAAGTTTTGCCTTCGTTCTGTTCTTAGCCGCTGGGAGAGGAAGTTGCTGCTGTAGTCACCCACTCTCGTTTGTGCTTTCTGTTTTTCAGGGGCAGATGTACATGCCAGGGACACCCGTCGCGGGATGTCGCCCCAGGAGTGGGCCGCTTACACAGGCAGGGTGGAGGCCGTCCGACTCATGCAGAGGCTGCTGGAGCGACCCTGCCCTGAACAGTTTGGGGAGAAGTATAGACCAGAGCTGCCGGTGGCCCCTGAGGCAGTTCTGAAGCCTGCAGCCTCCAAAAACTGTTTGCAGAGGCTTACTGAGTTTGTGCGGTCCGCGCTGACCCCGCGCTCAAGCCAGGGCCTGGAGGATGGGGGCGTCCTTGACCATATGGTCAGGATGACCACAAGTCTTTATAGTCCCGCAGTGGCCATCGTCTGTCAAACCGTGTGCCCCGAGGACCCTCCCTGTGTGGGAAAACGGCGGCTGGCAGTACAGGAAATCCTGGCAGCTAGGGGAGACCAGGACACCCTTGCCCAAGAGAGGGACGAGGAGGAAGGCGCCGATCAGCAATCTCGGACTTCTGAGGCTGTCGAGGGCTCCAGAGAGGAGGCTCCAAGGGTCAGCCCCCCGTCTCCCTACCTGCCAGGGGCCCAGGGGTCAGCCTCTGCCCGGCGGAAGGCCAGCCTCCTGCCCCTGCAGCTCTTGCGCCGGAGCAGCGTGCGGCCAGGTGTGGTGGTCCCCAGAGTCCGCATCAGCAAGGCGCCTGCACCCACCTTCCAGCCAGAGCGGATAACCCGCAAGGGCAGCGCCAAGGACAGCACCCACCTGCAGATCCCCAAGTGGCGGTACAAGGAGGCCAAGGAGGAAAAGAGGAAGGCGGAAGAGGCAGAGAGGAAGCGCCAGGCAGAAGCACAGAAGGAAAAGCGGGCGCCACGCTGGAGGAAAAGGACGTGAAGGGGTCAGATGAGCTGAGGGCCTGGTGGGGCTAGGAGCTGGACTCAGTGCAGAGCCCCAGCCGGCAGGTGGGCGGGTGGAGCAGAGGCGCAGAGAAGCCCAGGGGAGGCTGCCCCAGGGTGCGCCCTGGCTCCTGCGCTCCGCTGCGCTCTTCTCCACTCCTCTCCTAACCGTGGTCTTCCTGGAATCCAGAAGCGGTCAAGTTGTTCCCAAGAGGGAATTGGGAACGCACATTAATTTGTCTAACACCCGGTCTCCTAGCGATCAATACACCTAGCGGGCAATTTACCTAAATGTCTCCCTTTAGAGAACCTCAATTAAGAATTTTTAAAAAACAATTTATCAAAGGGCATTTTTTGCATAATTTTGTATTTTTAATCATTATTTACCAATCTGCAGCATTTTACAGGTGATGGGTCTCTTTGTATTTAAGGCAGTTTTCATATACGTGTTTGAAGACCCTTGGTTTAAAATACTGTATCTAGCAATAAATATTTGTGATAGCTGCATGAATTCACACAGAATTCATGGGATTCTCCCTCTTTATGCCATTGGCTTTGACTTTTGCCTTTCCATCTCATTGTGGGTGCACATTTGCACTGTTTTCCTATTAATTTGATTAATTGATGCTGAATGTTTGTTTTTATTTGATGGGGGCACTGACTTTTAAAATGATCAAGTGAAACAGTTTAGATTTCAGTGTCTTATTTTAAAATGCTCTCATCCACACAGTAATAATAATGAAAACCATTATCAAATTGTTATGCAATAATGCATAAAAATGCATTTCTTGCTAGATTATTTTAAACAGGGGCTTTCAATAAATTGGATAGGGAAATCTTTAGATATAAGAAAATCTTTTAAGAAGTGAGTTTAATAAGTGATTACTAGAAATACAAAATTAAGTCATATGTGCTCTTAGGTAAGTCAAATCTGTATATCCTTGGAATGTAAAGATGATGCAAAAAGGGTAAGGACCCCCGAGTGATGAAACTGCTGAAATGCGTAGGAGGGCGATTCTTAGAAACAGGTGGGTAGAATTGAGAATTAAGCAAACTTGTTTGAAGCCAATTTCTAGGCATATTCAGCACTTTTAGGGCAGACCTTTCTTCCAGGCTCAAGTGGAGTTTACTTTTATTTTTCCTTTGATGATTGTCCCTGATGTTCAGTCCTCGAGCCAGCTTTGTAAGATTTCCAGGATGTGAGGACTTTGGCAGGACACAGATGTGATTTGTCTGGGCCCTGAGCTCTCAGTGGAGTTTTCTGTCTATGCTTTTATCTCCAAAGCACTGAGAAGTTCTTACTGGATCTTAGATTACCTGTCACATATGCACTTTATTTACGTATTTAATTTAAATACTGGGAATCATGGATTTAACAACTATTGTAGACTGGAAACTCTTTACTGTAACCCTGGATACGTGCTGACACACACCTGTCTTATGATCCAGGCAGGGGGTAGCGCTGGGTTCTCCTGGCTGCTTCCCATTGGCACCTCGGGGTGTTGAGCATTCAGGGATCTCCCACTAGCCTTCCCACCACTGAGCCACATCCCAGCCCTAGTTTGTGTTTTATGTAGAGACAGGTTCTCACTGAGTTGCTTAGCGCCTCGCCATTGCTGGCTTTGAACTCGCGATTCTCCTGTCTCAGCCTCCCTAAGTGCTGGGATTGCAGGTGTGCGCCTCCACGCCCGGTTAGGACTACTGATATTTGTTGGTTGTGGATCACCCCTGTGGCTTAGAAGCTGGGTTTGGCCACATCTCCTTGGGAATGAGGGCTGCGTATGACCTCAGTTATCTTTGCAGGTTGTCTTTCTGTGTCCCCGGTGTTGTGGCATCTTCGTGCCACGTCTGTGGTATCATCTTCACCTAGCTTGCCATGAGCCCCTCCTTCATCAGCTGAGCGCCCAGCCAGGGCAGTGACAAATGGCCTGTCATCCATGGTTCTCAATACTGGCTGCCCTGAGGACCACCAGGCAGCTTGTCAACATTTCCCACCCTTACTGCTACTGCAGAGGCTGCCGCTGCTGGTCTGGGGGAGCTGAACCCCAGTGTTTGAGTTCCCAGGAGACTACACTGCAGCCTGTATTGAGAACTGCAGCTTCACCTCACTGACTTGGAGGTTTCTCTTCCTGGACACCCATCCTGAGACCCCACAAAGGGCTCCAACTTTGTAAGAATGTTTAATTGTCATTGGAACGGCCAGTGTTAGGCAGCTTGTACTCTGGCTGATTCGGCATCTGGCTGCCAGCAGATTGCCAGATAATCCTGCCTGCTAACCACATTGGGACCTATGCCCTGGGAATGGTACGGAGCCCCACCTTGTCCAGCCGTGGCTGTCTGCTGCTACCTGATCAGAAATGCACATTCCTGGTCCCACCCAGCCCTCTACCTTACCACAACCCATTTTCAGTCTCCAGTGCTGGGTGGACTGTCAACAGTGTGACGCATAATTTCTTCAGCTTCTGAGTTGTTCTGCAGTGTGTGACCTGGGACCTCTCCTGTTTGTTCCAGCCTTGTCCAGCTGCACAGGATGTGCCTGACCAGCCTGGGGCCTGGCCAGTAATACTGCCGGTCCACAGAATAGCTCTGGAGACACGTGTGTTTATAAAGTTTACTAAGCCAGCAAACCGCGGTCAGCCCTACAGTTTCTTTGGCAGACCCGAAGGTGAACCCACCACTGTCCCTGTTCCTTTGGAGTGGCTATTACCTGTCGAGCGACGTGAAATGAGGAGGACAGATGCACAGAAGAGCTCTGACCAGCAGGGGAGCTGTGGTGCAGCCCCAGACAGAGAACTCCAAAGAACCCAAGTGATTTCCAGAATCAGATCACTTCTGGGCTGCCTGGGGAGGTCCTTCTCTATGATGTCCTCAGGTGGAGTCCAGGTGGCTTCTGGACCAGGTGCCTACTCCCACTTCTCACTCTGGCTGTGTGGAAGCATATTTGCCAGCAGAGTTTTCCTTCAAGGACAACGTCTCCTCCCTCTTCTCTAAGCAGGATGCTTTTGCTCTTGTTTTCCGTCTCTTTGGAGTGGGCTGCAGGACAGCATGTGGGCACTGTCCCCAGGCTTGGAGAAGCAGTGCAGGAGGTCAGGAAGAGAAGTCTGGATGCTTCTCAGCAAGTGGCCTTTGGATTTAATCCTCTCTCAAGTTGGGGATCTGTGGGAACACAAGGACAGATGTCCTCAAGTGGGACCCTCCTGCCCATGCGTGTCAAATTGATAGTGTCACTGCGAGGAAGGTGGGGAGGCAAGGTGGGGGCAGCTGGGCTTGTGATGAGCCTCTCATGGAGACAGAACAAGCTGGGTCACCTGAGGAGGCTCTTGGGGCTCAGGTGAGCAGTCAGTCCTTAGGCAGCATTGTTAGGTTGGCCTCTTCCTGGGCGTGGGATTCACAGAGAAGACGTGATTATCTGGTCCTTGAGGTGGAGAGAAACAGCCCCTGGTCTCCTGGATGCTCCAGCTGGTGTCATTTGCATGTTTTTTTGCTTCAAACAGCTGCGTCTAGTCGCTGAGGGTCCTCCCTCCATTTATCATCATTCGGGGACGGTGCTGATGGGCGGTCACCTACCACAGGTTCCCTTCCAGCTTCCACATTCCTTCCCTGAAATCCTGTTTACCTTCTCTTTTCTTCCCCTTTTCCTTTTCTTTCTTGGCCTGTTTTCTTCTCTCTGTTTGGTTAAACTCCTTGTTCATCTTTGGCACCAGCTGTCCTGAGGGCTCAAAAAAGAAGAGCAAGGTGTTTCCGAGAAGAATTATGGTGGCCCTGCTGCACCGTCCGGTCAGGACCTCTGAGTCCCCAAGGATGAGTGAGCAGCAGGTCCCACCTGCTCCTGGGCTGGGCTTTGGCATCCTCAGCACCCAACCCCATCCCACTTTTAAGAAGGGTGGCCGGGTCTACTCTGCTGACATGACAGCACAGAGGGCGCAGGCTCGGGGCTCTGCCTGCACCCAGGGTGTTTATTAACTGTAAATAGCAAATTTCAAGTTGACAGGTACCTTCTCAGGGATTTATATATAAATATAGTTAGGGGAAAGTTAAAGTATATTTTAATACTTTTTAGAGCTTGAGTAAATTATGATTAAACTGGACAGAGGAAATATTTCCAAAACATTGTTAATGCTGCTGATTTTAAGTGAGGTTTCTGGAACTTACCCCTCGGCAGAGGTTTCCTTGGTTACTGGAGATTGAGAGACTCTGGCAAAGGAAATGGCTGTGGGGTGGATGTGAAGTGGCTTCGGTGGGAGTTGAGGTGGCTGTTTGACAATACAGATGGGCCCTTCGTGGCTTTTACCTCTAGAGCTGGTTACTCCGGGTCTGATGCTGGAGGATACAGTGACACGGATGTGGTTTTTTCTGTTTGCTTTGTGCTTAAAGCGTCCCACTGTCACCCCAGCACCAACCTACCGAGAAGGAGCAGGGAGAGCTCGGAGCTGCTTCTGCTCGCTGTAGAGAAACGCCCACATGACATCCTGGCCGTCATGGCGCAGCCTCACACGCTACCCCTGCAGACTCCTGGCAGCACTAGATACCTCAGCAATGCAGTGCCATTACCACCTCCGCTTTGGGCACTCCTGACACGCCAGCTCATTCCCTGGCTCAGGAAATTTGTGACATGGGCTGGAAAATAGGATTCGTGATGCCTCTGCCCAATCCTTCCCAGCTGTCAGCAGAAGCTGGGGTAGAGGCTGCCGTGGGTGAGACAGAGGCCCAGGAGGGGGCCAGACCTCAGGCCCGAAATGATGCAAAACCTGCCATCTCAGACAGTTGGGGAGCAACAGGACTTCCAAGTTCCATGAAGAAATGCCTCCTAGGGATGAGGGAATGAGCCCAAAGCAGGGAGAGGTAGGACCTGCCCCCTTGCCCACACTACCCAAAGCGAGAAGACCCTTTTTGTATAATTTGCTCTGGGAGTGGGTTACACCCTGATGCGCGTCTCCCCTGTCCTGTCCTGTGTGCACCCGCAGGGGCTTGCTGACTCCTCTCTTAACACTATGGTTATTTCCCACACAGGTCGCAGTGATCAGGCGACTACCACTGGCTCCCAGCACAGTTGGTCTGTTATGTGATGAAGTACGTTTTCTTTGCAGTATTTGGGAAGTTCTCACATGTCTCCACATGTTTGCTCGGGGTCCCAGCCCTCCACAGGGGGTAGCTGCTTGGACTCTGGACCCTGCTGCCCAGTTCTTGGTTTCCTGCCCACCAGAAGCACACAACTCCTGCTTTGAGCTGGGCAACCACCTGGAGGGCCTCCGTCTTCTAGGGAGAGAAAGGGGGGAACATTGGTCATGCAAGATTCTCATAAAACAAAAAGTATTGATTGCAGTAGATCCTTAGAACAACCCAGTGTGGTTATTGAGACTCCTGGAACCTTCGCAGTGGATGACGTTAGCCACAAAGAACTTACAACAAACCTAGTTCTTCCTGAAACACTGATTGCTCAAGTTCCCACCTCTGGATGCATTTAGAACTTGCTTTATGCATCTGTTTAATAACTCTTGAGTCAGCTAGTCATTTCTGTGCCCTTGGGTTCACATTCTTTCATTAAGATTTTACATAAGTGTCTAAAAAATGCTTTTGGATTTTTTTTTTAATTTAAAGAAATGGGAGAAACAAAACAAAAACTACCTGCATTGATTTGACTGATTTCCAAGGACACTGAATGCCAGCTGCACACTAGCCCCTCACTCTGACCCAGCCTGCAATAAGACTTCTGGGCAAAGTGCAGCTCCTTTGTGCTCCAACAAGCACAATGTGTAATTGAGTGATGTGTGCAGAGGTGACCAGGTATACACAGATGACCTCAAGGGAGACCAGACTGCCTGGAAAGGTGACAGTGGTTTCCCAGTGGCTCCCGGGGCGTGTCCACTTGGTCCGAAGAATCGTAAGCCTGGGGACTCCCTAGAAGTCCAGCTGACATGTCTCCTGGCTCAGGCCTTCTTATTGAAAGGTGACCCAGGCAGTTCAAACAGAGCCGCTTTGGCTGGATCTACGATCTCTCTCTGCCCTAATCAAGGCACTTTAACACGGGTTACAAGTTCTGGAAGCTGGTTTAGAACCACACAACTATGGCTACACTCAATGTTAACCAAGTGCATGATACCACACTCCCAGGCGTACCTAGCAACCCCAGGAGGCCTCGGTGGATTCAGATTCTTGGTTTGAATCAGATGCTTCATTCAAATGAAGTATTAGCGCTAATCATATTGGAATTTTCTTGGTTAGGATGATAGATGGCATTTACTGGACGGCCCAGGACGTGTGTGTTTAACAATGGTGGCTTTGTGACAGGCTAGGAATGGAACAGACCTGCACACGGTGCCGGGTTTCAAATTTTGTCATTTTGGTATAGACGGGTATTAGAACCTGTTTCCTGAATGTAAAGCTATTTTGTTTATTATTTCTATAAACCCAGACTTGATACTGTAAAGCCATTGAATATGGATATAATTGTATACATTTCAGAGTGTTTTATTTTGAAGTGAGAGTTTTGTTACCATTTAGAAGAGATATTTTCCTATTTAGACCTCAGGGCTATCTTGGGGCCTTCAGATAAATGTGACTCCCTCCCCAGCAGCTTCAATTCTTGATATTCAAAAAAGTTCATGATTTTTAAGTTAAATGTGATATTATTCACCAGAAAGAGTGTTTTTTCCTTTTTAACTTATGACAAATTCTGTTGAATATTTTAAGTTTAGAAAAAAGACGTGGTAATGTAAAAACATGGGAAATTGTGGCAAAAGAATTAAAAACCACTTGCAAAATAAACATTCTCATGGAACCAATATCTCGTGATATTTGAATAAACTTGTGTGTATAAATTAGAAAAGATACAATGAAACATACAGTATTTTCGTGTGACATTTTAATTGAATCAGATTTGCACTGCCTTATTTCCACACCCTTTCACTGAATTTTTCCAAGGTAAGGTTTAAAATGTGTGAGTTGCCCATGAATGCTTTCTCATACAGTGAAATGATGGGGAACTGAGATGGTATTTTCTCAAAAGCACCCACAGGCAGGAATTTACATCACATACAGAAGCAAAATAAAGTTTGCTTTTGTGTATATTCTTTTACCTAAATGTTGTACTGTATGTGTTGTCCTGTTGTCCTTCAGTTTCTTTTTGCTTAAAATATGTCCTTGGGAACCTTTTGAAATAATTTTAAAAGTATTTTATGTACTTTTTTTCTTATTTTTGGGGGGGTGTGGTGGGAGTACCAAGGATTGAATCCAGGGGTGCTTAACCACAGATCCACATCCCCAGTTCTTTTTATATTTTATTTAGAGACAGGGCCTTGCCAAGTTGCTTAGGGCTTTGCTAAATTACTGAGGCTGATTTTGGACTTGTGATCCTCCTGCCTCAGCCTCTGGACCTGCCGGGATTACAGGTGTGCGTCACTGTGCCTGGCCTTTTATCTACTTTTGACAGCTGGAAAGGTAATATACAAACATGGGAGAAAACACTGCTCAAGGGGTGGGGCATCTTGGAGTGGGGCATCCTGCACACCCCAGTCACTTGTGCTGCCTCTGGATTCATGTTTTTAATTTAATTCATCAGTCATTTGTTTTGGCGGGGGGCACTGGGGATTGAACCCAGAGGTGCTTTACCACTGAAGTATATACCTTGTCCTTTTTACTTTTTTAGTTTGAGACAGGATTGCATTAAGTTGCTTAGCGCCTCTCTAAATTGCTGAGGCTGGCCTCAGACTTGTAATCCTCCTGCCTTAGACTCCCAGGTCTCTGGGATTACAGGTGTGCACCACCACACCCGGCTAGAACAAAGTTTTTAATGTGATCTTCCTTCTCTTGTATAAATGAGATCCCATTGGATGTGCAGTTTTGTTCACTGTGTTTTGGGGGAGCATTTAGATCTCTTTAATTTCTGCATAGTATTCCCCAAGAGAGGTGAAGCATAAATGTTCTCGGTTTTTACCATTTATAAGTAAGGAAGGTCCTCATTCCCATCTATTTGTACACACAAATGAATGTTTTAAAAAGATTGGGATGTAGAAGTGGGATTTGCCTGGTCAAAGGGAATATGCATTTTAATTTCTACCGTGACATCAGGTGGGTCTTTTCACAGGCTCTGCCTTGCACTCAGCCACCAGCAGGGGGCGAGAGGGCATCTCCCACCTGCAGCACCCTTAACCATGTTCTGCACATCCAGTGCTGAAAACCTTGCATCGCATCGCCTTAATTTTCATTTCCTCTGTTATTGGTGAGGCTGAGCATCTTTGCATGTGTTTTCCAACCATTTTTGTTCCCTGTTTCCTAGATTCCGTATTTAAATTTGTTCTTCATTTTTTATTTTACTTTTTAACATCATTTTTGCTGATTTTTAAAGGTTTGCTATGTATTTTGGATCTTAGTTATTTCTTACCTGTTGTATACATTGCCCTCATTTTATAACTTACTTTTATGATTCCTTATGTATGTAAAATTATGACTTAGTCAAATTTGTCAAGCTTTTTTTTACGTTTACATTTTGTATTTCTCGAAGAAAGCCCTTTGTACCCCAAGTCAGCAATTTATTCTTCTATAGTTTCTTCTAATGATTTTTAGGCATTTTATTTTTTTCTTTTAAGCTCAAAGAATTAGGCATACTTCATCATTTAGGTTGTTTTTGATGGGACTTGAAATAATTAGTTTCTATTTATTTGAGAGTTCTGCTCTGACTTCAGAATTCTTAAGTCCAACTCATTAAACATCATAATTCTACATAGTTATTAGGGAAGGACACAAATAGGTTATTTCCTATTTAACTTTAAACAAAACCTTGTCCTAGGGTAGAATTATTATTGGAGGTTATTGGTGCTTGTTTGTAAAAGAGTCAATGATGTAGTTGGTGGGTTGAAATATTAAATATGAAGTTAACAGACAAGAGTGGACCCTGTAAAACAGTCTGAGAACTGGAACATGAAAAGTGAGGGGAGATGGCAGGGAGAGAAAGACAGTGGTCTTGTCTATAGTTTTTCTGGCTGGAAGACTTGGGGACCTAGAAGCACTGAGCTCCCTCATGGAAGCTAGGAGTGTGTTGGGTAGGCAGAGGCCAGCGCTTCCCTGGGGGCTCACCCTGTTTAGTGGCTTTGGGAGTAGTGTGTGCCCATACCAGACAGAGTGTGGTCAAGAATGTCCAAGGAGGCTTCTGCCTGCAGGTACCATTGCCCCTGTTTACCACAGGGCTTCTGTGGCCACTGGTTCCTGGCAGGTCATGCCTGCTGCGTGCCTGGGTGAGGACTGGGCTAGTTTCCAGCCAGGGCCATCAAAGGCAGTCCTGAGCCTCCAGTCTGCCCACAGCTGTCAGAGCAAATTGCTCAGGTGGATTGTCAGCTTGTAGCCAAGGGCTTCATGATCCTGAGGAGTCACTGCCCCTGCAGCAGGATTGGCCAGATGGGTCCTGGGCAGGTGTGGAGAAGGCCTAGAGGGCCACGGGCAGGGCAGATGCTGCTGCCCACCCACCCACACTGCATGCGGCTTGTTTCCCTACGGTGCTCAACTCTCCACTGCTCTCTCAAAAAATCAACAAATCGGAAAAAGGTTTAATATGTTTTCCTGGCTAGAAAAAATTATGTCAATCAAACTCGTCTAACTTGATATTTCAGAAGTGTTATTTTAAAGACCAGAACATCCAGAAGATGCAAAAGGACAACTTTACCTTGTGTTGACCTCCTATGACAGAAACCTGGTCAGTGTCCACAGCTGGGTGAGAGTCTGGACCCGGGAGGACTCTCCTGGCTTCACGGACCATGGTGAGGAAGTCATTTCCCTGTGGAAAGTGGACTGTCTTCATTTCCAGGGCAAAGGGGTCCGTCAGGGAAGCCACTCAACAGCCTGGGCTCACTATGGCCAATCTGGATCCTGCAAAGAGATCTGCCCTAGACATTGTCTACCCTTTCTCTGACATGGTGCAGCCCTGACCTGTCACCACCCTGGGTGATCAAGTTGAGGTGCAGATGAGAGGCCCTTCCTGCTCCTGTCCAACCTGCGTGGCCTCCCCGTGCATGCTGCATTCTTCTCTGTTGATTTAGGTGCAATGTCTTCTTGGGGTGACAGGAATAGGTCATGGGTGGGAAATGCCACACCTGCCCTCTTTTTCTCCTCTGGCTTTGTAGGTGCTGCATCTGAATGCCCCAATCCTCGTCCTGAGCCCTGAGAGTAGGACTCTACTCACTGTCCGAGTCCCAGTCTCAGGACTAGGAGGCCCTTGAGACATTGTGGCAACTTCCATATTCTTCCTGATTAACCCCCATTGCCTGACCAGGTCGTCTTCAAATGGTGATCCCAGCAGTATCAACATACCTAGAAAAGTATCAGGAATATGTGTTCTTGGGCCCCACCTGGATTCCTTGGGTTGCTATAGCAAATCACCACAACTCGGATGACTTAAAACAACAGAAATGTATTTGCTTACTGTTCTGGAGGCCAGAAGTTCAATGGGCCATGTTCCCTCAAGCCCATAGGGGAAGGTCCTTCCTTGCCTCTGCCAGCTTAAATGGTTGCTCATAATCCTTAGCATTCCTTAGCTTGTGGTAATATCACTCCCATCTCTCCCTGTCACCACATGGCCATCTTCTGTGTCTGTCTCTGAATTTCCTTTTGCAGTCATTGCATTAGCATCACCCTGCCTGAGTGGGATCACATTTTAACTGTATCACATGTTTAAAGTCCCTATTTCCAAATAAGGTTACACAGGTGCCAGCGATTAGGACTTGAACGAATTTTGTGGGACACCACTGCCCCAGGATACTGACTCAGAGCCTGGGAGGGCTCTCGTCCCCTTCATGCCCACTGGATGCAAATCTGAGTACCTTCCTTGCTTGGATTTCCCCTCATCTATCTGTGGGTGAAGGTGGGAATCGTGGTAGAGCACGCAATAGAACATGGAGCATACGGCACCAGACAGAACCATGCATGTTCACAGCCTGGGTGAGGAGGACCCTGCAGGCCACACTGGACCACACGGGGAGCCAGTGGTGAAAGGCGTGCCAGTCGTGGTCATAATAAGAAGGTGGGCTCCTCCCTAGTTTCTGCAAGAAGATGTAACTGGCCTTTTGGGAAACTGAATTTACTCTCAGGGACTAGCAGGCCCCGTGTCTGGTTGTGGTATAGGAAGACTGCTGGCCATAGGACTTGTCCTCAAGCTGAGTGGGGGGATGGAATTTGGTTGGACCATAATGGTCTTTCCTGGTTCTACCAGCTGTTGAGGAGGCACATAATACTAATATTTGTTTCAGGCCTTACACCATAGTAATTTGTAAAGCGTACCTCAAATCTGTCACCTGCTACCATCCCAGCCCGAGCTCCAGGCCTCCCTCACCTGGCAGCAGCAGTATCTCCTCCCTCCACTTTGATTCCCCTGTGGTCCCTGCTGTGCTCCCTGTGTCTGCCATGTCCTGAAGACAAGAAGGGCTCCTTCTCCTGCTGACTCATGAGATTTGTGGTTCTCACCTGCAACACAGATCTCCCCAGGTCCTGGCTCCGCACTCTGCCTGGTGTCTGCCTGTGGGTCCTCTCCTGGACGCCCAGCTAAAGCTTGACTCAGTCTTCTCTGCAGCATTTTTTTTTTTTTTTTGGTACCGGGGATTGAACTCAGGGTCACTCAACCACTGAGCCACATCCCCAGCCCTATTTTTTGTGTTTTATGTAGAGACAGGGTCTCACTGAGTTACTTAGCACCTCACCGTTGCTGAGGCTGACTTTGAACTCGCGATCCTCCTGTCTTTGACTCAGTCTTCTGCTGTTTCACCTTCTCTGGTTCCCTGCTGGCACTCTGCATGCCTGGTCTCCACTGGCACCTAGCAAAAGCTCCTGGAGAGCTGGAGCCCCATCTCTATCCTTCCCAGCTTCTAGAATGGGGCTTGGGCCATGAGAGTTGCTCCATTTCGACCCCTTGCTGCAAGAGAGGGTGTCCTGGTTTTCTGCTGAGCTGAGGCCATGAGCAAAGTCCAGCTCCCATCCTTAGGAAGCAGCATGGACCACAGAGGGCAGATGTCGCTTTAATAAAAGGGGTGGGGGAAGGGGCCACATGGCTTCTCGATGAGTTGGTCCAGAGAGACGGAGAAAGTGTCACCGGGTTAGATGATATGGAGTCCCTCTGGACAGTGGCGATCTGCGGAGCCAATCTCCCCAGGTCCCGGGGTGTAGGTAAAAATCTGCTTTGCCCCAGTGAGATGCAGAGATACCCGGGACAAGAAGGGACAAGAAGGGACACAGCTGGAGCAAGGAGGAGCAGAGAACACCGTTTATTCTAGAAACTATAGAAGCTTAAATACACTCTTGGACTAATCAGATCCAAAGGTCACAAACAAAGGGGTGCTCTTTGGCAAGAGCACAGTCTATTAGCATAGAATGGGGAAGGATGGAAGGGAGGGGGTGGAAGGTATGGAGATGCCCCTACAGGCGGAGGCCACAGGTCAGCTCTGCCCTGTACTGGCTTTGGGACCCTAAAGGGACAAGCCATTGAACTTCCCATTCTCAGTGTCCCTTTCAGGGTGGGTCTCTCCCAGTTTCAGGGTTTTCATAATGTAATTAGCTGACATAGAGATCCTAGTAAGATCTTAAGTTGGTAGCCACTGAACAGTTGTGTTCTGCCTGCCTCTGCCAGACTCCAGACTAAATAATGGACCTCAGTAGACCCCAGGGATGACCACAGAGACATCTGCCTCTTGAGTCACGCTCCCAGGTAAGTGAGTGGAGCTTTAAACAGGGCCCCACCTCCCACACCCACCCACTCACTTTCCATCAGCCCCACAGCCTCAGTCACTATACACAGGCCACATTCATGGCTTCCTGGGTCTTTTTATCCCAAGATTAAAGATGGATTTCAGCTGGTGCCTGCACCAAATATACTCGGTGTCCCCGGGACTAAAACACCTGCATCCCAAAGCAGGGGAGGAGGAAGGAGAAGGTCTTGTGACCCTTTGTGCTTCTCCTAGGAAGGCTCTTGAACGGCAGCCAGGGCAGCATCCCCTCTGAACTTGGGCTGTGCAGCCTCTGACCCACCCTCTTGAGATGTGTTGGTCCCAGCAGCAAGCCCTCTTCTGGGGAGATGAGCAGAGGCTGTCCCTATTTGGGGCAGTTACTGGCCTCCCCACCTCTTCTGTTCAGGGTTCAGAAATGGCCTGCTATCTGTTGGCCTGGGCGGAGTGACTGACCTACCAAACCCCCCTCCAGACCTTGCAGCTGAGGCCATGCTGATGCAGGTGTTGGCGTTTGACTAGGGGCATGTTGAATGACAGTGGAGATCAGCTAAATCAGCTCAGAAAAGATGGCAATGTAGAAAATACCGGCGTTATTAGACCCGGCCTGGCTTTTTTCCCAGAAAAGCGTACGAGGAAGAAGATGCCTGGCTTGCTTAATGAGACCAGACGACAATGGGCGTATCCTCAGCTGTGTGCAGGAAGTCTTTGGAGACAGGCTGATGGGTTTGGTCCTGGCTGCATTTTTTCCTTGTGATCCTGGCTTTGTGCATGAATCAATGAACACTGAGCACCAGTGCCAGTCCTGGACAGAGAGCTGCTGGGGCTAATCTCAGCACGGATTCTGTGCCCATTGCCTTGATTGACGGTGCTCGGGGACCTCTGCCTCCCTGCCCTTCAGGTGATCAGGAGCATGTCTTGAGGGCCCCACTGATGCCTGATGCAGGGTAGAGAACCACAGTACTGCCGTCAGCAGGGGTGAGGAGGGACATGTTTATATATATATATATATATATATATATATATATATATATATATATATATATATATATTTTAATTGTAGATGGACACAATATCTTTATTTATTTATTTATTTTATGTGGTGCTAAGGATCGAACCCAGTGCCTACGCATGCGAGGCAAGCGCTCTACCGCTAAGCCACAATCCCAGCCCGAGGGACATGTATTTTAAGTCTTTCTGAGTTCTAATGCCATCCATGAACTCTCCCTAGGGAGAATTAGGCCAGACCTGTTCAGCCCCAGGCCCTGTATGAATTCAGGTGAGCTGCTCTGAACTGTGCCTGGTCTTCAGGCAGGTAAGGAGGAGTCCTTGATTCCTTGCTTCTAGAACCACTGCAATCATGTTCTAGAAGAATCTTTGTTCCATGCTTTCCATATCGGCTGTGGGGTCCTTCATACAGGAACAGTGTCCTGAACCGTCTGGGCCAGTAGCTTTCCAACTGTAGCAAGAGGCAGGAAGGGTGTCTGCCAGGGGAAGTCATCATCGCCCCTGAGCCCCCTGTGCAGCTAAGGGTCTTGTCCTCAGACGTCTAAGAGAAGAAGAACCCTCTGAGGTAGACAGTTCTCTCTCCTGCCCTCCCACAATCCACCCCTTAGAGCTGAGAGGAAAGCTTTAGACGCCTTGCAAATGTCACTCCAACTCCAGAACCCAGTGGTCCTGAGCTCTGGCCCT
The DNA here is from genome assembly GCA_028644305.1 of Xerus rutilus. Lineage (NCBI taxonomy): Eukaryota > Metazoa > Chordata > Mammalia > Rodentia > Sciuridae > Xerus > Xerus rutilus. Next base: position 7,469,639 of record CM053405.1, read on the forward strand.
GCAGGTCCTCAGGGGTGGAGCTCCAGGAAGTGAGGCCTGGAGTGGCGTCTGGACGTGGGGACTGCAGCCCACAGACCAAGGGTCTAATTATTTTAGGCTTTCTTTTCTCATTCGTCAGCAAATAAAACTTATGCTACCTTCTTAAAGAAGCTGATTTTCTTAAGGAAGCATAGGATGTTTCAGGAAACCAGGGTTGAAAAACAGATGTTCTGTCTCGCTCAGCCGCAGGCCACGGTTTCCCTGTACCCTCCATCAACTAATTGGATCCCCCTGAGGAGATCTAACGTGGGATCCCTTGCCTAGACCAAGCACAGAGGGTGATGTCCTCCTGATCTTCGAGGGGCTGAGGTGGCCCATGTGGCCATCTGATACCTGGGTCCTTATTTCTGTTTCTCCAAAAGATTGAGGATCCAGAGTTAGCCAACTGTGAGGTGCGAGGGCACAGTCCCCAAGATGGGCTCACTTCTGATGAAACAGCAAGCCTGGTGGAATGTTCCCCAAGCTGTCTTCAGCTCCAGTAATTCCCTAGAAGGATTCAAGAATGCGAGGAAAGCCATATAGTCATGGTCACACCTCAGCGCGGAGGGCTGTGTACAGAGCCCCGCACTTGGACTCCACCGAGTGAGTGTGGAGGTGGGTGGGAACGTGAGTGAGGAAGGACCACTTTGCCCAAGTCCCCACGGCTCCTCACCCCTGTGTGACAGCAGCAAGGACTTGTGAAGGGGCCATGCAGTGGGGACTGTGCCAGGAGACAGGGATAGAAACCAAGCCACAGTCCCTGCCTGAGGACGACTCTCCCCATGCCAGTTTCTTCTGAGCTGCTCTTTTACTAGGCCACACTCATTTTCCTCTTTGGCTATTTGCCCTTTCACCGCATGTCCTGATGACTTGGAGGTTAATCAGCTCAAGGCACACAAGGTTCATGGTAGAAAATAGGCTACTATCATTTGAAAAGAGGCTTCTAGAACTTTCTTTGAGAAAAATGTAAATAGCTGAGGCAAAAGCCCTTGTTCCCTGGATGGATGTGCTGGGGAAGCCACTGAGCGACATTTATCTCCATTCTTCTTTGTATTGGTGTCTGAGAAAACAGCCATTATGTTGTGAAACCACTGCACACTGTCCCTGAAGGAACAGATTTGCTCTATCTAAAATTTTCCATTGCATCCAGGAGCAAATCTGCATCTCCGCGATTTGCTGTTTTCTGCTTCGGGCACTGAAAACCCAGCGAGCTTGAGCTGCTTTAGCCGCCTCCACTAAATGTGCCCTCGCCTTAGAAACATGTGTTCCTTGTTTTCAAGATTCCAGGTTGAGGAAATTGGCCTTTGCTTGTTTAGTCACATTACTATAAGCCGCAGATGTCTAGAACAGGGCCCCAAAGGCTTGTCATTCTCGGCATTGTGGATGTTTGGGGTGCGATCACTCTGTGTCAAAGGCTGGCTGTGTGGCGGGGGACATTGGGCAGTGCCTCTGGCCTCCATGCACTAGATGCCACTAACTGGCCCTCTCTGTGAGAGTAACACCTGCAGGTTTTGGGTAATGTGCACAGGAAACTGAGGTCTCATGCTACAAAATGTTGGATTTTCTCTTTGGAGTGACCACTGGCATTGCAAAATGGCAATGTTGAAATGTAATCAAAAAGCTCATTTAGGGCTTCTGGGTAGAGCCCCAAATCCTCCAGATTATAGTAGTCCATTGCATCAGATATGGTGGGTCTTTTCCAGTTGATAAATCAGATTTTTTTTAAAGCATGGCTATTGGATTTATAATAATATTTAGGATTAAAGGGGAGAATGAGGGAAAAATAATTTTCTCTTGTCCTTACCTGAATTTTAGAGGGTCTGTTTGGAAAAACAAGTTCAATGTTAGGCAGAATGTGTGGAGACATGTGGACACCTCATTGTACCAATGTAAAAACAGGCCTGAGATGCTTGGAGACTCAAAGAACAATGAGCTGCAATGGACGCTTTAATACACGTAATTTTTTGTTATAGATGTACACAATACCTTTATTTTATGTGGTGCTGAGGATTGAACCCAGTGCCTCACACGTGTGAGGCAAGTGCTCCACCACTGAGCCCCAACCCCAAACCTGCAATAGATTCTTTGTTTGCTTAATTTTATATGTCAACTTGGCTGGCTCATAGAGCCCAGCTATTTGGTTAAACATGGTTCTAGATGCTTCTGTGAGGGTGTTTTTGGATGTGGTTTACATTGAAATTGAAGGCCTCTGAGTAAAGCAGATTCCCTTCCATAAAGTGGTGGACTTCCTCCAATCCCTTGAAGGCCTGAACAGAACAAAAGCCGCACTCTGCTGCCGGAGCAACAGGGGATTCTGCAGAAGACGGCCCCAGACTCCACTGCAACATCAGCTCTTCCCAGGCCTCTCGCCTGCAAGCACACCCTGCAAATAGTGGACTTGCCCAGTCTCCGTAAGTTTATGAGCCAATTCTTTAAAAACCAATCTCTGCCTTTGTGTGTGTGTGTGTGTACAGTCAATGCCACTAAGAACAGGGACATGTTCTGAGAAATGCATCCTTAGGTGATTTTGTCATCTGCAAACATCATAGAATGTACTACACAAATTAAGATGGCGGCCACGTCCCTGTGCAATGGAGTGTTATAGGCCTACCACTGTATGTGTGGCCTGTTGTTGAACAAAACATTGCTGTGAGGTATGTGACTGTCTATCTACAACATCCTGCTGGTTCTGGTTCTCTGGAGAATCCTGACTAATATGACCATTCCAAGGAAATTTCAGGTACTCAAAGTTTCATGGTTCGCCACCACCACCCACTCACCTCTGTGTTCTTCAGGAGCATATGGTTATAGACGCCTCCTGGGAGGGTTACGAAATGCCTGGGTTTTTGTTTTGTTTTTGTTTTTATCCTGCAGAGGCCAGCAGGATGCCAAGTCTTAGGGAAAAAAACTTTACTTTGAGTTTGTAAAGAGAAGCATTTAACCAGTACAGCTTCTGTGGAGTCAGGAAATCTGCAGAACAGTGGAAGAACACCATGGGCTGTCCAGGCAGGAGGCAGATGTTTTGAAAATAATTAATTCATTGCAAACCTGCTAGGTCAACAGTATCTGCCTTTCCCCACAGTCCCTGACTGTTCTCTGGGAGCCTGAGCTCGAGACTCCTCTGGGCCAGGCTGCGTCCTTCCCTTGGCTGGAGGTCACTTTCCTGTATCTACCTCCAGGTCTCCTGCAAACTGTGTGCACATCTCACCCCGTAGCTTTGCTCCCATGTACACATGGGTGCTTATCTGGCATCCGGACCCAGGCTTAGGGAAGAGCCAGGACTGGTAGTGTTGTTCTGTGCAAGCATTTGTGCCCTTTTAGTCAGTATTTGAGCTTGTGACGCAAGATTTGATCCTCTGGTCCATGACCTTGCACCAGCCCACCGCACTGGTAGCCACACCTGAGGGAAATGGATTTTTTTTTCCTCCAAGGTCCCCTGGTCACTGCTGGAGGAAGTCCTAAGATTGGACGGAACAACTCCACGTCAGGTCCATTCTCCTCTCAGCTCAGTCTTTCAAGGCTCAGCAAGTTTGGAGTCACCTTCAGCTGATGCTGTGCCCCCACATCCCACCCTCTCCTTGCCTCTTCTGCAGAATGAGAGGCTTTGCCAAGAGGCGGAGTTTGTGCTTCTGCACTGGGTGTCCTCAGCTGTCCCCTTCCTGACCTCAAGACCATTTCCCTGTGTCCACATCTGCTTCTGTCCCTCCCATCTTCCCCAGGAGCAGGCGCAGGGTGGGCTTCAGAGTCACCCATCCTGGCAGCTCGGGCACCTTGGCCACCAGTGAACGGCTCGCTGTTCTCTGTGCCTTGCATTGCTCTGGTCCTCTCCCTGCAGCCCTGTCCGGCTCCCTTTCGCTCACGCCCCTCCCCTTCGGGCCTGCTTCCCCTCCCCCTGAAGGGCTCCTGCAGCTTCCCACTGTGGATGAACGTCTCCAGTCCGTCCTTGGGAAATCTGGGTTCCAGCTCTTCACTTACCAGAAACCCCTGCTCTGCTCTGGAGTCACCGGGGAGATGGCGTTCAGTCGCCTACTTTAGCTTCCTGGTCCTCCTCAGGGCCTGTGTCCCACCTACCAGTGCTCTCCGGCACTCATGGCCTGTGCCTCGGCAGCTCCCCTGCCTGCGCACATCTTCAGGGCTAGTGCGCACACCCTCTCTTCACCAAGCCCCTGCCTTAAGGAGCATCTCCATGCAGGTGGGCTTGGACTGCACCCCAACCCTGCCATCTTGCAGCTTTGGTCTCACCTGTCAAAGGCCTGCTCAGAGGCTCTGCTTGAGGCCACGTGGGCACATCAGACGCTGCCCTGCACGGTCTCTCGTCCCCACGCCCATTCTTCCTCCACTGATGCTCACACTTGTTCATACTTTCCCTAACATCCTGGCCACCCAGCCTTGAATCCCAGCACCCTCTTGGCCCTCTGGCCTTTCACATCAAAGCCACACCCTGTGATCCGGTCTTGGCAGCAGCTCTTCCTATTCTAAATTACGGGCCGGTGTGCTGTGCAGACAGTGGCTCTGGAGTCAGAACAACCTGGAGTCAAGCCTCACCTCTGCCATTTGCTAACAGAGGCTTTTTTAGAAACTGTCTTTATGAGCCGGGCATGGTGGTACATGCCTGTAATCCCAGTGACTGTGGAAGCTGAGGCAGGAGGGTCACAAGTTCAAGGCCACCCTCTACAACTTAGAGAGACAGACTTAAAAAAAAAAAGATAAAGATAAAAAGGATGGGGATATAGCCCAGTGGTAAAGCTCGCTTGGGTCCAGTCTCTACTGCAAAAAACAAAACAAAACAAAACAAAACAAAACAAAAACTTTATTGAGATCAATTCCCATACCACACGGTTCACCCATCTGAAGTACATCATTCAAGAGTTTTAAAGCATGCTCACAGATATGTAAAGCATCCTCATAGTTGATTTTAGAATATTTTTATCACCTCAAAAAGAAACCCTGCACCCTCTAGCTGCACTATCCTATTCCCCTGGCCTCTGACCAGGCCCGAGCAGCACAATCTTGGTACACGTCTCTCTTTTGACATTTCACATAAATGGCTTCTTTCATTTAACACCATGCTTTCTTACCTCATTCCTTTTTATGGCTGAATAATATTCCACTATGTGGGTGTGCCCCGTTTTGCTCATCCCTCTCGGTGCACATCAGAGTGCTTCCCACTTTTTGGATGTCGTATTCAACCCTATAAATATTTGCGCGCAAGTTCTGTGAAGATACATGTCTTCAGTTTTCTTGGTATATATGCAGGAGGGAATTGCTGGGTCACATGATAACCTTATGTTCAATTGTTAGGAAGTGCTGGGCTGTTTCCCCAAGTGACTGCACTATTCCACATTCCCAGCAGCACCATCTGACAGTTCTGATTGACACTTGGCACTGACTTTTTGATGCTAGCCATCTTGGTGAAGTGGTATTTTGTAGTTTTAATTCACATTTCCCTGGTGACGGAAGAATAGAGCATCTTGTCATGTGCTTCTTGGCCATTGTGCACCTTCCCTGGAGAAATGTTTGCTGTTAGTGACTTTAGACCCCAGACACCGGGTTTCAGTCTTCCCATCTGTAAAATGGAACATTCCTTCTGAAACAGGGAGTGGAATCTGGAAACAATGTGACTCCAGAGCTCAGTGCACGTGTACTGTGAGAGGTCGGCTCATGAACTGTGGGAACCAGGGGCAGACAGCTCTGTGCAAAGGGGCACGTCTGCCCCTTTGCACCCACTTCCAGCCTTCTCTCCCTACGCCTGCAGACAGCTCTGTTCTGGGACCAGTGGCACCACTCTGAACCTGAGCATGGCAGGTGGAGCTGGGGAAGGGTGATCTACTAAGGGAACAGTTAATGGACTGGTATGGCTGGGAGTTCAGCAAGTGGTTGTTGTCTTGGGTTGACTTAGTGTCCCCCAAAAGAAATGTTCAAGCCTTGACTCCCCTGCCTGTAGATGTGACCTCATTTGGAAATAGGGTTTTTGCATATGTAATTAGTGAAGATGTCACACTGGATCAGAGTGAGCACAAATCTGATGACTGCTGTCCTTAGAAGGGGGACATTTGGACACAGATACACACAGAGAGAGATGGCCATGTGACTTCAGAGTCTGAGATGAGGTTTATGCTGCTCTGAGCCAAAGAATGGCAAAGGTGCCTGAAGCTCGTGGTGGGAGGAGCCCCCCTCACGCCTCCAGAGGGAGCAGGAGGGCCTGTCAGCACCTTGACTTTCAACATCCAGACTCCAGAACTGGGAGAGGACATGTGTCTGTTGTTTTGAGCCCCTCAGTTTGTGGCTCTGTTATGGCAGCAGCAAGAAACCAATGCAGGGACAACGGTATTTATTAGTGACGGGGAAACCCCGGGGGTCAGTCCTGTTCTATGTCTGATGTGTGTCCACCACTGCTTCTGTCCACTGCTGCTTATCTACTGAGAACACTGACTGTCCCCAGGAGACAGGACACACACATATGAGCAGCAGCTTCCAGAGGCAGCAGGGCTGTGACAGCGAGGGGCTGTTGAGACTGTGTGAATAACTGCCGCGCCCAAGCATGGTCCATCCCGACCGTGCAGCTCCCAGGGAGAAAACTCCAGGAGTCCCTCCCAGCCCAAACTTGGGCTTGATTCTGCATGTCTACGTTGTCTTCCTCCTAGGTTTTCTCTAGGAGACCTTCTCTTGCAGGCAAATGTTTGGCGTAAATCAAACAAATTAACAAAAAAAGAACAAACTACTGACCCCCCACCCCGGGGGAGACTTACTACTAATAATCCTGTTTTGAATCCTTTCCCCATGGGCCCGCTCAACACAGGGCCAGCCCAGCTGCTGGGCCCAAGTAATACATTTCGACCAACTATATTAAGCTCTTCCATTTTTTGACAGTTTCAGTAGATGATTATGCTCCAGTTGCCAGGTGTTCAACAGTTCAGATCTGTGACTGGGAAATGATTTTTTGAAAATATTCATCATGGATGCATGTTTGTATTTCTACTGAAACCATCTGGCAGCCCCAGGAAAATATAAAAGGGTATCTCTGAGATTGAAGAAAAACAGTCATGAGAACTGATGCAGGAGCTTTATTATAATCACTATTATTCTTGCAGTCGGCGATTGAGAAACTCATTCAGAAAAGCACCTTGCTTTCAGGGATCTAGAGTCCACAGTCGTGCGTGCGATCCAGCTCGAAGTGTATGGAACGTGCCTCTGGAAAGGCTGGCATGTGTCTGGCAGCAGAACTACGGGGATGCTGGGTGCTTCTGCATCAACAGCAGGAGGCTGAGGGTGGACGCAGGCCCCACTGCCTGCCTGCTCCGAGGTCCTTTCAACAAGCCAGGGGGCAGGCTGCTTGTGGGGTGTGCCCCATGGTAGCACTGCCAGCCTGGTCTGGGTCTCCGGAGATGCCTCCCTTCATACCCACATTCAGCAACTAAGAAATATGAGGTCGACAGCAAGGGCCTCGAGGGCTAGGCACTGACGTCCTGGAGAACCAACGGTGCCCATAAATGGGTGCTGTGCTTCTCCCTCGGGGAGAGGGACGAGCAGAGCCTGACAAGCCTCCCGTTTTGCCAACTGGCACATAAAGCCTGGAGAAGGTTCAAGAAAGGCTGGTCATATGGACGCGCCCACAGTGACACCTTACCTGCAGCAGACTCCCCTGTTGGCAGGTGGGACGGTCAGGCACACCCTCTCCTGAGAAGCGCTCAGAACATTCTAATACCTGGCTAAATGAATCCTCTGGCTTTTTAGAAAAGCAGGGCACGCCATAGCCTCAAGACAAGGAGCAATCTAGGGCATCTAGGGGAGGAGACACGTGCACACACTGTACAATCTGATGTGCCCAAGTGAGGATGGTTCCGGGCAGATGTGTCCCTGGCCACGAGGGACTCTGGACACAGGGAGATAGACCCCTGGACAATCTTTCTAGTTAGGGGGAACGTGGTTCTCAACTCTGTGCTAAGCACCCCTGTGCTAGCTGTGTCCTCCTCCACCCGGGGCAGTGGTCACCTCCAGAAGGCCAGAGCAGCCCTCGAGGTGCCTGCTGATCCGTGCAGGCCTGTCTCACTCTTCCCAGAGCCTGTCTGGACTGAGGCAATGCCAATCTCATCCGGGAAGTGCTCCCGGGAGCACACTGCCCACATCCTCAGCACAAAGCCTCTGGAAAGAAGGAGCCTTTTCAGAGCCGGCTGCTTTCCTTTTGCTGGTCCTGTGATGCTTGGGCACTTTGTACTGAGATCCCTTGTCACCTGGGGAGGGGAATTCAGTGTCACTCTGCCTGCTCAAAGGCCTTCCCTACTCCGCCTTTCCTGAAACCCGCCACCCAGCCCTTGTCTCAAACCCTCCTGTGGGTGTGCAGACTGTTACATTTTTTACTAAAAAGCGTGAAATAGTTGCACTTTCCTTAACCTTATCGAATCTTCCCAAACGGTGCCCTCTTGTTTTCAGGACCACAGGCAGGACTTCAGACCATTGCAGAAACAGAATTAGGCTAAAGGGTAAAGGACTTCATTTTACTTGGGTCTCCGCAAATTCTATTAATGGGGCCTCGGGGGAGGGAGCACTGATCCTCCAAGGGGGCCCCACCAGGGCTCCTGTAGCACACGGTGGGGTCTGAGCTGTTTCTATTTTAAATATGGAAATTTAAGACAAAGGAAGGAGTGCTTGGCTTTGTCTTAGATTTCCCAGCTGAACAGTATTTTGGAGACGCCAGGTCTCCTCAGAGGATGTCACAGGGGCCGAGGCTGGGCACTGCTGGAGCACAGGTGCTGCTTCACTTGCGTGGCTGCTGGATGTGGGGGGTCCTGGGGGATGAGTGCTTGTCCATAGAGGCGTGTGGCTTCTGGTGAGCCACCTGCGCAGCTGCTGGAGGGAAGTCCTTGTCGCCCTGTCAGGAGACACAAGTGACAGGCTGAGCCACAGTGAAAGGTGCAAAGACCACGCACCCAGCGTCCACTGGCTTCCTGCGGGAGAGCAGGGACAGAATGGGCCTTGGGGCAGTGACCTCTCAGCAGCGAGGAGCTCTCTCCTGTGGCTGGGGGGCCGAGGCTCTCGGGGCCTCAGGACCAGAGGCCAGGCAGGGGAAGGGCAGCACAGGGTCTGCGTTCACGGGCTCTGCCCAGGCCAGACGCACAGCAGGACTTGCTCTGCCCTGAGGTGGGTGATGGAAGCTCCCCCTGCTGGATCTGCCGTTTGATCATCTGGACCGGGGACAAGAAAGGACCAAAACCGGAGTGTCAAATTCAGATTTGCCTCCGTGGCTGTGGGCCAGGCCTGGGTGCTGTTGGGGACAGAAAGGCACAGGAGAAGGTGCCTGGCTGTTTTCCAGGGAGGGATCAGTTGGCTTCTTGCACCAACAGCGGGGTGTGACGAGGCTGGGGCAGGCGGGAGCCCTGGCGTGCTTGGTGGAGCCCTGGCCAAGGTGTGGCCTCACACTAGTGCTGGTGTGGCAGGCATGTCCGTGTGTCCCAGGGTCTCTGGATGGCTGTGGCTACAGCTCCATCAACAGAGCTGTCCCTAGTAGTGGCATTTGCTTCAGGCATCGTGTAAATAGGACCTGCTTGTGCGGAGGGCAGCAGAGCCCAGGCGTCACTACAGAGTGTTTGCTGGGGGGCTGCAGATAGACAGAGTGCCATGTCCCCAGTCAAGGGGCTCGTGAAGGGTGAGGGTGCGATGAAACCACGAGTTTAATTCAACAGAGGGCAGAAGGAAGCAGCCATTGCTAAGACACAAGGGATAGGTTTGACTATGTGCTACTAAGACTGTACTCATGGACACTAAAGTGTCTTTCTTTCAATTCTCTTGTGTCATGATATATAATTCTTAGGTTGATGGTTTAAGTCCTTTGAAAATGTGAAAATACTTAGCTGAGGTCACTTAAAAACACCTGACCCCGGGGCGTGCTCTTCGGAGCCCTGGCTGCGTCCGCAGAGGGGAGGGGCAGGGCAGGTGGTCCCGTGACCCAGGGGTCAGGCACGTCCACCCTGCTGCCGGCTTCACACGCTCAACTACAGAAACATGCTCCGTGAAGGAAATGGGACCACAATGACAGCCACAGGCCCTGGGTGGGATGACAGTGTTGCTGGCCGTTCTGGGCAGAGTTCAGGAGCCGCAGTGTCGGGGTGGCAGCGATGCTTGGTTCTGATGGAAGGGAGCAGGCTTACCCGGGCAACGACTCCCGAGATGTACACGGTCGGCTTAGGCGGGCTGGAAAACAAGGAGGGGACAGGCAGGGTTAACGGCGATCCGCCCAAGGGCAGTAGGTGGCCGCAACTTCGGGGATGTGGACGTGGACGGGACAGTCCCAGCGTGGAGGCTTGGGGGACTGAAGAGGCAAGAGGACTGAGCAGGCCTCTCCCTCTGAGCCCAAGACCAGGCAGCGGGGCCCAGGAACCTCTCTCCTGAAGTGAGTCCGAGCACAGAGTGAGGGGAAGACAGGTTGTGGAAGACAGTGCCTGGAGGGACTGCTTCTGGTTTGTTTTTCTTTCAATCCTCAAATTTTCACTAGGAGCCCGGGTAGGTCTAGTGATGAGATTGTGGAAACAGGTGCCTCCCTTACCTAGAGCAGAAGGAGCTTCCCACCGGGTGGTTTCCCTCCTTATCCAGCAGGGGTCCTTTCCCAGTGTCCCCATGGAGTCCACGACTTTCAGAAACTTCTAAGCAGTGAGACCCCCATAGCTGAGGCAAACTCCTGGCCCCTGTGGACCCCCAAGCACCATAACTCAAGGTCCTCGTGACGCCATTTGTCACTTAACGTGTAGATGAATACTTGGCTTCCCAAACTGTCAACCGTATTGAGGGGGCAGAATATGGCACCAAAGTCGCACATGGTCCACCAGGAAGAGGAGATAAGCCAAAACTGTTGGTGGCAACCATGTTACCATGGTGGTCCCTGTCTGTGGAGAGATGCACACGCTTTTCTTACTAATTTTCTTTTCCATGCAGAAATAGCCATAATGTTTTCAATCCACTTTCTGAACTGAGAAGATGGGAGCCTGCTCCCAAACTGTGACATAAGCTGGGCATGAAGGTGCACACCTCTAATCCCAGCGGCTCAAGAGGCTGATGCAGGAGGATCATGAGTTCAAGGCCAGCCTCAGCAATGTAGTGAGGCCCTAAGCAATCTAGCGAGATCCTGTCTCAAAAAAAAAAAAAAAAAACAACTAAAGGGCTGGGGATGTGGTTCAGTGGTTAAGAGCCCCTGGGTTCAATCCCTAGTACCAAAAAAAAAAAAAAAAATTTGTGATATACTCTTCTCTGCTTTTTTTTCCTCCTTTTTTGGGGGTGGGAGTGGCTAGTTGCGTGTCTCATAGTTTAAAAACATCAGGACACAGTTGGAAGTGGAGCACAAGGTTCCTAAAGCTTCTGAAATGCCTTCCCCAGAAGTAAGCAGACCAGAGAACAGGAGGGAAATATAAGGTCACAGCCCCAACAGACTGGGTGGGAGAGGGGATGGTGTGGTGGGGTGGAAAGGTGGTCCCTTGATCATGGAGTAGTTTTGCTTAAGGCCAGTCTGGCCCGGCATCCCACCAGCTCCCACAGATTGGCTTCTTAGCTGTGCTGCTGGGGGTCCTTCTAAGGAAACCACTCGTCTTAGCTTTGTTTGGCCGCTGGCGAAAGTTCTAGTATTTCACTGACTGTTTACATCCCAAAGAGTTTAGCACAAGCACTTGAAATTTCCCTAGTAATTTTTGTTACTTCATAGAGTAAATAAACTTAAGTTTTTCTAAGGAGCCCAGAAATGCCCTGCCTTGCTTTGTTTTGTTGGGTGTTTGTATGATTTGTTGGGTTGAATCTTTTTCTTCCTTTATGTGTATGGTTTAACTCTAAGATTACTAGCCAGCCAGAGAAGAAGTGTGCTTAAGTTCAGGCTTCCTTGCTTAGAGGAGGAGTTGAGGACATGCAGTCTCCAGATACACCAAGCTGGTACCTGGGTTACTTTGGGAAGTCACTTGGGAACTGCGATGGCAGGAAGGGCAGGTGTCCTATGTGCAGTGGCAGAGATTCTTTGGGGAGGGCTGATCTCATACCAAGGTGAGAAAATGGCCTTAATCACAAGAGCCTGGTAACTGAGTTGTAAAGAACCTGAATAACACTCATTTGAGGGACTTCTACTTTCCGCCAGCCTTTGCAGGCCCCCACCTATCTCTTGATGACATCCCTAGAATTCGCTAGCCTAGCCTAGAGATGCACGTACCCATCATTTCTTCAGGTTCACTGTATCTGGCCTTGGTGGCTTCATTCAGACTCACTGTCACATGGACGCCTCCATGGGCTTTGCTCTCATTAATTGGGTTCCTCGATCCAGGCAAAGAGCCCAGGCAGGAACTAAAGGCAGGGTAGGGGGCTCTCTGGTCCTCTGCAGGGCTACACTGGCGTTCACCAGGATTCGTAAGCCCCACCCATGGGGGAGGTGGCTGCCAGGCTTCGCCCTGGGGGTTTTGGGGCTAAGGGGTCTGCATCCGGGCCTTGGCAGCTTGGACTACATTCTAACATCTTACAAATGCTTTGGAAGGAACATGGAAAGGGTAGCCCAGAGGTTTCTTAAGTCATTTTTGATGTTCTTTTCAACATCTAGAACAGCCTGAAGCAGGGCCAGTGCCATCAGGAACGATGCTGAGATGCACCATCTCTGCCCCAGCACGCTCGGCTGTGGTGGTCTTCACCAGTTTTTGCTTTCTAACTTGAGTCAAGGCTCTGAAAGGTGGGAATATGAGGGACCCACTTCCACCCTAAGAACAGGGTAAGATTGGTCCACAGAGAGCGGGTGCAGTAAGGATGAGCCCATAAGAAGATGATCTGCTCCCTGCCAAAGGCAGCCCCAAAAGGTGGCCAAGGAAGTGTAGGTGACTATAGAACCAGTGCCCCTTTCCCTCTCCCCCTACACACACACACACACACACACACACACACACACACTCATTGTTGAAAGCAGACAAGCAAAAGTTAAAATCCCTTGTAACTCTGCATGGCTCTGCAGCACACACCACACCCATCCAGAGCTGCACTGTCGGCAGGCTGCGTCCTGACTGGCAGGTCACGCGTGGTGGTGGAGGTGTGGTGGACTCCAGGGTGGCCTCTGGACTGCGCCCACCTTGAGGGCAGCGAGAAGCCGGCTAGGCAACCCAATCCCAGGCCACAGGGGCCTCTGCTTGGTGTTCCAGCAGCTGCTGCCTGAGTATCTTGGGAACACGGTTTCCGGACGTCTGTCCCTAGCATCTGCTCCTCATGGTGTGCTCCGAGGACTGAGGTCCAGACCCCACGGCTGCCATGGGTCCCACTCCTCCACTCAGCGGCCCCCCAGCCCTGGGGGCTGTGCCGGGGGACTGTTTGTGTTTCTGCTGTTTCCCTTTTGTCTCCTGGGTCGGACACGACGGGTGCATAGGGCTAAGGCCTGGGCTTGAGTCGCCCCTCGGGAGGTGAGTGTGAACTGTGGTGAGAGGTCAGCATGCCCGGCACAGCCATGACTCCTGGGCTCGGCTGCACAGAAGCTTTCTTTTCCTGGCTCCACCTGAGCCCTGGAAGCCTCTCAAGGAGATGGTCCCATCATGGCCACTGAGTGGCCTTGAGACTCAGGGCTGAAATGGAACCAGCAGTAAGAATGACCCCCAGTCCCAGTCATCCTGGGGGTGTTCACAGATTCTGAGCATCCACAGGAGGTGCTGCAGGGATGCTCCTCCGGCCTCTAACCCTGCAGATGCACCTCCCACCTGCTGAGGGTCAGCTGCTCATGGCTTCTGCTTATAAAGGGAGGCTGTCAACGAGATGTGTGTGGAGCTCAGTGAAGAAGCGTGCTCTGCCAACAGTCGGGGTGGCGGGCGGTGAGGCTCAGCGGGCTGCAGCCAGCTCTGTGTTGTATTCTGCACAATGTGGCTGGTTAGTCTTGGGGTGAGGGAATTTCTTGATCGTTATACCTGAAATTGATGGCCCACTTTTGGGCTAGGAAAGAGAGGAGGGGACATAACAGGGTTCCCGCAGCAGTAGCCTCCCAAGAGGTGGGGATAGCCCTTTGGAAAGGAATCCAGAAATGATAAACATTAAACAGCACAGAAGTAAATATTAAATTTTTATATCGAATTAGCATTAAATATTTAAAAATGAGTAAATACTAATGAATAAAGAAGCAAAAGTTCAAGTATCATCTTTTCAAGCCTGTTTTGGGGATATGTTTTTTTTTTGTTTTTTTTTAATATTTTTTTAGTTGTAGATGGACACGATGTCTTTATTTTATTGCTTTGTATGTGGTGCTGAGGATCGAACCCAGGGCCTCATACATGCGAGGCAAGCGTTCTCCCGCTGAGCCACAATCCCAGCCCCGGGGATATGTTTTAAAGTGTATGCAGCTTATTCGTGTGCGTCTAGGTAGCATCGGTAGTGACGGGCACACATCGAGAGCATCACGCAAGGGACTCCAGGGAGTCATGCGGACTGGAGGGTGTGCGCGGAGCTCTGCAGCGGCTGTGGCCACACAACCCTGTGATCCGGTGTTGCAGCCACGGCAGGGCCCCATTTGCACTGTTGCGGTTGGTGTTTGAGACTCTGAGGAGTGGTTGGCGTGACTCAGGGTCTGACAGCCCCAGTCAAAGGGATGCAGAACAGAAAGGGTGTAAACTGTCAGTGTGTACCCGAGGGCGGATTTCGGCCCTGTAGCAGGGACACTGGTGGAGACTGGGGGATGAGCTGCGTGCAGAGCAGACTTTGGGCACAACTGCAACACCGTGCACTCTGCTAAACCAGCAGGGCAAGGGCCAGGCATCGTGAGCGTCTCAGACTCCATCCTGCACTGCTCTTCTCCAGTGCCTCTCTCTGGGACCAGTAAGAAATAAGCGAATTCCCGTGTACGAGGCTTGCCTGCAGGCCAGGTTCCTGCTTGAACATGGCACTTTAAGAGTTAAGAATCGTGCTTGCATGTGCAGAGTCTTCTAGCCAAGAGGAGACTCGGGTGGGAGTTTAAACAAGTCACGAATGAGGACCCCCGGTATAGAGTCTGGGTACAATGCTGCGCGTGGGAAATGCTGGCACTTATACCACCAGGGCCTGGGCACAGGGTGACCTACATTCCAGGTCCTATAAACTGTGAGAGCTGCTTGGAGGATTTTTTTAATCTGATGAGCTCTGACAGGTGTTGTTTTGAAGATGCACCATTATTCTCTCTCAGGAAACAGAGGCGGGACAACTGTCCTCCCTCCTCCCCCCTTACCCTCAGGCCTTGGCGGCCTTAACCAACACACTCATTAAACTCCAAGGTGCTGCAAGCCGGGTGCAGTCAGTCTGGATGGGAGTCCTGGGAACACTTCCCAGAATCAGCAGGAACTGCAGCTTTCTCACACTGGGGACTAAATAGCTGCTGAGTGCCCTGGTCCTCTGTCTCCACCGCTCACCTAGTAACGACCATCAAACCCTCAGCAGGGTCACTCATCCTTAACAAAGTTCCCCATTCCCAATTCTCTAAATTTCCTTGATGAGTAAAGCTTACTCCACCCTGGCGATTCATGGGACTGCAGATGAACAAGATGAATGTCAGAAATGAACGCGGTGGGGGTCCCTGTGGAGAGCAGCTGACATCAGGACTGAGTTCAGGGACTCAGTTTCACTAGCGTCCTGAGGCTGAGAAACCTGAATTCACATTCTTAAAACTCCCCTGGACTCCAAAGCAGCAATGGCTGAAATCAGTTTTGGCATATTTTGTTTATATACCATCTCAACATGTAATTGATGTATACATCACTCAGATGACGTGACTTTTTCTGAGTGCTCCTGGACTTCACAACTCCCTTGTCAGCAGGGGTCCCCAACAACACGGCATTTCTGCCCTACCTCTGAGAGGTTCCAGCCATACATCTGGCCTTAAGGGCCAGACAGGAACTCAGGGGTGACTTGATGTGGTGCTTCTGTGCTTCTGCAGGCCAAGGGCCTCCAGGTCTCTGCTGACACGATTTAGGGCCCTTGCGCTCTGCTCAGAAGCCTTTCCAGAGTCTAATGCCTCTTCAGTGGGACAACCCTCCCAAATTTGAGGAAGTCTACCATGGCCTCTGGAACACCCCTCCCAGGCTCAGGGGTGTGGCTTCAGATCCCCTCACTCCTGCGGGCCCCCTCCCTACACTACCCTTCCAGTGTGGCTTCCAGCTTTGCCCAGAACATCACCGAACCCCACACAAACTGACCCCGTCTTCACAGGGCACCCACATTGACACTGCTCTCCCCGGGCAAATGATTCTGAAAGGACTGACAGCTGGTAATCGTCACACAGGACGGCTATTGGGAGGCAGCTGTGGTTGGGGTAATGGACCCAGGGCCCTGTCACCCCAGCCAGTGGTGTGAGGTCCTCTCCTTCACCCCGGGGGTGTTCTGCTGTACCCTTGGAAAAATGCAAAGCCCTCCGTCACCCCAAACAGCACTCTGCATAGCGGGAAGGGTTCACCGCCCCTCTGACTGGTCAGCCCATCCTTCCCGAGCACCCTGAGAGGGACTGGGGTGGAGGCACCACTGTGTGGGAGCATTTGAGGAGGGGAGAAGCACACCATGTGTGCACGCACATCAGTGAGACTAGAGACCCAGGTGCGGCGTGGGTCCCAGGGGAGGTCACAATGGCGCAGAGCCATTTTCAGGTTCCTTGTTTTGATGTGGGTACAAGTCCAAGTCCTTTTCTGCAAATGCATTTTCCTATTCACATGGACATTTATTCCCTCTAAGAGCCACCAGGGGTATTTCTATAGAAGACGGAACATGCCTGTACTCACTTTTCATTTTTTTGTGGTGGGAGCCTCAAGCAGGCTAGGCAGACACTTTACCACTGAGCCCCAATCCCGGTCTGACACGGAGTCTTTCCTGCATTGTTCTGTATTCTTCTCCCGATGATAGGGAGATCTTAGGTGACAATAGCTACTATTTATTGATCATTTACTGTGGGCCAGGCTTAGAGTGAAGTGCATTACTTAGAATTATTGCATCTTGGCCTCTCAACCCAGTGAGGTAGGAAGTATTGTCACCATTTTACAGACAAGGATAGTAAATCAGAAATGGTCAGTAATTTTCCTGAAAGGCAATATAGCAGTAAGAACTTGGAGCCAGACTTAGGACAAAGGCCATCCAGGGTACATGACCGTAGCCATAAGCCCAACCTCCTCATTTTAAGGGACCTCAAATTATAGGATGACGATGACCACACATCCCCCCCTTCCCATGCACGCTGCCATGCATTTCCACTCCTCATGACGGGACAGCTGGGCTTCACTGCAGACCCTACGGCCACGTGTGGTTACACTTGCTTACCTGGAACAGAAGGGTTTCCAAAGTAAGGGGCCTCAGATTATAGGTTCTGTCTTCTGTGTATTTTTAGACATGCAGATGTCAAGATAGTCATCTAAATGCCATGCGAGTCCCTTGTTCAACTACCTAGTACATTAAGTCTATCTAAACATTTACTTTCTAACTTGAAATGGATTTTTTCCTTAAAAACTATGATTTATGTGTATAGCACTTAATTGACATGCAGAATACTTCTGCATAAATTACTAGCTCACCTGAGTCTCCTTGGCAGGTGCGATTTCTATTTGAAGGAGGAAACAGAGGGTCAGAGGGGTTATAAATGTGTTCAAGATCCCGGGGCAGAGCCCAGAGGCCCTCAGGCCATTCCCCACCACCTCTCAGGTCTCTGTTCTCAGACTTTAGGAACACAGTGCGTGGTTTCAAGCCACTTGCAAGACACAATGGTCAGGACAGGTGGGAGGACAGGAGGAAAGGTGGCAAACACACCTTCTAGGTGGGCTCTGTTGTCAGACGTCTGTGCTCAAATCCGACTCTGCCAGTGACCAGCTGGTGGGAGGCCAGGTTTCCTTATCTGCAAAATGAGCTAGCAGCAAACCCTACCTCGCTAGGTGACCGTGTGCATGCGAGGGCGTGCATGCACACACACACACACCCACACACACTACTTGGCACACAGAAAGCACGCCATCAATGTTAGGCATGAGATGGTGACGATGACCACACATCCTCCCCTTCCCACGCACACTGCCGTGCACCTCCAACTCCTCACGACGGGACAGCTGGGCTTCACTGCAGACCCTACGGCCGCGTGTGGTTACACCTTGCTTACCTGGGACAGAAGGGGTTCCAAAGTAAGCAAAGAAAGGGCCTCCAAAGCCCTGGACTGGACTTGAAGAAAACCTCTCTAGGCCCTTCCTTCCTCTATTTGATTCGAGTGTCTGACATGACTTAGTGATGTGGTGGCCGAGAGGCTGCTGTGGGGCCCTGGCTCCACTTCCTCGAGACTGCAGTGGAACTGGCCGTGCTCTGGGGAAAAGTGCTGGAGGAAGGGTGAGGAGCCGTCAGTGACGGGCCAGCAGCTCCTCCACCACTCCCGCTTCTGATGACAGCCCAGGAAACAGTGACGAAAGGAACAGGGTCAGGGGTGCATGGTACCATCAGGAACTGGGAAGGGGCCTATCACATGCCACCTCCCTCTCTTCTTGGTAGGAAAGTAGTCAGTGCTCAGAAAAATCTCCCTGCAAATCCAAGCTGCCGGAGGAATCGGGCAGGGTGCGTAGCTGTGCCTGCATCTTGATTTCACTTTCTAAAGCAAAGCCAATGGTTCCATGGGAAGGTGCTTATCTGAGGCCAAAACCACAGCAAAGCCTTGGTTCACCTGCAGGAGGCTTGGAAGGAGTGTCAGGCTGCCCTAAGACCAGGAAGCCCATGGAGGGTATCTGTGCCATGTACACAGAAGGGGAAGAGGCTGCTGGTCTTCCCAAATCCACTCCCAGTGAGTTCCCGCCTGCTGGTGGGTCAAGGGGGTGAGCACATACTGGAAAGAATGTGATCATCCCTGTGGGAGCTTCAAAATCACTCCTATGCCTCAATTGACAGCACCGTGCTCTCCTCTGCACCAGGCAGAGAAGATAGGGACAATTAAAGTCCAGCGAGGACTTCAAGTGCCCCTCCAAAGTAGAGGTGCTGAGTGCCAAGGGCAAGGGGGGCAGGGCCCTGCTGTGGGGAATCCTGCAGATCCTGCATGGCCACTGAGCTCTGCATGTACACACATGAGTGTGCATATCTGTGTAAGAGAACAGAGGGCTCAAAGCCAGAGAGCTCAGTGCTGGGAGGGAGAACACATTTTAATTAGCATTCACCAGTGCAAAGTGAACGAGGTCCCATGTGGCACCCAGGTGGGTGGGCAGGGTGTGCCTGGCTCTTATGGCCATTTCCTGGAAAGCCTTCTTCCTGCTAACTCTCCTCATGGAAGCATGGGGCTCTTAAGTTAACCTAGAAGCAAATTCTGAAATTCTATTTTGACTTTGCTCTGAACATGTGGTTTTGTGTTTTCATGAAGTTTATGGAAAAATCTATTCCTGCCTAAGGGGCTTTCAAAAACATTTTCTAGTAAACAGCTGGAAAACAATTCTTTCCTGCCATTTTTAGTTCTTGAACTATCTTCCTGACCTGGTCTTAATTTATTGGGCTTTTTAATTTTCTGGACACCAAAATAACAATTAGCGTGGCTGGTGAGCAGAGGGACAGCCTCACTCCACTGCCCTCCACGTCCCTGTCCTGTCATTCTTCAAAGCCTGACAGGGCTTCGTTCCTGTGGCCTGACTTCAGGTGCTGAGAACACCCCACAAGATGGCACTGCTGGTCCTCCCAGGGCCCGCAAGCCTTGGCTACCCCCAGGACGACGGGAACCAGGTGTCCCCTGCTGGCAAGTGTGTCCCTTCTCCCTAAAGAGTCCCTTAATTGTCAAATGAGACTGTCTGAAGGTAAAAAACAAAAACCAAACCACAGCGTAAATGC
Source organism: Xerus rutilus (assembly GCA_028644305.1). Taxonomy (NCBI): domain Eukaryota; kingdom Metazoa; phylum Chordata; class Mammalia; order Rodentia; family Sciuridae; genus Xerus; species Xerus rutilus. The sequence continues at coordinate 7,489,427 of CM053405.1, forward strand.
TTTAATACAATCCTAAACCCAGGAGAAAATGCTCTGGAACCCAGTTCCTTCCAGATTAGACATGTGGAATTTACAGTGTTTTTCAAGAGAGCCTGAGCAAAGGAACTTGGCTAGGGCAGAGCTTGTGAGCTCATGTTCAGTTTGGTCCAATGACACGGGATTTCCAGTGAGAAGATGATGCTTCATGACACGAGAAACCCAGTCGGCAAATCCTCCAGTGAGGGGCCCATGGCCCAGCAAAATCCACCTCGGTGTTCTCAGTGATCCACTCCCTCCTGCAGGCCTCCCACGCCAGGGCTGCAAATACCCAAGGCCATCCCTGCTGGTTCCCCTGAGTGTCTCAGATGGGCAGGGGCTGGGTGCCCACTGGAGGACGGCTCTTGCCTGGGGTTCTGAAACACTCCTCCCAGGTGCTTGGCTAGCTTGGCTAGTTGATGGACACCTTGAAACCTCACCTGCCCCTTTCTGCAGTTAGAGAAGGCTTGAACCCCCAGTCCTGAGTGTGGGTGTTCATGGCTTGCACGTAGAGATGGCTCCACCCTCACCCAGGGTGAGGAGAGGGCCACCAGCTGTTTTAAGAGGTGCTGGAATCTTCATTTTACCCATTGACATAGTTGCAGAGTTGCTCTCAGCTCAGGACTCTGGACGACCAGAAACTCTGACTTAGGACTTCCCCTCCTTCCTGCCTTCCTCTCACCTCATTCCCCTCCTCCCTGGATGCAGAGAAGACAAAATAACCACAGTATGTGTCCTGGTTTCTTATCTTGTATCAGTACCAGCAGTTCTGCCGCTGCCCCTCCAGAGCGCAGAGATCCTGGAGCACAGAGGAAAGCCACAGAATGGTGCCTCTGAGAGCCTGGGCCCTGGAGACAGAGCGCTCTGGGGTCACACAGGGAGCTTCTCTGCGCTCAGTGTCCACACGTAGAATGGAGACGACAGCTGTTTCACAGAATATTGGGGGAGTTTTAGTGAAATGACATTTTTACTCTGCTTAGAATGCACCTCTATTGACAAGCTCATAGTTCGTGGCAGTCACGGAATTAATTGCCTATGTAAAGCCAGTCTAGAGCTGGGCATGGTGGAGCACACCGTAACCTTAGCCACTTGGGGGGCTCAGGCAGGGGACCTCAAGTTTCCCAAGGCCGGCCCAGGAAATTTAGCAAGATCTTCTTCACAAATAAAAAAAGAGAAAGGACTGGCGATGTAATTCAGTGGTATAGAGCCCCTCGTTCAATTTCCAATATTGAAAAAAAAATCTAGAAGTTGCAATTTTTTCTTCTAAACTGTAATTTTGAAATTCCTTTTTCCCCTTGCTTTTCTTTCCTCCCTCCCTACTCCCTTTCCTCTCTCCCTTTCTTCCTTGAGAGACTGAGTAACTTTAGGGTTTTTTAGAGCATCTTTGAAGGATGCTAAGTTGCCCATGTTGTTTTCTTTCCTTTGTTCTAAGCAGTGGGCACGGGTGGGGGGGGTGGGGGGGTGGGGGGGTGGGGTGGGACTGGGGGCGTGAGAATGAGAAAAGCATCCCCCAGGGACGGAGAATTTGGATCCCCCTGCCCCCCCACCTGCATATCCCCAACAGCAGGGGGCAAAGCAGGCCCCTCCTCTCCTTCCCTAGAAGTTCCAGAGAGGATCATTTTCAGGAGATGTTAGGAAGGCTAAGATCAAAGGCAAGGGACCTGTTTAAAAACAAACAAACAAAAATTTATACGTGTGTTTTGCTATGAGGCAGTGCGGGAGGCAGAGGCAGATGGACTGGGGTGGAGCCCCCTGCTGGCCCGCTCCAAAGCTACACTGCTGGAAGACTTGCTGACAGTGGCCCGCCAGCCCCCAGCTTGCTGACCCAGAGTTGCAGGTGTTGCTGGGGAAGGTCCCAGGCCTGGCTAGGAAGCGCCTGCTCATCACAAGTTATCCAGCACAGCGTGGAACAACCTGTGTGGTCGTCAGGCAGTCTGTACAACTCTGTTATGTGTGTTAAAACTTTACAAGTTACTCGATTTCAGTAAGTACCACACTTAAAGCGACTCCTTTTATTCTGAATACACTGATGTTTTAGGTTCCTTCCTTTGAATTTCAATTATGATGAAGTGCCAGTGAATAACCAGTGCTTATTAGACAGCTGGTGAAAAGCTCAGTAGTAATTGTTCCATCTTGAAATGGGATCTTAAGGTTCAAAGGTCATGTTTTACAATGGCATGGTTTGGGGAGGAGGGTATCCATGGTTCAAAGTGCAAAGTGTGTATTTTGTACAGGACAGCTATTGTGGCTTAGAAAGGAGAATGAGTATGTAGGTAGAAAAATTTGATAAAACAACTGCTAACAAAATTTCTATTAGAAAGGACATGATAATCAAATACAGACACTGAAAATCTCATTCTCTGCATCTCATCCCATCTTTAGAAGTACAGGTGGCTGGCTTTAAATGGAATCAGCTGTCACCAGGTTTTTGTGTAGAACCCAGAAATTAAAGAAGAGAAATGCGAGTCCCCTGCTCGCAGCGTACCTTCAGCTGCTCTGCTGGCCGCAGGAGTATGCATCTAAGTGAGAGTCAAGCACAGCCGGGAGAACTAAGCACAGCTGAGCCGAAGCACAGCGGTGCACTGAGGGATGGAAGGAGCTCTCTGACCTCCCTGTTGCTGGGTCCACTGAGACTGTGCCTGCAACCCCCCTTCCACACGTCTGTGGGAGGGGCTTGGCGCACTGGGAGAGCTGCTGAGCCCAGCTGACAGAGGAGCTGCTGTCTGCAGTCGTCTCAGGATGTGCAAATCCAATGGCTGTCTGATCGAAAGGCCAGCTCTGGGGACCACCTCACACCACAGCAAGCACTCAAGCCTTTTCTGGAATTAGCAGAAGGGGAGCAGACGCGAGTATGAAGGCAATCAAACCCAACGATTCCGCTTCCTTTCATCAGCAGCTAGTGAGGACTTCCCTTCCACCCAGGGGCCCGCATGGCCTGGTACGTTCAACACTGGCAAGCAGTGTTGGCGGGCGCGGAGCGCAGCAGCGTGGACCGTGGTGCAGGCGAGCAGCACAGGTCCCTTCAGCTGTGGGTTTTGGCACTTGGAGCACTGAGTAGCCTCCACTCCCTGATGCCCTGATGCTGGGTCAGCATGGGTCAGTTAGTGCCTGCCTCCTCTGCACTAACAGGCGTTTGGTAATCACCACCGTACAGGGTGCTGGGCTCAGGGCAGGGGTGAGGACATGGACGGGTCCCGAAAGGCCCTTTGAGGATCATCGAGAGGCCAGGGGGTACCTGTGAGGTTTGCCAGAAGCTGGCGTGGGAAATAGGTCTTTCTGATTTTCTGGGAACAGCGTCTTCCTCATTTCCATGTGGACAGCATCTGTGACAACCATGAGGAAACTGTCCTTGCGGATGGGAAGAACTCCACAAGACCGAGGCTCTGTTGAGAGCTAATTCCCTCCAGTAGTTCCTGGGACATCCAGGGAACCACGGCATCTCTTCAAACTTCTCAAATGAGGGTTCAAGTGAGGAGTGAGGAGGGGGCATGAGGCAGAGCTGGCATCACGTCACACATGACGCGCAGGCTGCGGCCGGAGCCCCGACTTCCTCCCTTCCCCTGTGCAGGAGGGTCTCCTGCCCTGAGGCCTCCCCATGCTTCCCAGAGGACAGCCAGGTCCGATGTCACCAGTGTAGCAGTCAACCTGCCTTGTTATCTACAAAGTGAGCAGGAGGGGAGAGCTGGAGGGGAGGGCCCACGGTGGGGACATGTGACCAGGGCGAGGAGACAGAAGACGAGTGTTCTAACCCAGAGCCAGACTTAAACTCCTCAAACTTCAGCCTCCTTTCTGAACTAAGGAGCCAGGCATCCCTCTGGAGCTTGCAGGAGCTTGGGGAGATCAGATGAGCTCCCACACATTAAGTGTGTAGCACATGCAAAGTGTGACTCAGGAAGTCCTGGTAGTAAGTGACATGTCAATCGGAGCAGGTCGCAGAGGTGGAATGACAGTGTGGGGTGGGAGGACAGGATCAAGGCTATAAAGTTAGAGCAGACAAGCACTGTTCCTAGGCGTGGAGGCTGCTCTGACTCTGCGGCCAGGCTCTGGGACCACAGGGTGAACCTTCCTAGCTCTCTGCAGATAGGACGGAATGAGCAGCGCCTGGAGGAGCCCTGAGGAGCTGAGATACACTGGGGGAGCCACTCATGCCACAGCACAAACAGGGAGACCTGGAGCCTGGACATGACTTGCTTCCAGGGAGGGACAGGGCTAAGTATACACTTACTGTTAAGAAATTAGAGGGGAATTTATATTTATAAATCTCACTTTGAGATGGTGGGCATAAGGCGTAAGCAGACCTCGACGTTGGACACTTCCCTCATTCAGCGTGGCTGGGCCAGTAGACCCATTATCTCACTCTCAACCCATCTATTGTGAGTGAGGGGAACTGTAAGAATAG
>CM053405.1:7494340-7555489 GCA_028644305.1 Xerus rutilus
GTGGCTCACGCTTATAATCCCAGCACTTTGGGAGGCTGAGACAGGAGAATCGTGAGTTCAAAGCCAGCCTCAGCAACAGCAAAGTGCTAAGGAACTCAGTGAGACCCTGTCTCTACATAAAACACAAAATAGGGCCAGGGATGTGGCTCAGTGGTTGAGTGCCCCTGAGATCAATCCCTGGTACCAAAAAAAAAAAAAAAAAAAAAAAAAAGGCTAAAGGACCCACAGGGGAAAAATAAATTATTAAACTATTAAGAAGTTGTATAAATATGCAATGTTGATTCAATAATTCAGAGTGGGACAGTACAACATGATTCTGTGTCATAAAGCACTGCTGGCTTGGTGGTAGCTAGCATCCTGGGGCATGTGCCAATCGCTTCTTTGCACAGCAGCCTGGTGCAGGGGTGCCAGGGAGCCCGTGGTGGGGGGCAGAGCAAGGCCTTGTGGTGTGGTTGCCTGCAGCGTGGAGAGCATTCCAATAGCTTCTGCTTGGTCCTGTTTCCTGTTAAGAAAGTGCTGGTCTCTACTCACTGACACTGACTACTCACAGCCCACCAGTGGGTAACAACCTAGTTTGAAGGGGTTACGCTGAGGAACAGGTGAAAGGAGCCTCCATTTCCTGTGTAACCACGAGCAGTGAGTGATGTCACTACAGCTCTGCAGGTAAGCTCTGACGCTACAAGTCGGTCACAGAACAGGTTTGGGACACCAGTTGACTGGGACCACCATCACAGGTTCTTGGAACCTGTGACCAGACACATTGGGAGCACAGGGGATCGTGTGTGCTTCTCGATAGGGGAATCGTTTCTCCAACAGACTATAGCCTTATTTAGCTGAATTTCACTAAGTTTGTGCTCATTGGGTAAATGGCCACAGGCAACACCAACAAGATGGATGGATATCAAAACCCCAAGAAAACAGGCTGGGAAGACCCAACAATATCCTGTAGTGAAAGCTTACACACAAATAATTGATGTGCTTATTATAAGTAATTCTATTTGTACATTGAATCATGCATCCTCTAAGAGGAATTTACTAGGCCCCTCTGCTAGACAAGTCTGAGCCACAGTGTGATCTGAAAGTAACATCACATTTCCTTATAAATATTTTGTAATTTGGATTTTTAGGAAGCAGATCAAACTAACATTCACTATAATTAATACAAACTGGTGAGGTTCTACAGAATACGGGCTTACTCCATAAATGTTTCTATGTTTGCTCTTTAGAATATGCACACACGTCCCATAAAGACCCAGAGGACTCGCTTGCCATGGAAGATCCCCCAAAGCCCAATGCCAGTGCCACGTAGCTGTCTAGTCAGGGTGGTCTAGCTCCCGCCCGTGGACAAGACCCCGACACAGCACACAAGGGAATGCAGGCAGGATGCTAACTCAAGCCCACTGGAGAGGTTTGATGAGGGTCCTCATAGCCCACCTCATTGCCCAGGTGGGTTCATAAACCCTCCTCTGGGCTGCTTCGTGGTTGAGCGGGTCTGGCAAGTGTTGGGTTAGACAGGTTGTGCAGCCTTCTCTCAGGCAGGGCCCTAAGCTGGAATCCACTGTGAATTCCCCAGAGGCGGCCCTACAAGAAGCTTGGCCAGTGCCTGTGATCCTGGCTGGAACTCTCCATCAGAGTGCTTGATACGAATGGCACGCTGAGAAAGATGTCACACAACAGAGAATGCTCCCACACTCCACAGGGGCAGTGACAGGGCTGTGTTAAAGAAGCTGAGAGCCACCTGTGTGTGCCGTGTCCCAGGTGATGCCTCAAAAGGAACAGTAAGGTCTGCTGTCCAAAATTTATCAGTGTTTCTCTTTTAGTCATTAGGGCAGTAGGTCAAAGTAGGGTCCCAGGACTTAGGCATCAGCACCCATTCCCCCAGGAAACAGGACTGAATGTTCTGAAGCCACACCCAGACCACCTCCATTGGAACCTCAGGGCCAGTGACCAGCTTTGAGCCAGCCCCAGGTGATGCTGGTGGGGCTCAAGGTTGAGAACCTGGCTCTGCTTGGAGGGACCAGTGTCCACAGGAAGGGGCAGCCCTGGGGGCCTCAACCCCTTCCACCTTTAGAAACAAACTAGGGAAAAGCCAGCACCCGAGGCTGGGCAACAGGGAAATACAAGGAAGCACTTTTTAGTCCCTCTCCCTCCCAGGCCTTTATAGAAAAATCCAGTCCCGAGGCCCTGGGTGAGCATGGTGTTTCAGAGCCTGCTGCTGGCCAGGTGCCATTCATCACAGGGAGGCCTTGACCAGCCTTGGCCATAGCAACCCTATGGGCAGGACGCCATGGGACCATCTCCAAGATGGGACGCTGAGGCTCAGAGAGTTGCAGACTCTAAAGTAGAGTTTACCCTGCAAAAGCCACACAGCAGTCATGGCAGACATGAGCGGCCCCTGCTCCCACCCTGTGCTCAGCTCACCACACCATGGTCCTCTGGCGAATCGTGTCCATGGTCACACCACCAGACCACACTGAAGGGACCATGGGAGATTCTTAGGGGGATCAGGGTGACAGACGGCTCTGAGTGAGGTCAGGCTGCCTCTGTCACTGTGTCTGGACACTTGGTAGGATGGCAGGGAGCACGGGAAAGCTCAGAGAGGAAGGGAGAGAGGGACCACCCTGAAGGACGGGCCAGTGGCTCATGCAGCATGTGAAGAGTGAGGCCAGAGAGGCACCGTGAGGGAGGACGGGCGTGTACTGTTGGGTGAGGACAATGGCGGCAGCTGGGTGGGCTTGCTCTTCAGCCTGAGCCTGGCATGGCTGGGTACGGGCAGCTGGTGTCTTCCACTGGAGCCTGTGGCCCTGCCCCAGGGAAAATGCCCAGGCTGAGGCAAGGGTGGGCCAGCGTCCCAGCTCCAGGCCCTCCCAGGGAGACACACATGACCACCGAGGACGGTGGCCTGCCACAGAGCACAGCATGTGTGCACTGCTCCCGTGGCTTCCCTGGCTCTGTGGGAGGAAGGTGGGTTAAAACACCCTGTCACACACTGGAGCTGAAAGGAAACGCAAAGTATTCCACGGAAGCCAGGAAGGGGCATCTCACCCTGGTGGGGAGCTCTTGGGGTGAGGATGAGCTGGGGTCAGCAAGGGGAGGAAGGGAGGGCTTGTGGCATTTTACCTATTGTAAAATGGCCTCATGCCAGGGATGGAGAAACACATGATGGCTGAGGCCCTACGTCCCCAGAGGCTCCGACCCAGAGTGAACACAGGCAGAGGAGGAACTGAAGAGGAGCAGCCAGCTCAGGAAGGGAAATTCCCGAGGACTGCACCACAGAGCACCTGCTGCGAGGTTTGGCTGAGTCACCAGACTGTGACTTTTTGCTAGGAACATCTAGATTTTTCTTCACAGGCACAGAGAATCCCCTGCATACAGGACTGCAGGTGCACACACCGGTGTGTGTGTGTGTGTGTGTGTGTGTGCGCGCGCGCGTGCATGTGTGGGTCATGCTGAGGGGACGGGATGGAGCAAAGGAGAAGCAGGTGTGCAGGAGGGGCAAATGGAATTTGGTTTGGGACAATCCTGGTGTCTGAGCAAGGGGCAAATGGAATTTGGTTTGGGACAATCCTGGTGTCTGAGCAAGGCGGCTTGGGCATGCCGCTGGGGCGGGTAGTCAGCAATGCGCAGCAGCAGGGCAGCGATGGGTGCGGGAGCGGCACGGGAGTTTCCCGCAGATGTACCGCCTGGAAAGCTGCATTTGAAAGGAGATTCCGCTGAGCATGTGTGAAGGGACAGGAGGACAGAGGAAAATGTCATGTGGCTAAGAAGGAGCAACTGAGGGTGTTAGTTAAACATGACTGAATGTGGGACTCGACCTCTTGAAATATTTGAAATCTTTAAACAAGAAAGAAATCCTGCCATGGGTGCACACTTCCAGGTTCGAGGACAGGGCAGAGGACAGGCACTCTTCTGCATATTGAAAGGGGCAGTTGGGGCTGGGCAGGACCAGGACTCAGCATGGCCACGGTGCCTGACAGCTGCTGTGGGAGGTGGACGGCCTCCTGCCGGGTTTGGTCTGAGGCTTTTACCTTCATCTGAACCTCAGCACGAAGCCAAGAGCTCCATTCCTCTGCTACCTCTCGGCTAAAGGCCAGCCCCAGACAGGGTGGGGCTAGGGACAGAGGCGGTCCCAATGGAGACATGTTCGCCTTGGACTGGGCAAGCGGGTCTTGAGGACTCCCTAGTGAGGACTCCCACGCTCCTGCTCTGGGGCCCTCTGGCCCTCTGGAGTGCTGCGCTCTGGAGGGCGAGACGGCCCATCTCTGACTCTTTTGGCATTTAGAACTCTGAACTGGCAGGGCCTTCCCTTCCATGTGCACTCAGCACACCCCACTGTCCTGTCCTACAGCGCGGCGTCCTGTCTTCCTCATCAGAGCGTGAGCACCTATTCAGGGCGAGGGTCCTGTTTACATCCTTCTCCCACAGTCCTGGGAAAGGTCTGCAAGTACCCACCAGCAGGCCGAGCCTGGACTCAAGACGAAGTTTCTCATCTAAAACTGCCAAGAGCGCCCAGCATTTGCAAACACTGCAGGGGCACAGAGCACTAGTCCAGGATGTTTCCTCAAGGAAGGGATGGTCTGGGAGGAAACGTGGCACCCGGTGGGGCAGCAGGGACCGGAGGCAAGCAACGGCCACGTGAGAACGAGAGGCTGCACTGAGATGAGAAGCCCCACCCCACATTCCCATGCTGAAGTCCCAACTCCCAGAACCTCAGAAATGAGGTCCTCAGGCAGGCCCTGGCCCAGGATGACAGGCGTACTCAGAAAGAAAAGATCGGGATGAAGACCTGTGCAGAGAGAAGAGTGTAAGAGGAGGCCATCCACGCACCAAGGAGAGAGGCTGGCCGCCCCCAGACTGTGAGACCATCAACTTCTGTCCTTTCAGCCACCCAGGTGCCTCCCTAGCAAGATAATACGGAGGAAGGGCAGGGAATCCAGGAGGGGACCACATGGCTGCTGCTTTGAGGACAGGCTCTGTGGCAGCAGTGGCAGGGCAAGGGGCACGGCGGGGAGTGGGGATGAGTGTCACGTGCTCTGGAGACTGAGCAGCCACGGGCCTGCTCGGGTCTTGCCCCTGGGGAAGGTTGACTGGGGTAAGACTGGGCAGGGCCTAGTGAGAGGTTACAAGGAGCAGGAGCCCGTGAGACCCACGTGGCAAGGCGGGGAGAGTTCTGGGCCGGGCTCTGGAGTCTAAGGGGGACTCTCAGCCTCAGGGCTCCTGTTTACTTAGTTCCAGAACAAAGGTGTGGACCTACATGGTGGCTGTCAGTTCTTTTTCTAGTAGCTGGAAAACACCCTTTTAAAACATCAAATCCAATGGAACCCCCAGATATCAAGTGGAGCTGTGGTGACTGCCCTTGTTGAAGTCAAAGAGGGGATGCTGAGGAGGAAGGACCCCAAGGCATCTTCCGTGGGGCACGGGCTCTGTGGGAAAGCTTCCCAAGGCAAAGGCCCAGTGACCTACTCTCAGGAGCAGTGGTTAGCTAGTGGGAAGGGGGAACCTCGGGAAGACAGGCTGTGTGGGAGTCTAAGGTGAATGCCCTGCTGGGTACAGGGAGACCAGCCTGTGTACAGGATGGCCACCACTGAAAACCACGGCTAGGATCTGTAGCAGTTGGAACAGTCCCTCTTGAAAGTGATGTCAAAGGAGTAAGGGTAAGATTGGGTACATAACAGAGGAGGAAAAGATCAAGATGACCACTTTAAAAGCCCAGGCGGAGTAGAAGATGAGGGAGGCCTGGGCTGAAGCAGAGAATGACCAATGACTGCCATTTGCAAAGTGCACATCATGTACAGAGCTGGTGCCTTTTCACTGAAAGGGGCTATTGTTTTCCCCCATTTTAGTCTCAAGAGAGTTTAGGTGACTTTCCACAACCCCACAGGCAGCCAGTCACAGAGCTGGGGCTTGAACTTTGTCTTCTGCCTCCAGCCTTGTGCTGTCTGCCCTGTGACACACTCAGAGGCTGAGGGACCTGGACACTGAGGAGCTGCCCCGTCACCAGTCAGCAGGGTGCTGGGTGGCTTGGGAGAGGCACAGAGCTGGGGCCAGCAGTGTGACGGTTGTCCCTCACTTGAGAAATGGCTATGGCAGGAAATCAGGCAGATTCTCCAGCGGGTGGTGAGCAGGCACAGCACAGAGGCCTAAGGCTGGGTGTCAGGGACCCTTCATCATCCAGGGAAAAGCCCACCAGTCTGCATGTGTGTTTTCTCTCCCAAGGTTAACTCAGGCTGGCAGCAAGCAGACTTGCCAAGAGCCTCTTAAATGAAGATGCAGGTTCTTTCTGCAGAGAAGGTACACATGGGGCTTAGAATCATCAGAGCCACCTGGTCAGACCTTAAAAAAGTTGTTTGATGTCACAGAAAATCAGAGGAGACCTGATATGAGTTTAGACATGCATGCATTAATACAAAATGTACCCAAGACATAGGGACACAACACACCCAACACATCCAAAAAAAAAAATCCAGGGCGCCCATGAAGTAGGCTGGGGGAAACCAGCTCACCCCCCAGTCGTCCACATTTTACTTCCAACAGCATCTCGGTTATACGTGGCATTCCCTCTCGCTAAGAGATAGCAGCAAAGCCCTTATTTTGGAAAAGAGGGAAAGGAGGGCCAGACCTAAGACACTGCAGAGGCTGAAGAACTGTCATCAGACGTCCCACAAAAGTGTGCTGCTGTACCCACCTTATGGTGACCTCCTGCAGTAACAGAAATGCTGACTGAAGTCCAAGGCTCAGGATGGCAGTGGGAGTAACTTCCCAGCCTGTCCACTACTGACACTCACCCACGTCCAGGGCCACTCTAACGCCTGGCCACACCTGCTCCAGTCCACCCACAGGGACACAGAGCAGAGGCTGGATCAGCCATGGTTCCCAGCTCAGTGCACGTTGACCTGGAGAAATCCACCTGCTCGCTTTACCAGGGAGTTCCCGAGGACTTTGCAAATGTCCCTCTAAGACAGCTGCTATGTTACTTCTAGGTGAATAGCACCCCTCCAAAGCAGCAGAGGAATAAGAGTAAATGCACATGGTGGGGAGGCAGTGGGCTCACTGAGGTCCCGGGAAAACCAGGAAGCTCAGCGCAGGCTGTTCCGAGGGAGGAAGCTGTCAGCCTCCTTCATCCTCCATCCCAGGCGAGAACTCATGGTGGAGTTTCAGCACCAGCTAATTATCACTTTCTGCATGTTGGCTTGTAACATGTAACAATCTGGTGATCCCACACAGGGCCTGCCGGGAGCCACTGGGCGGTGCAGCATGCCTAGACTTGGCAGAGATCATTGCCCTTGCTAACCTCTCGGGCAGAGGACGCCAGCCTCAGCCCAGGATCGCTTCCCTGCATTGCCAGTCCCCTCGCCTGGGTCCCTGCCTCCCATCGCCTCTGGCCCCTGCACTAATCGCACGGCCAGTGTCAGGACACGGGGTGCCACGGGCATCTACTGACCACTTAACAGTTTAGAGGCAAAGAGGACATGAGGGGGAGAAACGGAAATCGAGTGCTGTTAATAGAGAATCAGAGGGAAATGAGGCTGGAGAGGCCCAGACTGGTTTACAATGAGCTTTTCAGGGACACACCCTCTGTGCAAAGCAAACTTTTTCTGAACTCTAGATACCCATAAGCAGTAAGAAAAAAATAACATTATGTAGCCCTTCTCCCCAAACTAACTCTAAAATGTGTCAGCTGCATGGTGGCTGGCCATTGTCTGCCATACCCACCTGGACCCAGATGCCACAGGAATGTCATCCTAATGAAAAACCATTGGGGTTGGTCCTCAGCACCTCCCCCCACAAATCCTTTAAAACCATTGCAGGGAGGCTGACATGTCAGCCACCAACAGCAATGCCTTCCCCAAACCCACCACCCAGTGACTGACACACATGCCAATTCTTTCCTGAAATTACTATTCCCCAGCATCCTTTAGGGATTGCAGTTAGGAAGGAGCACACAGAAATGGGTATCAATCAGAGGAGCTGCTGAGCCAGGCATGCAGTGCTCCATGTACCGAAAAATCCTCTTTACACGTCTTTATGCTTCCGGCCATTGTGGCCATGAAGTCCCAGACATTAGAAGGGACAGCCATCTTTCAGATCTGTGTTCCCTGATGAAATGAAATGTCAATGCCAAAGAAATACAGACAGACATGCCTTAAATATTTGCGGTCTCTCTTCCCTCTTGCTATCACGTTCTCCTATAAGAGAGTAAGTTATTAAAAATAAAAAGCCAAATATTTAGTTCCTCTAAAACAGCATTTATAACAGACTTATGCTGACAGAGGAGGAAAGATATGGCATTAATAGCCTATCAGATTAAAAAAAATGAACTGGAAAAATGATAATAATCACAGAAAGTAATTCAACTCTCTCCATATTTATTTTTCTATCCTATAAATACAGTTTGATTCACACAAGGTCACAGGCTGGTGGGATGGCAGTCCCATCTCAGGTCTTTTATCAGGTGTTTTAATGGGGGTCCTGCACTTCACCCCAAGCCTTGTAAGAACAATTCCATCCACAGAACTTTGCAAACAATGGCTGGCTGCTCTGGGTCCAGACCAGGACTCTATTTATGCTGAGTGAGCACCCGGGGAAGGTATGCTAGAGGAGGAGTGGAGGCACACAGAGAAACAATCATTAAGAGGACCCAGGCAAGAGATAAAACAAAAGAGTTCCTGAACATTTTTAGTAAAGAAAAAGACAGCAGGCTATAGTCACTAATTAACACATAGCACTTTCCAAGGAGAGACTCCAGCTCAGGCTGCAGGCCAGACACGAAAGCAAAGAATAAATGTGTGAAATCAAGCTCCCCTCTCATTAAAGCAACCTCCGCCTGCTTTGGCTATATATTTCATCACCTGCTATTATCTCCACCCTCACGCAGTGCTGAGTTCTGACAGCTCAGTGTTGGCAGAGCTCAGGATTCTGAGAACAGGCTCGTCCATCTTGCTGTGCCTCCCGGGGGGCTGTTTGTCATCCCCTGCACTTGCCAGGTGTCTATTTGGCTGGTTATGGAAGCAAAGGTCAAAACACAAATGGCACATTGTTTGGGTATGGAAGAGAAAGAAAACATACAGCACAAAAGCGTGTCCGTGAGGCTGGGCCAGCACGTCCTGTGCTGCCTTATGATGGTTACACAACCATCTCTGATAAAAACTTTAAAACATTTAAAATCACAGCACCTCTAATCCTGTATGACTGAAATAATTTATCAACACCTGCCCAGGACCTGCCCTCCCACCAAAGCTGCACAGGACTAGCCAATCTCAGGGAGGACTAGCCAAGCTCTGGAGGTTTCTTGCAGACTAACTTCTCTTATCTCCTCCAGTGTCTAGTGAGGTTCACCCTCATTAACACAAAACACAAAAGAATGAGGCTGTTATTAATTCATGCTGTGCTTTTTAAATCTTTTCATAACTTTCAGATTCTCGTTTTTATCTCATCTTGTTTTTACCATGAAAGTCATAAAAAAGAAACAGACACATGCATAAATCTTGTGCTACAGGAGCACAAACAGGTGCCAAAGCCCTGTGATTTACCTGAGGTGCCCAGGAGGCCTGTGCCAGGACCCTGGGGAGCCCAGGTCTCCGCCTCTAAACTCAGGATGCTCCCAGACAAAAAATACGTTATGTATACTTCAGGAAGACAGGAGGAGGCTGGCTTTTAGGAACTGTGTGCACATAATTTGCTTAATTCAGGGTCATAAATGTGGTCTATGATTGAAAAAAGAAGTTAGAAAAATCAACAGAAGAGGGAGCAGGGTGGTCTGGGTTGCTTCAAGGTCAAACCCCAAGGTGAAACACTCCACTTTTCTGGCTATGTTCTTTCAGGGATGCAGATGCGAGCTCAGGGACTCCAGGGAGGCAGGGTCCTTCTGCTTCCTGGGGCCTGGGCCTGGGTTTTCAATGCCTGTCACCCAGGGATGTAGGCAGAGCCAAACTCTGTGGGGCTGGTTTCCTCCCTCTCCCAGAATTAAGTGTTCCACAGAGTCTGTAGCAACCTGCCTGTCTCCTGTTCCCTGGGGCTCTTCCACCCAGCACCCCGCAAGCTCTGCCTTGCCACAGCTGAGAAGGTCTGTGTTCTTTTCTATCTACCATCATACTTGGACCCTCTGCAAAAGGAAAACACACTTTTCCATTCTATAGCAGCATTTGATTTGGGCTCAGTGGGCACCACCCTTTCCATTTAAGGATAGGTTTTTTTTCCCCCCACTTAAAGTCCCAACAAATTTAGTAGCAGTGGGTTATCAGTTTTTACCCTGACTCAAACTTCCTCTTTGTGCTTTTCCCTCCTGATTTCCTTTCTTTGCAACTACCTTGGGGAGCCTCCATTTTCTGGCCTTGAAATCGAGGTGAGGGCTGTCGGTGTGCTCTGCATCTCCAGTCTGGAGGTGCAGGCCTCCCACATGTGGGGCCAGGTGGTTCCTCTGGGGAAGGTACTTTGCCTGGCTCTGAGACTCCTGTGTGGTGGGTGCTGGGGAAGGGATAATTCCACAGAGGTGATGCCTCTGCAGGGCATGCTGCACTGCCCTGGCACCCTGTAAAACCACGAGCCTAAGCTGATGATCAGGGATGGAAATCACAGAAACTCCTGCATATTAAGTGAGCTTGGGTGGAAACCAGTGCCTAGTAATGTAATTTACTGGCAAAAAGATCTCTGAATTAAAATTGCAGGTAGAATTGTAGGTGTTCTTCTCAATAATCCCCTCTCCCTCAATGCTTTGGGAAAGGACCACTAGCTGCTATAAGAGAAATGGTGGGCAGGGGATTGGCAAGAATCTCTGCAGTCATGCAGACTTAAATCTTATTTCTGACAGTTTGCTGGAATGACCATGGGCACATCCTTAGCTTTCCACAGCAGATCTCCTTGATCATCTAACAGGGTAGCATCCATACCCCTGAAGGATATGAAGACACAGTAAGACTAAGGATGAAAGCACCTGGTCTAAAGGCACATGCATTTGCCATTATTTGGCTTTTAGACTTTCTGAATGATGCTGAATTGCTTGTTTAACATCCAGGACAATCTTCTAAACTTCTCATTCCCCAAGGTGATGTGGAGATGAGATCTAATCATAAATTCAACAGGCTGAATGTCACACATTTCCAAAACAAATTAAGTTCTATGGAAAAAACTATTTGGTTCTACTCTACGAGCAGTTCTCACTTATACTGTCCCCATTTCCCCTGTAGAGTACCTGTAAACAAGGCAGTCAATTTGGACGTGTAATTACTCCACCACAACTAACAGGTGAGTTACTCACATAGCGTTTTCTTCCTTCTACAGAGTGTGCATTACAGAGACTGGGGTGTGTATGCCTTAAAGCTTTGCTGCCAGGCAGCGCCACATCCCCTTGGAACTGGTGAGGCTGGAGAGAAATAGCTCCAGGCCCTGCCCAGACCTGCTGGTGCAGAGGTTGAATTTTGACCAGGTTCCCAGGTGATTTGCAAGCACAATACATTTTGAGAAGCTCTGCTTACTTCTCAGTCACACAGAGGAGGCAAGTCACACAGTGGTCACGGTGCTGGCCAGGAACTCAGGAGACCAGGATTCTGACTGCTGTCCAATCTCTGAACTTGCCACAGTGTGTGTGTGTGTGTGTGTGTGTGTGTGTGTGTGTGTGTGTGAAAAAGAGACAGAGAGAGCACACCTGCACGCGCAAGAAGTGAGGTGGGAAAAGTCAGAGAAAAAGAGCATTTATCACTTGCAGCAAAAACAAACAAAAACCACCCAGATCAGAGTGGTGTCTTAGCATTTGTTCCCCAAGCACTGATTCCCACAGTGACAGTGAAGTCACCTGTGCATGCAGGGCAACTATCATGGGAAAGGAACCTGAAATTAGGGAACCCAGATCTTATCTAGGCCTCTGGTATCTCCCTCCCTCCGCTCTGAACAGACAGGGACAGAGACTTATGGCTGCACAAAGTATGCAGTTGTCTCCCAAGAAGTATCTGGGGAGGGAAGGTTCTATGAGCTTTCCTGGTCTCCTTATACAAACACGATCAACGCGGCTGTGTATGTCTTTGCTCAGAGAATCTGGAGTCCACAAACAAGAACCGTCTGTGGAGAATTGATGCTTGGTGTGTCCATGTGTTGGGATGACAGGTGACTAGAACACAGCAGGGTACACAAATGCTCTGCCCCAGGGAGCCTGTAGCAGAGGCAGCCACAATCAAGTTGTCCTGCTGGGAGAGGGCAAGTCCCAGGTGTCCATGGGAACACAGGGGCCATCAAAGCCTGCCTCCTCCACTCCCAGCCCAAGGAGGTGGGGGAAATGCTGTTGGGGAAGGGTGCCCAGGGCTACTGACTTCAAACTGAGCTCCAGTGTTCAGAACGGCTGTTTTCCCGAGCACTAGGCAGAAAGCCAGGACAAACAGGTATGAGAGGTACATGAGAGGGGGCTGCAGCCTCTTTCCTGATGCGGAAGGATCCAGTTTATTCTGAGGTTCTGGTCATGGGGGACAGGAGAGAAGGAGAAATAAACATCAATTTCCTGGTCCTGGTGTGGTCAACTCAGAACTGAGAGCTCAAAAAAGAGTCTGAGAAACCAGGAGCAGGGTGAAGGTAGAGGGGCAACATGGCAGGGCATACAGACTGAGAGCCAATCAGTGTGTGATCGGTAAGAATGAAATGGAATATCAAGGAGGTTGGCTTTTTTTTTTTTTTAATCTGCCAGGGTGAGGAAAGTTTTATTTATTTTTTGTTTGTTCACTAATAGTATTTGTTTATAAACATTTACTCTTGTGAATCATTTGTGTCCTCTTTAATCTGTTGGGAACTTGATGTATTTATTATTCATTTGTACAAACTTCCCAGTCACTCTGACAATCTGTGTTGGGTTTTAATTGTCGTGGTTACTTTTAAGAAGATGAGTATGGAGTTATTTAAAATGCTGGGGAAAGATTTAGACTTAGCCCAAGAGACAGGCGAGAAAACAACCATGGGGACCACTGGTGGCCCACAATCACAATCTTTTACCCTACTTTTCAGAGCTTCAGGAAATGAGATATAAATAGATGTACAGAGCATCAGATACTGAGTTTAAGGAATTAAAGCAACGGTACAGATTGATAATCTTACTGATTTGTGAATGTTCTTTAGAAACTTGACTTCACAGCAAGTGCAGGTGTGTAGACAAAGCCACCCGACTCCTGTGGTCAAATCATGGCAAACCATCTTGTCCAAAGCTGCAACTGTTTGACTGTGGCCCACACACAGCACTTGGGCCAGGGGCCCCTGCCAGGCATTGAAGCCTTGGGGAGAAATACGCCCACACAGCATCCTTGAGAGAGGCGGGCGGGGAAGCAGTGGGGAAGGGGCAGGAGGGAGGCAGCCCCGTCCTCTCCAGCATCAGCACCAAAGATTCTGCCTTTTTCAAAAGGTTCATGGATGTAAATCCTCTTGACTAGCACAGACTGCCTGTATACCCACCTACCAAAATTCTACGTGTGTTTCTAGGTGCAGAGTGTCCCTTCCCATGTCAAACTGCATGTTGATTACTGACTAATGTTAATCATCCAAGTTTTTCTCTCAAAGCACAGAACTTACTTAATATTGCAGGTGCTGTGTTGGATATGGTTGGAGTGTGTCCCCAAGGGGTCACGTGTTGAACTTTAATTGCCACCATGAGGTTTTAGAGGGTTGAAACTTCATCACACCATGGTGGGGCCTTTGGGTGATTAGGGTTGGATAAGGTCAGCGGGGTGGGGCCCCATGACTGAATCCTGGTGGCTTTGTAAAGACAGGGGCAGACACTAGAAGAGGCACACACATGCACGCTCCCTGTTCTTGCCGTGCACAGCCTGGGAACTCTGCAAGAAGGATATCACAGATGTGGCCCCTTGGCCTTGGACCTTTGCAACCATGAGACAGAATAAACTTTTTTTCTTGATAAATTTATCCAACCCTAGGTAATTTGTTAAAGTAATGCAAAGTGGCTTAATATAACAGGATTTCAACAAGCCTTTTCTCACCAAGAATATAGATTTCAAAACTGTCAAAACAATCCCCTCATGTCTGCTTTCTATTGAATCCATGTGTAGCTGAAAGTTAATTTTCACTAAGGAGGTCATGCTGTTGCTAACCTGCAGGTAGGAATGCTAGATAAAAAGAATAAATTAGTGCTCGTAAGTGAAATAAACTTTATCCTGGATCATCATCTTTCAAAATAAGCCCCCACATCAGAATGTGTGGATTTCTGCTCTGTCTTCTTGGCATCCCTTCCTCTTCTTTCTCCTCCATGCTTCCTCTCCTTTCTTCCTTGAGAGTAAGCAGCCATTACTTTTCTCAGTCAGGCGGGCTGAAGTTGCCTGGATTCCTTTATCATCACTCTGAGAGGAACGGCTTCAAAGGAACACCTAGCAGATGCCATTCACAATCTTCTTTATTTTCAACTTAAATAAATTCAAAGTTATCTAGTTAGTGGTGGCAGTCCGGCTTTTTTGACAAATTCTTGGCACACCAAAGATGATGCTCTTTCTCTGGGGTTCTGCAGTTGTCCCACTTGGAGATCTGTTGTGTAGAGTGCCAAGGAGGCAGCAGCCAACCAGATTTGGACCAGTGCACCAAACAGTTCATACGTGACTGTGCATTATTTGCAAAATCCTTAGCCTTGGATTTGCCGTAAGTCTGAAGCCACATCCATAAGATTGCATTCTGGCTTCCGTTAGCAGGAAACTCATCTTTGCAGTGTCCTCAAGTCAGCAGTGTGGCAACGTGCTCAGTGATCCTGGCGATCAGCAAGAGCATTGCTCAGAGAGCTCCCGCACACTCCTGGACCCAGACACCGCCTGCCCAGCTACGCCTGGGACCTCGGCTCAGCTTTCCACACACATCCTGCCCGGGCCGGGGCTGTCACCAGAGGTGCTTAAGAACACTCCATCAGGCTATCTTCTACCTGCAGCTTTCTTAGGAGCTGAAGCACCCCGGTGCCCTCTGCCTGTTCTGGTTTCCCTCAGCACTGGTAACTCCACTTGCCACAGCATAAATTCGACTGTCTGTGTGCTTACCACCCCCGCTGGACTGCAAGCTCTGGGAAAAGAGGGATGGATTTTGTTTTGTTCACAAACATGTCCCCACGGTGTAGAAGAGTGCCTGGTGCACAGCAGGTGTTTACAGGTGCCAGGGGCACAAGTGAATGGTCAAGGACTGTGGCGTGGACCACTTGGATGTGTGTACCTCTGGAAATAGGTAACAGCTGCTGCTGAGAGATTAGTGACATGACATCTCTGTCCCCTGCCTGAATACTACAGAGGGGGACAGTGGAATTCTAGGAATGTACCCAGGTGTCCCTAGTCAGTGCCAGTGGTGCCTGCAAGGATTTACTTTTAAAATGATTCAGCTTTACTCAGAAGCCCCTCAGTTTTTCACTCTAAATGTGCCTGGGCACTACTTGTGTCTATCTCTGGGTTCAAGTGTGCACATTCTGGGGACAGGTCTGACTTTCTGAAGGGCTCTATTGGGGGCTCTGGGAGGGGAATCTTCTGCAGTTTTTGCTGAATACTGGCTGTTCCCAGATGCCGGGCTGGCATTCTGACTTCTTGCTGCCAGCCTCATGGGGTAGGATCCTGAGCCCTGTATTCCCTCTTTTGTTCTAGGTTCTGATGTGTGACTCAGCTGCCCTCCCTGGACTTCACTCCTTTTCCCTGATTATCTGATTTCATGAGACTTTCCTGGCCTGGCCTCAGCCCGATGCCTGGCTTGTGGGACTGGCCTTGGTGTCTGACTTCCCCACATCCACCCCATTGCACACTGTAGGTCTAAGACATTCAGCCATGTTTGACTTAGGGAGTCATGTGACCCGACTGTGGCCAATGGCTTTGCCAGGGGGCTTCCAGCAAAACTTGCCTTGCTCCTAAGAAGAGATGCAAGAGGTGCCTGTTTTGTCTTCTGGATCTCACTTGTCTGGATGTGAGCCTGGCCTGCTGTGGTGAGCCCTCTGTAGCTGGGAAGTGACTCCAGGAGGAGCCCAAGGGACCCGCCTCTGCTGCAGCCAATGCCACCCTGGCACTTCTTCATGGGACCTGGCATGCCCACACCACCTAAGCACCTGCTCTTGCTGCACGAAGTGCCTTGCTTCCTGGTGTCCTGGGGACCACGGCCATGGCCCCCAGAAAGCCATGGGCCCCAGAAGTGAGCTTGCACTTTCCCCAGCTTAGAACACTAAAGATAAAGTCCCCACTTTTTATACATAAAGCCTTTTGTTTGGGGAGGCAACATCCACAGGACATGACGTTCACCATCTTAACCACCTCAGATCTTGCAGTTGGAGGCTGTGAATGTGCTCACTATTCTATGCCACCACCTAACCCACATGCCTTCACTGCTCTCAGAAATAGCCACACCCATTATCTAGTCACTCTGCATTCTTCCTTTTCTTCCCAGCCACTGGCAACTAATGATCTGCTTTCTGTCTTTATGGATTTGCTTCTTCTGGACATTTAACCTAAGTGGAATCAAATAACTTGTGAGCAGTTGTGTCTGGCTTCTTAACTTAGCATAGCTTTTTCAAGGTCCATCTGATGTTGTAACAGCAGTCAGCAGCACTTCATTCCTTTTTATGGCTGAATAATATTCGACTGCATGGATAGACCATATTTTGTTTATCCATTCATCAGTTGATAGATGTGTGGCTTGTTTCCATCTTTTGGCTATTGTCAATAGTGAGGTGATCATCATTCAAGAATACATTCTTTTGGAATACTGATTTTCAATTCTCTTGGATAAATACCTAGAGGTAGAATTGTTGTGAATGCAGTTCAGCTCTGTGAGGAGCCACCAAGCCATTCACAGCCAGTGCTTCTTTGTTGTCTTTTGTTTAAAAAATAATTTAAATATGGTAAAAATACACAATAAAATATATCCTTTTAACCACTTTTAAAGGGTACACTTCAGTGCCAGGTCTACTGACATGGTTGTGAAACAGATCACCAACACTCCTCTGTCTTGTGAACCTGGAGCTCTGTACACATGAAATGACAGTTACCCACCCCTCGCCTGGCCCTCAGTAGCCACTGTCCTACTTCCTAACCTATGATGTGGCCGCGTTAGATGTCTCATAAAGGGAATCACACAGTATTTGTCCCTTGGTGACTGGCTCCTTTCAGTTAGCACATGTCCTCGTGGTCTACCCACGCTGCAGCCGGGGCAGGATGGCGTTTGTTTGCCCCATCTGTCCATGGACATCAGGTAGCTCCCTGCTCCTGGCTACGCACACAGTGCATCTGTGAATGTAGGAGTACAGATGTCTCCTGGAGACTCTGCTTTAGGGTACCTACTCAGAAGTGGGTGGGCGTTTGCTTTTAGCATGAGAGAACTCTGTGGAACCCTTACTGTTATGGTTTAGATGTGGTGCGCCCCAAAAGCTCATAGGTAAGACAATGTAAGAGGTTTAGAGGAGAAATGATTGGATCATAAGAACCTTAATCCAATCAGCGAATTAATCTCCTGATGGGGATTAACCCAGTGGAGCTGAAGGCAGGTAGGGTGTGGCTGGAGGAGGTGGGTCCCCGGGGGCGTGCCTTTGGGGTATGTATTTTGTATCTGTTGGGTGAGTATCTCCCTTTCTGATTATCATGCGAGCTGCTACCCTCCATCACACTCTGCTGCCATGATGTCCTGCCTCACCTTGAGCCCGAGGAATGGAACCCGCTGTCTATGGACTGAGACCTCTGAAACCATGAGGCCCCAAATAAATTTTTCCTCCTCTACGATTGTGCTGGTCAGGTCTTTTAGTTGCAGCCATGAAAAAAGCTGACTAAAACCCTTACCTAGTACATATTTTGCTTTTGGTGTCTGAATCCTTCTGCATCTTCAGCAAAGTCTGGTATTTTGTCTCAAATGGTGGGCCCTATTTGAGAACACTAGAACAGAGGATCCCTTGGATGGGTCCAGCTCTGAATCTGACATGTCTATGAGCAGTTAGTTCCTGGGTACAGCCCTACCTGCAGCCGTCTGCATTAACTCCTCCAGTCCACATTATTTCTATATTCATTATTGTAGCCCAGTCTGACATACACAACCAAAAATCAAATAAACACCCTGCCTAGAGAGAGCAGAGAGCCTAAAAACCTTGGCTACAAAGACTAAGAATTTTCTTCTCCAACACGGGCACTGCCCCATTCACCCATTTTCACCAGCTAGAAAGCAAGAAGTAATCATGCTACTAAGTTGCATAACCTTTAGAGAATCAAAGTCTAAGCTAATTATCACTGATGTGCCAAGTATTTTCTGAGTGTTATGTGTTCTTACACAGGTGAAGTCAATGGGGTTTGCTTAGATGAAGAGGGTTTAAGTTTCAGGCAAAGTAATTTTGATGTAATAAGCTTAATAAAGGCTCTTGTTTCTATGTAGTTATTATTATGTATTTCATTCCATAAAATCCAATTACTAGACCACTGATTTAAATCTGGCTCACATATTTACATAAGAGAACACTCCTGAAAAACGCCATAAAAACAGAAGCGTCTGTTTGGAGAGGCTGACTCCAGCACAGATGTGCAAAGGAGGGCTTGGGAGGGAAAGCCACGGGCTGCGTTTCCTTCCTGTCTCTTCCCATCTGACAAGAAGGGCTCTCTTGGTGGGAGGTGGCTCAGAAGCTAATAAATCACACCTGGTTTCCACACCCGTCATGCCACCAGATGTTGTACAAACACTGCCATGAAGCCTCTCCCCAGCACAAGGGCCTGGGAGGAAGCCAGCCTGCTGTGCTTTCCTTCCCCCAGACGCGAGGAGTCCAGCCAGGATCCTGAGACATATGGGTGCCCATATGTTCTATGGCTGCAGAGCACTTGAACCTGCCAGACTTGGGCCTTCCTCTGCTGTCCATCCAGCGAGAGGAGGAACCAGGCCAGATTCAGGAGACATTCGACAGATCCTGACAGTGCAGGTGCCATGACTTCTGGTGCACAAGTGTCTGCATCCCACATGTCACGCTCTGCACTCACGGGGCGACTCTGGACAAAACTTCTTAAAACACATAGTCGCATTCCTATTGATCACGCTAAAACGCACATGCCCACAGGTTTTGGAAGAAATGTTAATTTCTACAATACACAACAATGAAACTGTACTAAATTGTTTTGTCACTGTTTACTATGTGGACTATTTAACTTGTCTACAGGCAAACTGTTCTTCAGCTGGCCCCTGGTCTGAAGGGCTCCCGAGGAAGCTCTGGGGCCACCACCCTCAGGCTCTGTGTCCCAACACTTGTTCTCTGTCTTGAAACTCACATGTGACCACGCCTGAGTGACAGGGTGGTTGAGTTCTCTGGTTCTATCTTTGATTTATTCTGAGTACTGAGAACTATGCTCAACTGTCACGTTATGAATGAATTTAAACCAACTTTTACAAAATGGACAAGTGGATTAAGAAAATTCCTGTAAGCCAAGTGTGGTGGTGCACGCCTGTAATCCTAACAGCTTGGGAGGCTGAGGCAGGGGAATCGTGAGTTCCCAAAAACAGAAAAGAAAGAAACTTCCTGCAAAAAAGACACTCCAGATGCTGAAGTTAATCTGTACACAAGCGCAAGTGAAGAGTGACACAGGGACAAGTGTCACAGAGACCAGGGATCTGACCGGCCCTGACAAGGAGCACCCTGCCCACAAAACCCGAAATCACCAGAATGTCATTAGAAAGTCAGATTCACATCCTGAATCATTAATGAGAAACTTCACCTCAAGCGTATTTGGACTTTGAGATATTAGCTAACGAGACTATGAAGTCACGATGCTTAGCAACACATTTAAAGTATTGCTTATCTCACCTCCATCTGACACATCACCACCCATTTTTGTACATATATTATAACTTACACATGTATAATTTAGAGCTGGACGCCTGTATATTGGAGATGAATGCATAACAGGTTTCTTTAACTCGATGGGGTGGGTCATTGTTTGGACCACCCGCTGTGCAGAGCATCCGCCTGACCTGGAAGGCAGCGCTGGCACAGAAGAACAGGGGCTCTCTTGCCACATAGACCTCACTTAATAAATCATTGCACAGCCCTTGCCCTTGGGATGTCAAAGGAGTGGGGCACTGTCAACGGATGCCTAGGACAGGATTATGCCCTCAAAAATATAAAAAAAGAATGTCAAAGTCCTAACCCCCAGAACCTCAGAATGTGACCTTATTTGGAAATAGAGTGGCTGCAGATGTGATTAGTTAGGAGGAGGGCATTCTGAAGTAGGGCCATCCAGTAGGCCTGCTGTCCTTCTGAAAAGGGGACATTTGAACACAGACATGTGCACAGGGAGAAATGGCCTGACGACTGGAGTTCTGGTGCCACATTCAAGGCCTAAAGAGGCTGAGAGAGGGACCTGGGGCAGAGCTTTCCCAGCACCTCCAGTGGGAGCACAACCTGTGGACACCCTGAAACGCCAGGCCTCCAGAATTGACAGTCGATGGACTTCAGTTACACCACCCAGTTTGTGGCACATTACTAGAGCAGCCCCAGGACACTACTAGTCTGCTCCAGAGAAGAGGCAGCCTTCTGGGCAGCTCTGCCCACTGTGACCTGCTGGCAAGGACAGGGAGTCAGCCTGAGCCTATGCAGAGCAATGGAGAGAGATGTGGCCACTAGGGGAGACCGTGGGGGTAAGGCAGGCAGCCACCAAAATCTCCCTCGATGCCCTCTCATGATGCCACCTCAGAGGCACGTGGTGTGCAGTTGATGTTCCCAGTGGACCTGGGCTCTGGCCAGGGATGTGGGCCTGTGCTGGCTTTGCCAACCTGCCACTGCCCAGGTCACTATGGGCAAATGATCACCTGTACCTCTCCCTGGCTGGTATGCAAACAGCACACTTCAGCAATGCCCCGTTTTGCCTACAGAGTTAGACACTGATCTCCAAGGCTCATGTGGACAGCCCCAACAGGAAGAGCCACTTCACAGCCACTACTCTTCCCATTTTTCTTACCAGGACAGACTAGATGTTTATGACTGTTTTATGTTGCCTCAAAATTTGCCTTTCAAGTGCTTTTGATCTGAGGATCTTACTGTGCCTTCCAACAGCTTCTTTACTGAGGCATGTCAGTCCACAAGCAGGCGACAACCAACTAGCCGCTTCATAAGGACACTGTATGCCACAAAGGCACTGAATTCATGGAAAGGCTGCCTTTGGCAGGGCGGGGCTCTGTGGACCCGGCACACCACACGTGGGCCAGCTATTGCTGCCCTGACTTGCTGCTGGCTAGTGCTCAGCCTCCCTGCTCAACCAGCATCTCCACATACGCTGCAAGGAGAAGGATGCACACTTCAAAAAGGCAGCCGACAACCAGCTTGTGTACAAAATACGACATTGGGACTTCTGAGGGATATTGACATCCGTTCACCACAAGGAGCCATTAAAGTTGTACCTGCAGACCACAGCTCTCAGCTCAAAGACAAACATTCCTAGGCATGCAGGCTGTGAGATCCCAGCTGGCACACAGCTGTGCCACTTTTCAACTTCAGAGCTCTTAATATTATATTCCTTAACAATTAATTTTACTGAGAGAACTTTTAAAAATCACCATGAACCACAAATGTGGCATCTGTTTTGGGTTCATTTGTGTCTTCCAGAAAGAATGTGTTGAAGTCCTAGACCTCTAGGCCATCAAAATATGACCTTATTTGGACATAGGGACTTCTCAGATGTAATCAGTTAAAAATGAAGTCATCAGAGTGGGCCCTAATCCAATAAAAAGGGGATATTTGGACACCGAGACAGACACACAGGGGAAAATGATGAAAAAGACACAAGAGGGTACCAGGCACAGACAGAGCATTCTGGTGATGCATCTGTAGGCCAAGTAACACCAGAATGCCATCAAGTCCCCAGAACCCAGGGACAGGCAGGGAACGGGTTCCCCTCCCCGCCTTCAGACGGTCGATACCTTCAGACTTTCAGCCTCAAGAATGGTGAAATGCTCTGGTTTATGGCACTTTGTTAAGACAGCCCTAGAAATCTAAGAGTATTCTGACAGTGGTAACTGTTTCAGGTAAAAATCACCAGTGAATACTAATGTAGCAGGTCAAGGGCTGATGAGGAACAGAACATTCAGAGAGTGGCAAAGCATCTCCCTAAAAGACACACACTAACTACAAAGGGTAAAATAGAAACTTTACAGAGGAGAAACTTGGCACAGACCACTTTATTCAGGCTGACAAAGTTGACAGTCTCAGTGAGGGATATGAAGAAATCATGTGCCTTCTGATCTGACGCATCCCAAATGTGTGGTATCCCCGCCCACCATGACCTGACGCCATCACGGAGAAACATTAGAGAAGCCAAGTCAAGGGACATTCTACAAAATACATGACTTGTACTCTTCAAACACAAAGAGGTCATGGAAGGATGAAAAGAGGCTAGAGGGGGTTGGGGGTGTAGCTCAGTGGTAGAACACTTGCCTTGCATGTATGAAGCCCTGGGTTCGATTCTCAGCACCACATAAAAATAAATAAATAAAATAAAGTATTGTGTCCATCTACAACTAAAAAACATTAAAAAAAATTTTTTTTAGATGTTAATAGCTCTTTTCATTTTATTTATTTTTATGCGGTGCTGAGAATCAAACCCAGTGCTTCACACATGCCAGGCAAGCACTCTACCACTGAGTCCACAACTCCAGCCCACTAAAAAACATTTTTAAAAAAGAACTTATTAAAAAAAAAAAAAGAAAAGAGGCTGGAGGATCATTCTAGATTGGAAAAGACTAAACAGATATAACTAAATGAAGTTATTATCCTGGATAGAAATCTTAGCTGAGGACAACTGATCAAATTTAAAAAATGTCTGCAGGTTAGATAATTGCACTGTTTCAATGCTAATTTCTCGATTTTGGTACTTATAGAATACTTGTTTTAGGTATGTGCAGTTGAAGCATTCAAGAGTAAAAGGTTTTATCACTGGAACTTGCTCTCAAGTGATTCAGGGGGAGTGTTCACACAGACAAAGATCTGAATGTGTGTGATGGTCAGAACAGAAGCTTATGAGTAAAATCTTACTATGCAGGAAACGTGGTGAAGAGTAGATGAGATTTTCTTGGTACTTTTTTGCAAATTTTCTGTAGGTCTAAAATTATTTCAAAAGAAAGTTTAAAAAAATTATCATAGACACAATAATGATTATCCTTTGCTGAATTACCTGAAACAGCTTGAGGCAGTTATGTATATTGTCTTATTAACTAATTAATTATAATTCCATGAGGCAAATATAATTCTGCCAGCACTCCAAGCCTCACCCAGAGTACCACTTAGAGGCTTGGCAGGGTAGGAGGAGGCAGGGGAGCTGAGAACCTTCCACTGTACATCAGCCTCACACATGGAGCCCACTGAAGTCTGACACTAGGGCAGGAAAACAGAGGCAAACCTTCAGGCACTCCCAACCTAGGCCATGAGAAGTGGGAAGGTCATCCCACCTTCAACTAACTTGAAATTTGCAGCAACTTGAATCCAACCAGAGCAATGACACAGCCCCCAAGTTCAATCATAGATACTAGACTGGCTCAGTGCAATGTGCACATGCACACACACATATACTAATGGGCTCGAATAGAAAGGCATACCATTTTCTGGAGTACAGTAAATATTATTTACATTAATCTCTAGTTTTCTTCTGCCTCTGTCATTCTTTTATATATGAGTTATTACTTCAACTAAAAGTTATTGGATCCATGAAAAGATGATGTGACCCACTGTAAAGAAATAAACAGTAAACAGAACCAGGAACAGACCTGGATGGACCAGATGTTGGATTCATCAGATATGGATCTAAGAATAACTATGACAAAAGTTTGGAAAGACAGGAAATTTCAGCAGAAAAATGGAAACTATATAATTTTTAAATTTTTTAATTAAAAAAATTTAAATGTTAGAAATGAAAAACAGGATATCAGAAATGAAGAATCCTTTTGATGGAATTAGAATGATTTGGGGTACAACAGAGGAGAGAACTGATGGTCACAAATACAGGTCAATGGAAACTAATCAGAAATACAAAGATGAAAAAGAGTCAGGGCACAGGAGGAGGACAGAGCATCTGAGCCCTGAGGGCTTATCAAATGGTTTAGTGTAGTTATTGGAGTCTTAGAAGAGGAGAGTGAAGCAGACACAATTTTTGAAAAGATAATGGCTAACAATTTTTCTAAATGGATGATATTAAACTATAGACCCAAGAATCTCAGATAACACTAAATAAGACAAATACAAAGAAAATCATATTTCCTGTATCACAAACTGTTGAAAAACAAAAACAAAGAGAAAAATTTGAAAGGTACCAAAGGTAAACAGAATTATTACACAAAGGAACAATGATAAGAAATTCCACAGATTTCTCACTGTATACAATGGGGGCCAGAAGACAATGGAAAGTCACATTTAAAGCATTAGAAGGAAAAACATAAGTAGGAATTCAACATCTTTTCAAAGTTAAAGCAAAACAAATTCATTTTTATAGAGAGGAAAGCTGATAGAATTCATCTCTCAGATGCATTCCTTCTAACAACTTCTTATTGAACATTTTCTGTTACTATAATGCAATCTGAGGCAGACTAACTTTAACAGAAAGAAGTTTTATTTTGGCTCATGGTTCTATCCAGAGTCTTGGGTCTGCATCTCATAAAGACATATTTGCTGCCAGAATTCCAAGGTGATGCAGGCCATCACAGGGAAATAACAGAGAATGTAGGTGTATGAAGGTCTCCTCTGCTCTCTCTCTCCCCTTTTAAAAAGCCACCAGGACTCAATCATGGAGGTTCCATCGTCATGACATTATCTACTCCTGATTGCTTCCAAAAGTCCTCCACTCTAAACACCATAATCACACCAGTTTCCCACCCTCCTAAGACCTCACGGTGGAAATTAAGTTTCAACACATGAACCCTTGCGAGACACACTCAAGCTACAGTCAAGTCAGAGTACTGGCACCATGAGATGTTTTTGTGGAAACACATAATGGACCTTTACAAATACTTCACATCTTTCTTTAAGTCTCTTTAAAGACAATGAATCTTTAAAAACAAAAAATAATGACTTTTGTGTGGAGGTTGTAGCCACTAGTGTGTCCAAGCTAACTGGAAGCATCTCTTCACAAGTTCATGTTCAGTGTCTCATGTTGATCACTTAAAACTGGCCACAGTGGGAGTTTTTATACCATAAAGATAGTAACTGCCATAGATCCAGGTTTCTGTGCCCCTGTGGAACCAGTGGTGAAGTAGTTATCTGCACATCACTCATTGTAGTATAGGTAGAAGTAAAGCATCTGACAAGGGCACAAAGTGGGGAAGAGGCAATTAGAAGCATACAGCTGTAGGGTTCTTAATTGCTTATGAAGTAGAACATTTTTTGAAGGTAGACTAAATTAAAATAGGGGCTGGTAAACTTTTATAAAAGGGCCACACAGTAAGTCAGTAATCCATTGTTACTACTCACTACCCTTGCTGCTAGGCACTTGCCTACTTGCAAACCTGGAGGTGCTCTCAGGATCACTCACAGACAGGCACATGAGCAGCAGAAATTTAGTCACTCCTCATGCACTGTCCCAGCTGGGGGTCTCACAAGTGACACTTGCCTTCCTCATTCTGTAAACACATGTCCATGGTTTCTACCATAAAGACACTCTCTTTGTGTTGTTTTGTAACTAATAAATATATTGAAGAAAATATTTTGAGACTATGCAAATATCCTGTTCATTCTCAATTTTTTACCCACAAATCCTAATTTCCATTGGTAAATTTGCTTATAAAAATTACTTTACTGGGATGGGGTTGTAGCTCAATGGTAGAGTGCTTGCCTAGCAGGTGTGAGGCACTGGATTCAATCCTCAGCACTGCCTAAAAATAAATAAATACAAAGATATTGTGTCCATTTACAACTAAAAATATTATAAAAAATTACTGTACTGTTTGCCTACTGGTGATATTCTACTTCCTTCCTTCTTTACATATTTATTAATTGGAATTATTCAATAAAGAAGAACTGTATTTTATCCCTTCTTTATTTATTTATATAAGTGTGAACCCATGGATATTAGTTTTACTATAGGGGTTATAACCCAATGCTACTATTGTATATTTTATGGCAGACTATTTCAACTTTGGCCATTAAGAAATCCTTTGGATGAGCTTCGGTGTGTTCTGCCATGCCTGTGCCATTTTTGAAGCATTTCCTTATGTTCTGACATTATAAGATGTTCCAGGCTAATCTAGTCTTTTTCTTGGTGTAGTCCTGGAATCCACAACTTCTCCAAGGGACCTGTTCTCATGACTGGGAATATTGTGTAGAAACCAAGATGTAGGCCCTAGGGACGCTTACGGCTGCATGGGTATTGGTTGTTTAGACTCTCTCAGTGAAGAGAGATCGGGAATATAAGTATGAAATAGTAATATGTATACTAATCTCTCATCTTCATTTATTCCTGAGCATATGTACGTATATGTATGCATCTTCTATTCATCCATCCATGCATCTAAAACCATCAGTTCTTACAGTTACCTCCACTCCCCATCCAACAGCACAAAGCTCATTTCAGTCCTCCCTCTATTTGTAACTGTTTGCTATGACAGTGAGAAACTTGATCTATAACATTTTTACCAACATGTTCAATTCTAGTATATACATAAAGCATTTCAAAATCGCCACCCCAAGCCCCTATGGGAAGCCCGTTTACTAACTGGAGCACAGTATTTGGGTACAGTCCTTTCTTGTCTTCAGCCTTACAGTATCCAATCAAAATGTTGTTTTATAAAGTTACTTAGGCAACCTCCTACTCCCTTCCATGTGTTATATTAATCAACTGTATTACAGTCAGCCTCATCTGCTATTGTTTGTATGCAGTTTGGATCCCCCTCTCCTGCATTTGGTTGATGTAAATGGTTTGCTTATTTCTTGCATGTGTGGAGCAATACTATGGTTCTAGGCAAGAGGGACACAAGAAGCCAAGCGCAGTGAGGAGCTGCTTGCTCCCTCCTGATCCTGACTACTCATTCCATCCACCCCTTCTTACTACCCTGTTCCCTCCCAATCCTGGTGGCAACAAAACGCATTCATTTGCTGGACATGGTGGCCCACACCTGTGATCCCAGCAGCTGGGGAGGCTGAAGCAGGAAGATCACAAGTTTAAAGCTGGAATCAGCAACAAAGAGAGGCTCTAAGCAACTTAGTGAGACCCTGTCTCAAAAGAAAAAAATGAAAATGGGCTGGGGATGCGGTTTAGTGGTAAAGCACCCCTGGGTTCAGTCCCTGGTACCCAAGACCAAAACAACAACAAAGCAAACAGTGTATTCGTTTCTGGTTTACTCTTCCTGACGCTTGTTGCTTTTTAATGTCTTGTACTAAGCCTGGTTCACGGCAGGTCCTCCAGGATACTCAACATCAAACGTTTCCTTTAGTGAATCCTGACTTGGAGCCCATTCCGCGCCTGCAGTTTCTCCTGTGCATAGTACAGCTGGGCACATCATCTTATTATGCTCAACAAAGGCTCTGAGGACAACCCTGCTTTCCTCCACTGGGTCACTTATGAGATGGAGTCTAGCGGCCACTCAGGAGGGACAAGCTAGTGATAACAGAACCTCCTACTCTCCTTGCATGTGAAGACTCATAGATGACTACAATGCAGCCAGATGGGGAATCTTGGGCAACATTTTCACATTATGGCCACTTTCTTCTCCTTTTTTTGGTAACAAGTACCATTTCAAAACAACTTAGCAGCATGAGATTATTTTTAAATTTCTGGAAAATTACAAGGTTAAAGGGAGTAAGAGTTGCACAAATATTTGCAAAAACAAAGAGTAATTACTAGTGAATGCCTTGGGATTTCTATTGGTCACATAATAACATTTTCAATGCTCCAGTTTTTCATTTTCTCTGTAATCAGTGCATGATTTTTCAATGAATGGAGAAGGAAGCCACCAGAGATGAGTTGGTAAATTAAGAACAGTCTTAAATATTTGGGAAAGAAAACAAAGACTTTGTAAATGTAGATCTATGTTGAAGGAGGAAATTGGCACCCAACACAATGCATTTATCATCATATCTGAAGAACTTTACATTAAAACATGAAAAAATACAAAACTTTAGGATTGGGATAAGGTTGAATCATAGGCCATATGATATTTCCAAGAGGATCATTTCATGTTTTATAAATTCTGCAAATAAAAAGGCCTTCCCTTATATAAAGTAAAACCAGGCCAGCCCCCTGAAACCTTGTTGTAAACTGATAATTAGACCATCTCTTGATGGGGAGGCTGAAGATGGTAGGATTATGGGTTTGAGAGGTACAGACGACCTCAGAATGATGAGCCTTAGTTATGAAAGGATCCAGACTCAGTCTATGTTGATCAGGGGTTTCTGTAACATCTAGGAGATTTGGGGTTTAGATCTGGAATGTCCCCAGAAGGCTCATGTGTTGAAGGCTGGGTCCCCAGCGCAGCAGTGTTCAGAGGTGGGGCTTCGGGAAGTGACTGGGTCATGAGGGCTCTCCCCTCATTGGTGGATTAATCACCGATGCATTCATAATTTGATGGCATTTTGGGAGGTGGTAGATATGGGAGGAGGTGGGGCCTAGTTGGAGGAAGCAGGTCCCTGGGGGCATGCCTCAGGACCTCATGGCCCCTTGTCCGGGCCCCTTCCTCACACTTTCCGCCTCTCTCTGTTTCCTGCCTGTAGTGAGATGAGCATCTTTCTTCTGCCATGATTTTCTGCCATGATGTTCTGCCTCACTCAGGCTGCTCATGTATCGAAACCCCAGAAACTATGAGCCAAATAAGTCTTTCCTCCTTTTAGTTGTTTTTCTCAGGTATTTTGTCACAGTGAAAAGTTGACCAACAAAGGTTCTAAGTCAAGACAGACTGAGAGACTAATTGTGGCCAGGCCACCGGTAGGCTGTGTATCAGGGGCTGGATGACCACCTGAGCCCTCTTTCTTCATCTCCGCAGAGCCACACCAATACCAGGTCGTAATGCAACGGGAATTGGTAGGCACAGCTGCGTGGCTTGGGGGAAGAAGTTCTGGACCCAGCTGCCAGGACTCTGCCACTTACTTGCTGTGTGACCTCAAAGTCATTAACTTTCTGAGCCACTGAAAAGAGAGTAGTGATCTGGAATGGGGATAATAATCACTAACCAACTTTTGAAATAGTGAAAATAACAGAGCAGTTATGAGAATCCAATGAATTAAGGGGGACAGAGCACTTAGAACAGGCAGACTCGCTGCTGTCTGTAAGAGCTAGCAATGATTGTTAATGACTGCAAGCAATTATTCAACTACCCAACAGAAAAATGGGGTGGGCATGGTGGTAGAAGTAAACCATTAGGAAGGGCCCCAGGCCCGATGCCGGGTTTTAGTAGCTGTGTTGGCGACACAGGTCAGAAGCTGAAGAACACGCTCTCTGCACTCTGCATGCACCGTGTCGCATGGCTTAACCATGCTGGTGAGGAGCCAGCCAGAGAGAAGAGGACGAGAGCTGCACCTCAGCTGCACCTGAGAGCAGCACCTGACCATGCCCACTCAGACCCAGCCTACCAGCTTGCTTCAGGCCTCGGGTCTCTGCAGACAGTGCAGCCTTTTGGGTGAAGGAGATGCCGGAATCTGAAGGGCTGGGGCGCCCTACCTTTTGCCACTGTCCATCGTCTGGCCTAGTCATTTGAATTGTTCATCTTCTATAAATGTCGAATATGACCTCATGGGAAAATCAGTAGAAAGAAAACTAAAAGACTGTTCTGCCCCTATTTCTAAGCATGCGTCTCAGGGTTCTTGGCACTCCACTGGTGAGGTGCATGTCCTTGCCCCAGGGACACTCAAAAAGGCACGTTCCGTTACCCGCACAGGACCTCACTCCAGGCAGCGCCGCCTCTCGTCCTCTTCCTGCATCTTAAGGAAGGAGCTAGATCTGAGGAAGAGCAGTGGCAGCAGGTTTCCCAGAGGAGGAAACTACCACTGCCAAATACTCTTGCCCTCTCCTCTAGAATGTTCTGAAATTGTGAGTTTCCTTACATCCCATATGGAGGCAAAACTTAACCTGCACTATATACAAGTCCCTACAGGTGAGCATTCAGCCCACCTGGCGGGAGGGCAGTGAGCAGCTTGCGACAGGAGCCTTGCCCTGCGAGCCGGATGAGGTGTGCATTACTGCATCACATGTGCATCACTCGCTAAAGCCCTGCCTTCAAGGGACCAGTGAGAAATAATTGTAGAATTTTCTTTAAACCACTTTCTCCCTTTAAAACCAGAATTCGGGTGCATGCTTAGCATGTGCAAGGCCCAGAGTTCAACCCCAGCACCAAACAAATGGACGCAAAGAGTTAAAAAATAAATAAAACCAGAACTTAGGCTGAACTTCCTTTGACATTGCTGACTCATGATTCAAAACGGACAATGATCAACAGAAACTTCACGCACACGTCGTCCCCTCAAGTAGCTGTAACATGAGGCACCCATATGAGGCCTAGTGGGGGCAGGCGTATACCAGCAGACACATGGTACTAAGTTCACATGCCTTCCTCTTGGTGTGCACTCCCAGGAGCCCCTTTTTGGAAACCTGGCCTGCTCTGGACCCCACTAGGCCTGCACTTAAATGACTGCTCTACTAACTGACAAGGAACATGATGTGGATTCCATTTCCTCACGTGTAAATTGGGGAGAACACCACCTGCTGCTCAGGACTGCAGGAGTGAAATGAAGTCAAATCATGTGCCTGGCCCACAGGAGCAAGAGTGCACTGCTGTCCACCTCCTTCCTTCCCACCCTTTGTTTCCTCCTCTGCTGTCGGGAGACAAGTTATAAGTAGGAAATTTGATGTTCATGTTCTTCTTCATGGACACACTCCTAGAGAGGTGCATGTGTCTGCAGTGCCCACTGTGCATGGCAAGGTCATACACAGAGAAGGGCGAGGCCCTTGAGCCAAGCTTGAACTCAGAACCTCCAAGGAGAAGAGGTGCCCAACAGATGGGTGAGCAGGGAGGTTCTGGGACCCAGAGGACCAGGAGCAGAGAGGTCACGTAAAGTTTGCCCGTGAAAATTTCTTAAACCAGAAGATCTCTATCCTGGCTGCATAGAGAGCTAAGATTCCACTAGTGTGGCATCTCAGGTTCCCAGGGATTTCAGCACTGTAGCCCAAATGGAGAACTGCAGTGCACAGACTGTTAGTACATACTTCTCTGGAGTAGTAAATGGAAACCTAGAGTACAGAGGACCTGGAGTTCCAACAGTTCACCTATTTTCTCAACTTGGGCCTGTGGGGAGAGGGTGGATGGTGGCCGTGTGCCCCACCAGAGACCCAGTGGCCATAGTAAGTTTCTCCAGGGTGTCCTGCTCCTGCTAGGCTCAGCGCCTCGGCTTGCAGGAAGGGAGTAGCCCTGACTTACTCAGGGCACAAGGGAGGCTGCCTGTGCCTGCCAACGCCAGGGCAGTCCTTGCACCTGCCTGGGCTCGTGGGTTGTCGTCAGGGCAAATGGTGCACTTGACACGCTCTGTCTCCTGCCCAACTGGCACAAAGCCCCACCTCACTGACGGGAAAGCAAGAATACACAGCATAAGCCCAGCTGCCCAGGAGTTATCAGAAGCACAGAAGAAAGAACAAACGTTAATGTTTAACAGAGGATGGTTATTTGTGAAGTCTGCTAAGAGTCACCAGACTTCTCTCACCTGGGGCTTTCCCATTCCTGGTCGTCCTTGTCCTTTTCTTCTCTGGTGTCTCCGGCATGTGGGTGTTTCTGCACGATCCGCATTCCACCAGCTTTCACTGAAATGAACACAAAGGGCAGGATGGTTAGTGTGGAAGTGGATCTGCCTGGTAAGTTTGGTTGCCCAGTGGCTATAGGTCAGCCTGGAGACGCTGCAGTGACACTTGTTAACTGTTGTGTGGTTTGGACGAGATTCAGTGTGGTATAGTGCATACCGCTATCTCTTACTCCAGATGTTAGAAACTTTCCAAGACTCTGGGGTCCCCTCTTGGTCACCTCTCACATGTTTTGTAAGAACAGTCACATAACCAGAGTATGAAACATGTGGAGAAGTGGCTGCTTAGTTCTGCACATCTCCTTGATACAAGGGCCCCCTAAACCCTGCCCTGATCTTTGATCATTATTTCCTCAAATACCAGTGATGCTTTTGAAAGGTGACATAGCCACGAGTGGTACTGTGTCAGTCACAGAGTCCAGTCAGGAGCAGCAAAGATGTTCAGAGCAGCCATTCCCAGGCTATGTTGTGAAACCCTCCTTTTGGTAGATGTTAATTCTGTTTTTTTTTTTTTTTAAGAGCTTTGTTGCAGCTGGGCATGGTGGCGCACACCTGTAATCCCAGCAGCTCAGGAGACTGAGGCAGGAGGATCAAGAGTTCAAAGCCAACCTTAGCAACTCGGTGAGGCACTAAGCAACTCAGAGAGATCTTTTCTCTAAATAAAATATAAAAAAATGGATGGGGATGTGGTTCCATGGTTAAGGGTCCTTGGGTTCAATCCCTGGTACCAAAAAAAGAAAAAGAAAAAAAGAAAAAAGCTTTATTGAGATATAATTTATATGTAGTACAATTCACCCATGTCAATTGTATCATATAGCGGTTTGAGTGTATTCAGAGTTGTGCAACCATCACTACAATCAATTTCCATCACTCAAGCAGAAAACCCCAAACCCATGAACAGTTGTTCCCTGTTTACCTGTCTCCCAGCTCCCAGCAACCAGTCACTTGGGCTGGTCTGTTCTGGTTGTGTGGAATAGAAATGGAATCACAAAACATGTGGGCTTGGGGGACTGGCTCCTGTCAGACAGTACGTGTCCGGGTTCGTCTGTACAGTCTGTGCAGTGTGTACGAGGACTCGTTCCTTCTCAAGGCCGATACGCTTCATGGTGAGAAGCACCACATTCCATTCCCCTGCCCATCGTGGGGTGGATATTTGGGCTGTTTCCACTTTCCAGCTGTTATGGATAATAAGCTTTGAACACACTTATATGACTATTTTTGTGTACAGATTTTCACTTCCTTAGGTACATACCTAGGAACAGAAAGGCTGGGTCACATAGAAACTCTGCATTCACACTTGTGAGGAACCACGAATTGCTTCTCAGTTATGCACCATTTTCCCTTCTCACGGGTGTGAGGGCTTGAATTTCTGTACGTGTGCCCATGCTAGTTACTGTCTAATTATAGCACACCCACATCCTAGTGGGTGCGATGTGCTATCTCATAGCAGTTGGAATTGCGTTTGCCAAACGCTACCATGTTAATACTACTTTACAAAGAGGAGGGTGGGACATGGGGACTACAGGATCTATTAAGTACAGGAAATACCAGGTTGAACAATAGCAAATGGGTTTCTTCCAGAGAGATTTTGGGGCCCTTTACCGTGCTAATGGGGCATGGAGTATGCATTGTTCCCGCAGATGTTTCTTTTTCCTGTGTGTGTGTGTGTGTGTGTGTGTGTGTGTGTGTGAGAACTCGGGATTGAACCCAGAGGAGCTTTCCACTGAGCAACATCTCCAGCCCTTTTTTAAATTTTGAAACAGGGGCTCACTAAGTTGTCCAGGCTGGCCTCCAAATTGTGATCCTCTGGCCTCAGCCTACCAGGGTGCTAGGATTATAGGTATGCTTGACCCCAAATGAATTTGACACAGTTTTTGTTTTGACTCATTTTATGGTTTTGCAGTGATGCTGTTATTATCTTTTAGCATTATTGTGCCCCATGGAATAGAGTTTGGAAATGTTAGCCCTATATCCAAAAAGCTGACCTCGTGGTAGTGTGAAGCGTAAGTTCTCTGAAGAAGCTGCATC
This sequence comes from Xerus rutilus, assembly GCA_028644305.1. Classification (NCBI taxonomy): domain Eukaryota; kingdom Metazoa; phylum Chordata; class Mammalia; order Rodentia; family Sciuridae; genus Xerus; species Xerus rutilus. The sequence goes on from CM053405.1 coordinate 7,528,071, forward strand.
CATACAGAGGATGCTGCAGAATGGCTGAGCAGAGCGTTGTGATTGTGGGGAGATGGAAGACTTCAGATCAAGAGCCCAATCATCTTGGGCTTTCTTAGGCTCTTTAAAAGCCATTTACTTTCAATCTCTGTATCTGCCCTAATATCCTCATAACTTCAGGTGAAACTCCCAGAATGAACTACTAAGCTTTGCAGACATATAAGCCCCCAGAAAGCTAAGCATGTACAAGGTAATTGTTGAACCTACAGGGAAGATTTTCCCACTCTGCTATAGTCAGACTACCTGATGCCCCACCAAGTATTTGCTAAATGTATTGATTAGGACTTCCTTTGTTTTGTGGCTGTAAAAGTTGCATGGTGGAATATGTCATGCAGTGCCACTTCCCAGACCATGGTCACTCCTATTTGGCTTAGAATAAGCTATTTTCTTGTTTCCTTTAAAGCACAGTTGTTATTTTACAGGGACAGTGGTTGCCAGTACATCACTTCATCTGCAGAAAGGGGAGAAACCTCCCAAGACGGAGACATTCGAAGGAGAAGACAGCAGCATTTGAGGGGAGTGCTTGATGGAAAGGAGGGCTGTTGTTGGTTGCAGTTGCCCCAGGTTCTTGCTGCAGGCCCCACAGAGTTCCACCCTGGCCCTACTCAGGCCAGCCACTGAGTCTTCAGCCACAAAGAAGCCACATTCCACAGTCCACTTCTCACTCCAGATCTTCTGCTGTTCTTGGTTTGGGTGGACCTTGCTGATTCACAAAGGGCAAGTTTATGATGCTAATGGACAGGAAGAGAATGTGAAGTCACTCAGCCTCGCAGCTCCAAGTTGCTTAGTTTTCAATTTCCCTGGGAGACACCACCAGCCCCAGACTTCAGGAAGTCGATGATGCTGGCTCCTCAGGGCCAATGGTACCCTAGAAGCTGTCCGCCAGATGAGGGTAAACAAGGAAGCAAGCAAAATGAAGAGCTGTGTTTAAACAGTGCCGACGCTGGCCTGGGATTGGAACTACACTCTCCCTGTGCCCACCGCTTCTTTCGTGGACAGGGGGCATTCTACTTTGGAAAGAAAGAAATAGGATCCTGTTCAGTGATCATGCCCCAAATCTGCTTTTTATCCTAGCAATTCATTTCTAATCATTTGGCTTCTCACTGCTAGAGCTTATGCTTTGTGGTCTCCAACTCATCAGGTCTTTATTTGATAGGGTCTGATTCTTTTGTTATGTTTCCCATTATAATAAATTCAATCATTTGGGCACACTTGTATATGCAGTTATTTTGTTACCTGAGGCCCTAGCGAGTCCATCCTCCTGTTTGTTTTTGTCTGCTTATTCTTGCTCTTGTGCTGCTGACTGTGAATTATGCACTTGTCTTCACTGGGCCCATCAGTGAGGATCTTATGGGGCCCATGGTGTAGATAGCAATTCTTTGGAGAAATGCTTCATGTGTTTCTACTAGACCAAGAGGAAGGTGCCTGGAAGTCCTTTCTAAGGATTTCTTAGAATGGAACAGCCAGAACAGACAGTGTAAATTTGAACCCAACTCATAGAAGAAGGCCTCATTTACAAATTCTCAAGGAGACTTGGGCCTCCACTTGGAGCCCATGCTGACATCCAAGGCTGGGATGGCCCATCCTTGCCATACCACTGTGTTGCCAGGCAGGTTCCCCTCTGCTGTGCCTCCTCCAGGGTTTGGCTTCTAAGCACTGAGCCTGGGGCCTAGGGTACCATGCCCTGCCCTATGTGGACCAACTCTCATGCTGTCTGAATTTCAGTTCCTTCCTTGTTTTTGCTTCCTAAGGATTTCCTTCACTTTAAACTCAGACTTTAAAAAAAAAAAAAGACAGCCAAGTATAGGAGGCTGAGACAGGAGGATCTCAAGTTCAAAACCAGCCTCAGCAACTTAGCAAAGTGTTAAGGAACTCAGTGAGACCCTGTCTAAAAATAAAATACACAAAAAAGGGCTGGGGATGTGGCTCAGTGGTTAAGTACCCCTGAGTTCAATTCCTAGTACCAAAAAAAAAAAAAAAAAAGACAGAGAAAAATCCACTGTTAGTGGACAGCTTTTAAATCTAAGCTTTCTCAGCCTGTGTAGTCTGTCACCCCATTAGAAATGGAGTTTGAAAATAGAATTCTGTAGTACAGTAAGATGACTTTCTACTCTCTTGAAATGTGCAATTTGAGAATTATGAACGGTTTTGACCAAAGAAAGAGCCTGAGAGAACTGTCTCATGAAATGTTTTTTTTTTTCTTTTAATTCTTTTTGTAGTTGTAGATGGACAGCATGCTTTTTATTTATTTGGTTTTATGTGGTGCTGAGGATTGAACCCAGTACTTCACACGAGCTAGGCAAACACTCTGCCACTGAGCTACAGCCCTAGCCCCCATGAAATATTTTTTAGAATACATTTCCCTTTTCTCACTACCTTGATCCCAGAAATGAAAGATGATGTTATGTTCCACCAAAATGCATACATTGAAGTCCTAACACCTTAGATTATGATTCTATATAAAGAAGTAATTAAGTTAAAACTAGGTTGGACCCTGATCCAATAAGACTTATGTCCTTATAAGAAAAGGAAGAAGCCCAGTGCAGTGGTGCATGCCTGTAATCTCAATGACTCAGGAGGCTGAGGCAGGAGGATTGTGAGTTCAAAGCCAGCCTCAGCTACTTAATGAGGTCCTAAGCAACTTAGTGAGACCTTCTCTCTAAATAAAAACATAAAAAAGGCTGGGGATGTGGCTCAGTGATTCAGTGCCCCTGGGTTCAATCCCCAGTACCCACCCCACCTCACCCCCAGAAAAAAAAAGAAGAGATGCAGGGGATGCCTGTACACAGGAAAAACGCAGAGAGAAGAGGTAACTGCCAGCCAGAGAGGGGACTTGGGAGAAACCACACCTGCCCACACCTTGATCTGGGACTTGCAACCTCCAGAACTGTGAGAAATGTCTTGGTATTCTGTCATGGCATCCCTAGCAAACTCATTCAGATGCCCATTCAAAAACAATCTCTGAATCATTTCTACTCGGCAGACATAAAACCTTTAAACTGTAACTCACAGATGTGTTCCATAAACTAACTACAAGTAACAAGGGCTGTGAAACTAACTACAAAGAAAATTGATACAAGCATCAAGGTGACATTTGAAATAATCAAGTCTCTGGAAGCTCTGGTGGAACAGCCTGTCCATTCTTCCATTGAGAAAAGGGCAGTGTCAGGGTTCAGTCACCCAGCATTAGCACATGCATTTAATTCTGTTTCTAAAAACAATTAACTTCATTAATCTCTCTCAGTATGTTTGGTGATTAATGCAGCAATAAAAAGTGGCAATAATAATAATAATTCAAGGCTGAGACAGATTGATTTTAATTTGTAATACTGCCCTAAAATACAAGAGCACATATTTATTGTAATTGTTGTATCCATGTCTCAAGAATTTTCCATTAGTAAAACTACAAGAGCAGAATTATCAGAAATCTCTGCCGAATTATTTGCCAATCCAGGTATTTTTGTAAGAGACATTAGAAAAAACTCAGTTTTTTGTTGTGGTGGTTGTTATTCAAATAAGAGCTTCAAATTTAAGGAATAACAACCTACCTTTTGGTAAGAGCGCTATGCAGAGGTGAGGCACGTGGATCCTGGGACCAGACTCTTGGGTTTGGTTTCCGGGTCTGCTTGCATGTGCGCACAGGCGTGTGTGTATGTGTGTGCATGTGCCTGAGCAAGCTGCCACAGCTCTCGGTGCCACAGGGTACCCCTCTGTGAAGAGAGCGGCAGTATTCTTCTCTCCCAAAGACAGCTGAGGACCATGTGAATCAGCACCCTTGAAACACCTCCGGCAGGGCCTGGTACACAGGAGGTGTGGAACTGTTAGCTAGGGTCACTGAGCTGTGTTTCAGTCAGCTTCTTCACTGCTGTGACCAAAGGACGTGACAAGAACGATTTTAGAGGAGGAAAAGTTTATTTGAGGCTCACAGTTTCAGAGGTCTCAGTCCATAGATGGCCAACTCCATTCCTCAGGGCCCCCAGGGATGCAGGCAGCACAACATGGCAGAAGAGTGTTGTGGAGGAAGGAAGGTCAGGACAGGACCAGCAAGAAGAGAGGAGAGGGAGGAAGGGAGGGAGGGAGAGAGAGAGACAAGGAGACAACAAGACAAAGGGACAACTCCTCTCATGGACAAAATATAAACCCCAAAGGCATGTCCCCAACCACCCACCTCCTCCAGCCACCCTACCTGCCTGCAGTCGACATCCAGTTAACTCCTAGCAGGGGGTTGATGCCTTGATTAGGTTAAGACTCTCCTAACCCAATCATTTCACCTCTAAACTTTTTTGCTTTCTCTCACATGAGCTTTTGGGGGACACCTCACATCTGCCCTATAACAATCAGGTTTTACAAATCAGAATTGCGTGCTTAGAGACCTACACAGTGCTCAACTCCTCGGTGCATGGAAGTCTCCTCCCTGTGGTGACAGCACCAACCTCCACCTCGGGGCACTGCGGAGTACAGGGGAGAACTGCAAAGTGCTTGCCCTCTGTGCTACTGATCGTGTGGCCAGCTGACCATCACCAGGTACTCACCACTACCTCACCACCTAAGCAGGGAAGCTTACAGAGACTCCGGAATCCTGGATGATCCTCCCACTTTGGCTTTCTTTGCATGCACGCTTGTGCATGGCCCCACTTCATCAGCTCCCCATGGGGCAGGGCCTGAAGCAGCAGCCACCACGCACAGCCAGCCAGCAGCACAGCAGGATCAGACCCAGGAGTCTGCTCCCTAATCCCATGCAGACCTTCCCTTGCTGGGGCTCCTTCCAAGAAGCAGAGCATAGAGGCTCTTCAGTGATACAAAGTTGGGGCCTACAGAAGGTCCTGACTATTCTATCACCCCCAGGAAGGAACCTGAGAGGGAGCCACTGGCAGCTAGCTACTGCTAATGCTCAATAGCAGGCTAGAAAAATCTATAGCAGGAAGATGGAGGGGGAAAGAGAAGGGTCTTTCCAGGATCATTCAATACCTGAGGAGCGCCCCCCATGCCCCGCTACACCATGAGAACCCCAGTATGGTGCCCAGCAGGGAAGAGGAAGGGCTGTGGATGCACACAAATGTCCCCAAAGCCTGGATTGTGGAGACTGGAGCATGACTTAGAAGTGACTTAGAAGTGTCACTGCCTTTGTTCTTGCCTGAGAAGGGCTATTGAAATGCCATTCAAAGGGATGCTAATCCACTACAAGAAATGAAAGATTCCGAGGATCATTCTGGTAGGAAGAACAAAAGAAAACAAAACAGAAAACAACCAGTGTTGTAGGTTAGGATTAAACCTGATGGTCTCAGGTAGGGCACTGTAGTGGCAGATGAGCACAGGGAAATGGAATTGGACCTCCCCACTGGTGTGTAAGACTGAAGGGTGAGCCTCCTGAAAGGCACAGGGTGAGGGCTTCCGTCTACTGCAGTCAAGAGAGATGGCTCCATTAGGATAGGAGGAGAGAGCCACTCAGCAAGAAAAAGAACCCCATCAATGGAAGCTTGTCGCTCCAGGGCAGGAGCCCTGTAAGAACAAAGTGAAAAGGATAAGAGGCCAGGGGCAAAGAAGCTGTGGGGACACTGGGTTCTGACATCTGGACTGAAAACACACCAGTTGGGGGGGATCCCAATGAGAACCTCTCTCTAGATTGTGGGGCTCTCTGGTATGTACACAGGTGGAAGTGCCCAAACTGGAGCCCCTAATACATGGCTGACCTTGCACCCCAGATGGCAAAATTGCTAAGGAAGCTGAGGAAAGAAGGGAAACTACTTCTGTGCACCAAGAATCATAGACTGTGAAGGTGTTAAGGCATTCTAAGTGACTCTAAGTCACCCACAAAGGGTGACTCCTTTCACTTTCCAGGGGTGGAAATGGAGTTCACAGACATGGTGTGGCCCACAGGCCCTGAGGGCTTTGACTCAATGGAAAGGGACACTGTTGGGCAGATAACCATGCTCCCTTCAAGCTGAGGAGTGTTGGGGACAGTTATATGGGGTACCTCGAGTTTAGGGAGAGAAATTAATTCTGAAAAATCCAGGGGAAAGTAGGATCTGTTCCCTGGAGGTACTTGGGAGGAACCGGACACTGTGGATTGTTAGCTGAGGCAGGGACTGGTCAGGTGTTTGCCAATCCCACTCCCAGACTCCCTTGCAGTTAGTTTGGAGCCATTTAACTGGGTCCTAGACAAAGGTATGGGGAAAATTATCTGGTGGCAGCATAATGTTCCCCATCCTAGGAACTCAGATGTGTTATATGGCAAGGGGGAATCAAGGCTGGGAGTAAGATGCTAATCAGCTGATCTGAACAGGAAATTGCCTGCATTATCCAGGCGGCCCATGTGATCCCAAGGATCTTCAAACACAGAAGAGGTAAGCAAAGAGTCAGGGGTGGAGGCTGTGATCAAAGAAGGATGTAAGTAGCCACTGTGGCCTCTGAAGATGGAGCAGGGGCCACAAGCCATGTGGGCACCTCTGGACTCTGGGAAAGGGAAGAGGACCAGTCTCCCTGAGTCTCCAGAAGGATGCAGCCCTGCTGACACCTGACTCATTGTGGACTTCTCACCTCCAGAATTATAAAATAAAGAACTGAATTATTTTGCAGTTACTAAAAACAACACAGAGTGGCCTATTTCCCACTCAACTTTAATACAATCATGTATATAATGATTCTAAGTTTACAGTGGTTTTAAACCACCAAGTTCACTGTGTTGTACTATAGGAGTCACAGAAACAGGCCCCTCGCAAGCCGACCTAGAAGCCCTAGCATGCTGCCTGCACTCGTCCCCTCAGCGGCAGCTGTGCCTTCAAACAGCAGTGTCCTGCAACAGGAGGGGTCCGGGCCTCTGTGCTGTTCCTTGTAGGGGGTCGCCCAAGAGAAATAAGCCTTGTTTTGTTCAGCTCACTTACTGTACCTGATCTAGTACTTTTTACAAAAGTGAACATTCTTTTCATAAATAAACAGACTTCTGAAGTTGGGAAGGGAAACCATTCACAAAACCAAGTCAGAACACACAATGACTGAAATGAATGGGACACAATAGAAGATGCCAGAAGGGGAAAATAACCAAAGGTGGCTAAGGAACAACGGTGGAATCTAGAAATGCTGTGGTCCAGCCTGACCAGAAGCTTCTGAAAACAAACAAACAAAACAAACAAAACCCTGCAGTAACTGAAGGGTCTTTTCCCCTTGGCATGTTGGGAGCAAAAGTACACCTCTAATCTGCACCCAGCTGAGAACATGGGGACCTTGTTGGGCAGTCTGTGACTAGATGCTTAATACAATAAAAGACAAAGGAGCTTCGCATTTCTAGCAACAGAATGGGCTGGATAACTTGAAAACTTTCCTGCAGGAAGATAATTCAAGGAGAAACGTGAAGCACAGCCTTAGAAATGCATCCTTATCATGACTAACATTACACAGAACTAAAACAGCAAACTAATCTATTTACCATTTTACTTTAAATAAAATACAGTCATGCTCATATTTTCACTTGACTTAGTTCTATGGGGGCTGCCATCCACTTTTTGAAGAAAACTATATAACATCAGTAACATTCAATGCTATCACATCAGACTTATGAGGCTTCATGGACACATGGTTTTGGATCCTCTGAAAAATGAGGAGGGGGGAATGTAGCCAGTAGCATGAATTTACCAGAGACTTTATCCATGTTAGTGCCAAAACCCACAGAGACTTGCAGAAATGAGTAACAGCATTGCTTGTAATTGCATCCTCCTGCTGTTGGAGGAAATAGCAAGGAATCTTGCTAATTTTAACTCTGCTAATCTAGTTTTGCAAAAACTCTCATAAAATAAGCACTCTCACCTCATTTCTCTGCAAACATTCTGTAGTGGAGAACAGTGGTGGGGGATCCAGTCACTATGACTAGATTCATTCTGCAAAAAGTTGGCAGAATGTGGTGCAGGCCATCCATTCTCAAGTGATGATACTTTGTATCTGCACAGAGCCTTCTTTCCACACTAATCAGAAGCCTTGACAAACTGCCCCAATAATCTCACATCTTCAGAGGCAGCACCTAGCAAGTGACAGGGTCCCCTGTCTGGCTATAAGAGGAAAAGGCCCTTCAGGCTAGTTCCCTGGTCACTGGCTCAGAGGAGTCAGCAAGACACACTCTAAACAGTTTAGGCAGTTTTTTAAATGGCACTGTCCTCAGTGTCCAGAAGGTAAAGTGACTGCTAATTTAATGAAAGTGCCAAATACTTAGAACTGTGCTGGCACAGTATTACACTCAGGAAATTACAGTCACCATTTCCTGCATTCTGCAACCTAAATGAGCGAAGGGGACCATTTGCACCATTAGCACACATGGGAGAGGTCTCAGACAGGGAAGTTGTAGGCGCACCATGCTTTGGGGGAACAGAAGTGAGAAAGGCCCTGAAGTAACTCCCAGGAGCAAGCTGTTTATTGAGTATCTCATGCCAGGCACAGCAAGACTCCTAGGCCCTGGAAGCCAGGGGAAGAGAGGTGAACAGGTGAAGGTCAGTGCTATAAGGAAAATGGGACTACTATGGTGAGGGGGAAGAGAGTACCTGGTCCAGACAGCAATAAAGAGAAAACACAAACGAACAGCAAGGCAGTCACTGTAAGAGAATTTTATTATTTCTGATTAAAGATTTAAGCACAAGTCTGTTATCCAATTTAAGCACTTAATAAAAGTATTCTCCAAGTTTTTAAGGCAATTATTTTGATTTATGAATTATGCTCTTGGCTATCTTTGATGATGATTATAGTGGTTTGCAGAATGGCCTACTCTGTGGCAATGCCAGACGGAAGAACACTGGGAGCTTCCTGGGAAAAGAGGCTTGCACATGGGGAAAGTGTACCTCTCAGGGGCACTGCAGGGCGGCCAATACTGCTGCTTCTCAGTGTTGTACCTTCCAAGTACTTGTTTTCCTAGGCCTCTGGCCAAGTCTTATGGGCCTTGAAAATGCTGAGTGACAGTGAGCTACCCAAAGCACTCCTGTGAGACTCGGGCCCCTGAGGTATGCCCCGAAGTCCCTGGAGTTCACTGTGGTTATCTGTCCTGGGGGTTCTGATCCTAAAGAGTACAGTTGGAAGCCTGAAAGAGTCACAGCAGCAAAGGCTACGCCCTGGGACTTATCCAGAGGAAGATCTTCAGGCCATTCTGGGATTCTGCAAATGAGGAAATCTAAGTCCCAGAGAAATGCAGTGGCCTGCCTCAAAACTTGGAATCCAAGTTCACTGAAACATGGGTGCAAACAAATGGCCTCTTCTCTTGTTAGGCATAAGTAAACCACTTACTTTTAATTCAAAAGCCTAGCAGTTTATAATTCAAGCAAAATTAGAATTCTGCATGAAACTTTCTCCCAGAGTTAATATACAGTTGATAGTTCTAATCTTAAAAATTTCCATGTGGATATGTCTCTATATGCAATTTAATTACTGCTACTTTGATTTGGTATCATTCCAGCAAATACACTTGAATGAATTCATTACCCTGGGGGAATGGACAGTCTCAGGCAGACTGCTGCTGCAAAGTTCTGAGATGTCAGCCTTGCCATGAGGGTAAATAGAGGTGCTCATCCCCACACTGAAGCACAGAGCTACAGGCAGCTGGGCAGGCATTCCTTGCTGTAGGAATTAAAGATCATAGTTGTCCTTAAAGGAAATCCCTTTGAGGATGGTTTCGCTTGTGTTTTGTATTTTGTTTTTCTGTGCTGGGGATAGTATACAGGGCTCCAGATACTCTATCATTGAGTGACACCCCCAGGCCCTGGGGGGCTCTTTGTTTTTGTTGTTAAGCCAATGTGACACAAAAGCTCCCAAAACCATTTCCATTACAGTGGAACACTTCTAATACAGGCTTCATAAGTCCTCTTGGAACAGTCAGCCATTTTTTCACGCCAGTGCAAGTTAGTCTTGTTGCTGTTGGGAAGCTGTCACTAGTGAAGTATATTCCTACTCTGCAGTGTAACATATTTAAAGAATTGTCCCTGTTCCCTGTGAGGCAGAGAATTTGTGTCCCACAGTGGGAGACAGATTACAAATTCTTCACTATTAGATGGCATAGATGTGGCAAAAAAAGGATCCTGGGTCCTCCAAGGATTCTGTCAGCAAAAGACTGAGTTCTAGTACTAATGTTTGCAATTAAGACCCTAAAGGAACCCCAAACCTCCATGTGACTTGGCTTCTGCCACCTAAGTACTTTGATCTGCTCACCAAGTGTCCTTCCATATGGATCCACTGTCATTTGAAAGGGCAGCAGAAATGGAAATCGACCAGTCTGGACAAAGTCAGAGCAAACGGGAACTGTGAGCACAGAGAAGAGAAGGCCCCAGTGAACTTAAAGGCTGCTTAAATTCCTGTTTTCTAAGAAAGATGGCTCTTTCCTGGGCTCTTTGGCTTTCCTGGGCTTCTTTGGCTCAGAAGTTTAGCATTTTCTTTCTTTCTTTCTTTCTTTCTTTTTTTTTAAAGCACCTTTGAGAAAAAGCTGGATGTGAAAGAAAGTGAGGTAAGAGAAGTCATATTGAGTGATTAATGATAAAGATTATTTCCGCTCCTTTGGTTCTTTTGTCAGAACCCAACGCTGCCAGGCTAGTTAATCATCCTGATATTAAAAACACAGGCTTTTGTTACTCTGTACCTTCTTAGTAAACAACAACCGCTCAAACTTTGTCTTTTGTCAAGTTGCGCAACTGGGCTTAGGCCCAGCAACCGCCACCGGTGGGCTACGTGTCGCACACGTCAAGACAGCGAGTCTTCGCGGGCGCGGGCCGGGGTCGGTCACCCGCGGCGGCGGAACCCGCACCGGCCGGCCGGCGGGCTGCGCGCCCCGGGCGCCCGCACTCCCCTGCGCCCCGCGCTCGGGCCTCGGGGTGCGCTGACCCTCCGGGGCCTCCCCCGCCCGGCGCCCCCGAGAAAGCGGAAACGAGTCAGTACCGGCGGGCGGGTGTCCAGCTTTAGTCTCTAGTTTCCCTTCGGGAGGCGAAGACATGGTGCCACCGAGGTTCCGCGGGGCTGGGCGATGGCGGCGGCGGCGGCGGCGGCGCGGCGGTCGGACTGGGAGGGAGCGCGCGTGCGAGAGTGACCGTGCGTGCAGTGAGCGAGCGAGCCAGGAGGGCGCGCCGCGCGGGCACACCGGCCGCCGCCGCCTGGCGGGGGGCGTGGCCGCCGAGCGCCGACGTGGCACGGCTCCGCCCTCCGGCACCGTGCGCGCTGACGTCACCGCGGCCGCCCCGGCCCCCGGCCCCCAGTGCGCGCGTACGGAGCACGCTCAGCGGGCAGTGCCACGTAGGTAATCCGGGCCGGAGCGGAGGGGAAGAGGGGCGTGGCGCTCCTTAGAAGAAGCAAGGGCCGGGGTTGGCCGGGGACTGGGAGAGTCGCGGGTGGTTAAAACGGGCCCAGCTTGAGAACAGCGCCCTCCTCACGAAACCGCTCCGCCAGCCTGCCAGCGTGGACGGCGACGCGGTGCGGAGCTGAGCGGTCTCGCCCGCTGCACGCCCTCGGCCGGCCGCGCTGTGAGGAAGCGCGGACTTGAGGCCCCGCGTGGGGCCGAGGGTAGGAGTTGGTTAAGAGGCGACGCAAAGCGCGAGCCTTCTCCCGCGGAGAGAGGCAGGTGGAAACCCGACCGCGCTCCTGAGCGGCCGCGTGGGCGTGGCCTGGGTGCCGTGGTCCGCCGCGCGGGCTCGCGAGTCCGCCAGCGGTTCGCACCTCCAGGGACTGGAGAGCCGCCGTCCCGGCTGCACTCTACCACCCGCTGTTTTCTAACACTATTGAAGGAACAAAATCCAAAGATAGTGCTTTGGATTTTGAATGGATAGAAGCTTTAAGAATACCTAACCATTAATTTTATGAACATTTTCCTTTTTCTGTACCCATATGACTAAAAAATCATGTCTTAACAAGTCTAAAAGAATTATTTCTAAGAAATGCAAAATAAAAACTTTAGGTTAAAAGAAAACATTGTATTACAATTTAATTGGCAGCATTTTCCCCTTATTGCATAGAAAGTTGCATGCCTAAGCCATGGCATTTCAGACTCTATAGCAAATAGAATTGCTAGGGATGCTGGGGTAAAAGGAGGAGCTTTCTGAAGAAGGAGCAAAGTGACCCAAGGGTCCAGTGGCGCCAGACACCAATGGGATGGCCTGAGGTCTGAGAGGATCCATCTTTGCTGCAACCTGTCCTTTAAGACTAGACTGATGGGACATTCTAGAGTAACAGCCTGTCCAATGCCACATGTTCAGAGCAGAGTTCCTAGTCACTCACTCACCTACCAATAGCTTCCTCTCGGGAGTAGAAGCCAAGCCACTGTGCAGTCTGCCAACTGGGCAGCGTTCCTGCTGAAGAAGATACTGTCATTTAAGGAGATATTGAACTTAGCTTTAAAAACACAGCTTTTCAACCTCCCTTGCAGCTAGGGGTGGTGAGGTGACACACTGAAATGTAAGTGAGATCTGTAGGGGGATTTCTGGGAAAATTTTTCATCCTGGATAGGAGGCGAGCCACTCCGCCTGGTGACTTCATTGTTCACACTATCTTGAATTCAGGCAGAAGGCAGAGGGCAGAGTGTCTGGTCTGGATCTGGACTGTCCCCCAGAATCTCAGGATTCTAGAAGTGGGCTTTTGAGAAGTGACCTCATCAGAGCCATTGAAGCCAATGGACTACAGGGAGGTGAGACTTTGTTGGAGGAAGTAGGTCCCAGGGACCTTCCCTGGAGGGTTGGTCTTCTCTCCCGACCCTCCCCCTTCTCCTTACTGTGGCCAGGAGCTGAACAGTTTTCCTCCCCTGCACCCGCTGCCACCATGTTCTGCCTCACCTCCTGCCCAAAGCATGAACGAGAGCTCTGACATCATAAACCAAAATAAATATTTCCTCCCTTCTGTGGTTCCTGTCAGGTATTTTGATCACAGAAAACAACCATGTTGTAACCTTGGAGCAGCCAAAGGCTTGCAAACCATACGTGGACAGTGGCAGAGCACAAGGCCAAAGGTGTGTGGGACTCTGGGCCAGTGGCTCTTCCTCCCAATGTGTTGTGTGGAAAACTAGTCCCTGTTATGTGGAGTCCCTGTGGTTGGAGGCTTTATGGGTGGCCAAATGCAAGCTGGAATGCTTGCAGCCCACTGGGTGAAGCGTGATGGGGTCCTGCCCACCTGTAAGCTCATCACTGGCCCATGTGATGCTCCTTCAGTGGGACAATCTAATTCTTCCTCTTGGGCCTTAGCATCAACCATTTCCACTGCTAAGAACCATCTCTCCAGATCCTGCATGATCGACTCCTTCTGTTTGGAGTCAACTTTCTGAGGCCTTGTCTTGAAGCATTGCATGTGAGGAAGCCACCCAGAAACTCGACTGAATACCACTTTTAACGACTTGAATAGCTTTTCATCCCCATCTGAAATCCCCCATGTATCTGCCTGCTCACCCACTGTCTTTTCCCACTGATGACAAGGTCATCTCCGTGAGAGGAGAGACCTTGTCCATCTTGCCTGCTCCTGCATCCCAGCTCCCAAAGCCATGGTAGGCACAGACAGTGTTCAGTAGTGTCTTGTCCCCATAATTCTGGAGCACAAACACATTGGATTTCTTCCAACTGTTTACCTAAATGAAGGAATAACAGGAGGACTACATAGGGAACAGGGAACATGCCAAAATGCAGAAGGCACATGCCTCTAATCTGTCCTGAGATTTACCTTCACTTGGAAACAAGTGTGTGGTGCCTGCCTTGCTTTTCTTCCTCTCTCCCTCATTCCTTTCTTTTCTTTTCTTTCATATATTACTGCAGATTATACCCAGGGACTTGCAAGTGTTCTGCACTGAGATACATTGTCAGCAGTTTTTAAAATTGCTAAGGTTGGCCTCAAATGTGTGGCTCCTCCTGCCTCAGCCTCCTGAGTATCTGGGATTACAGGTGTGCATCACTATTCATGACTTCTGCATAGGTTTTTCTCTGGTCTTATGTTGTTTTGAAACAATGGCATCCAATCTGATACTACTTAATGGGGACATTGTGCCCTTGAAAGAGTGTTTGAAGAAGAAACAGAATTACAGATTCTCTTTTCCATGTGTATATTTTGTAACCTTGTTGATATCTCAGAACCTTTCTGAGCCTTAGTTTCCTCAGCTGCAAATCAGACATATGAACCTGAATATCTCTTGAGTTAGTCAGCTTTCTACCACTACAACAAACACCTGTGAGAAATTAATTTATAAAAAGAAAATGTTGGGCTGGGGTTGTGGCTCAGTGGCAGAGCGCTTGCCTCACACATGTGAGGCACTGGGTTCAATCCTCAGCACCATATAAAAATAAACAAAATAAAGATACTGTGTCCATCTATAACTAAAAAGTATTTAAAAAAAAAGAAAAAGAAAAAGAAAATGTTGGGTTGTGGTGTGGCTCAGTTGGAGAGAGCACTTACCCAGCATGCATGAGGCCCTGAGTTTGATCCCCAGCACTATAAAAATCAATCAATAATAAAACATTTAAAAAATAAAGAAAAAGCTTCATCTTGGCTCATAGTTTTAGAGGTTCTAGTGCATGAGTGGCTGTCTTCTTTGCTTTTGGGTCAGTGGGGAGGCAGCACAACATGGGAGAGTGAAACCACTCACATTCTGAGGTTCTGTCATCCCCTTCAAGGATATCCCCCCAGTGGCCTGAAAACTTCTCACCAGAACCCACCTCTTAACAGTTTCAATCACCTCCCAGTAGCGCTAAGCTTGGTCTAAGCCTTTACCACATAGGCCTTTCGGGGGATATTCCAAATGAAACTAGAGCACCCCCCGGGGAATGCGAGCATTCAGAACTTTGGATCAATGCATCTACATCTCTGTGTCATCTCACTTACTGCTCACAGGATCCTGAGGCATGAGGACATCTCTGGCCTTCTTGATAGAGAAACTGAGCCTGTGAAGGACCATGCAGTATTGGTACCTCTGTGGGAAGGCCCTAGAGATTCTGCTCTGGCCACCACATCAGCTGCACGCTGCAAACCATACTGTACTAGAGAGTGTCCTGTTAGTACTGCAGTGGGAGTTTTTCACTTGCCTTCAGAAAATGCATGAATTGTCACATATCATATTAAAACAACCCATGTATTAATCAGTTCGATGAACATAGCTTGCTTAGTACAAGGTAGCCCCTACTTGAAAGTTAGCCCCTACTTTCTGTCTTCTAGTGCTGTTGTCTGGTGGCTAAGAATTTTTATAGTCTTAGTCCTCACACAGAGTCTCTTTGTTGATTTTTTATTTTTGTTGATTTTTCTCATAAAAGCAGGGCAACTGTCATTCTTGACTTTGCTTTGTAACATCCAGAATCTATCTTTATTTCTTTCCTTCCTTTTTTTTCCCCTTCTTTGTGCATGTTAGAGCCTTGTGAGGCAAGTGCTTTACCACTGAGCAACATTCCAGTCTGACACCCAGGATATTTTTTATATTATATTACAGGGGCTTTCAATAAAATTAATCTCTATAAAATTCATTTGACATATGCACATTGTATGCATAGAATACCTGAAGAGGATACACACCTTCTGTCCCCAAACCAAATAAAAATGACAGAACATCACATCTCTCTCTCTCTCTCTCTCTCTCTCACACACACACACACACACACACGGAATCTCTGGAGGTTTCATTGGCATTTAGTCATGGGGTAATTGAGAAACACTTCTTTGGGGGACTTTTCAAAAGAAATTCATCAGCTAATAAGGAACACAGATCAATTTTAGTCATATCTGAAGTTTTACTTTAGTAAAAGATATTTGAAGAAAAAATATCCAATCTGAACCTTGGCAAAATATCCCTCTTATCTCTATTTGGAGTTAGAAAATAGAAACTGAAAAAAAGATGACAGTAATGCGAACATGAATACTGATTTCCCACAGAATTTCCAAAAGCTTTGTAAGTTATTTATGAAAAATGTGTCTTAGCAGAGAAACTAGGGGAAGAAGAGGGATAAATGGTATTTCTGGCTCTTCCTCTGAGTCATTTTTTGACCTTGTGCAAGCTACTTACATATTCTGTGATTGTAATTCTGCACTGGAGGCAATAATACTTATCTTACTTAGGGATTCAAATAGTTATTCAATATTATGTCTTAGCATTTATCTCCTTGTATGAAATTTCTTACAAGGGTATATGAATTGCTATAAGTTAAAAAATAAACATGACAAAGACATCGAAAATAAAGAGGCTTTCAGAAGCAAGACAAAATAATCTCCAGGGAGCCTGAAATTTGAAATTGAAGAATAACATGTTTTATTACCCTCCCTCATTTTTTAAAAGAATCTATCTAGGAGACAGTGGTATGGGGACATTTTTTTTTATCCCTTCTTCCTTAAACAAAACCAAACCAAACCTGAAACGTTTCAAACTCTTCAGGTGTGGCTGTGTCCTATCCAGAGAGCACAGTGGGAAACAGCAAAAGGGCCGGGTTATCTGCCTTTCGAAGCCCGTGAGGCTCTGCTCAGACTTTTCTTGTGAGCTCAGTCTGGAAGGAGACGCTGCAAATGAGCATTGGGTGTCTGGACCTAGGGCTGAGACAGCCTTCCAGAATGCTCCATCCTCTCCAAGTCTCAAAGCTTCCGCCTCAACCTGGGGACAGTAATGCCCCTGTAGCATGTTTACAAGAGGCGCAGGTGATAGTGCTCAGAATTCTTTGTGAACCTTAAGGAAATAAACACAAGGCTCCTAGAAGCACATTGCTTGTTGGTAAGCTATTCTAGAGAAACAGTCAAGTAAAATTGGACCTGGAATACGAGACGGAGTGTGACCATATCCTAGGAAAGGCCTGGCTGCTGTTGTGTGGGGAGGAACGGGGAGGATGAGCAGATGCTATGGCAGGAGGTGGGTCTGAGACTTTCCCCTTGGCAGGAGACAAGGGGATGTCCAGGTGGAGGACAGCAGAGGAAAGGTGTGGAGGTGGAGACAGAGCCCAGGCCCCAGCGGACCTGCAGGCAGTACAGCTCCTGCCTGGGTCGGGCTGAAGGGAAGGCAGCTGCCCCTCACTCTGTGTGGCCTTCATTCTTTTGCCCTGTCCTGCCATGGAGCCACCGGAAAACCCCACTGCACACTGGAGAGAGAAGGAGAGGAAGGAGAAGGAAGAAGGAGAGGAAGCAACAAGTAAAACTCATTATTATTAAAAATACAATTTCAACTGCAATTTGGTGCAACCATTATGGAAAGCAGTATGGAGATTCCTCAGAAAACTGGGAATGGAACCACTATTTGACCCAGCTATCCCACTCCTCGGTTTAAGGACTTAAAATCAATGTACTACAGTGACACAGCCACGTCAATGTTTATAACAGCTCAATTCACAATAGCTATGGAACCAACCTAGAAGCCCTTCAACATACAAATGGATTAAGAAAATGTATATATACACAACGGAATATTACTCAGCCTTAAAGAAGAATGAGATTATGGCATTTGCCAGTACATGGATGGAGCTGGAGACTATCATGCTAAGTGAAATAAGCCAATGCCCTCAAACTGAAGGCTGAATGTTTTCTCTGATATGTGCATGCTAATTTACAATAATGGGGTGGGAAGAAGGCACATAGCTCTTTCCATTAGGCAGAGGGGAGTGGAGGGAGGGAAGGGCGTGTGAGGAAAGGAAGAGCAGTAGAATGAATCGGATGTTATACCCTATGAACGTATGTGATTCCGTGACTGGTGTGAGTCTGCATCATGGAAACCAGAAGAATGGGAAGTTATACTCCATTTAGGTGTGATGTGTCAAAGTGCATTCCACTGTCCTGTGTAACTAATTAGAACAAGCAAAAAACAAAAAGGACGAAAAAACACCCCACAGAATTTCAATCTCCTACATTCCCTGAATGGGGTTAGGTTAACCTCCAGTGTTCCTCCTAACACACTTTGAGAACCACTGTTCTAGACATTCCTTAGACATTTATTGATAGAAGATACAAAATTAAAAGCAATCTGGATTAATAATGCAGCCACCACAGTGGAGGTGGTGGTGTGAGATAAACCACTTAAAAAGAGAGAGATTTATTTGGACTCAGTTTCAGAGGCTTCAGTCTGTGATTGGCCCAGGGACTCTTGGGCCCAGAGGGAGGCAGGGCATTGTGGTGGAAGCCTCTGAGGAAAGGTGACCTGCTTGTGGTGCTCAGGATGCAGGGCGGGGGGGTTGGGCAGGGACAAAATATACCCTTCAAAGCCCCGTCCTCAATGACCTACTTCCTCAGCTAGGCCCCACGTCCCGGCTCCCACCACCAGCTGAGGACCGAGGCTGCAGCACATGAGGTCTTGGGGGCCACTCCAGTTCCAGACTGAAACAACTTTCAAGCACCTGAACCACAGAGTGACGCTGAAGGGAACAGGCAGGCAGCATGGTCCAAAAGCCCGCCACACCTGCGGCACGTAGCTCCGGCTTCCAGGAAAACCAGAAGCTCTTCTCAGCCGTCTGGCCCTGTGGACTGTCCCTTGGATCCCGAATGGTGTTTTTCTCATGGTCAAGCAGCAGCTCTGGCGTGGGAAGCCCGCTGTGCCACTGGCCTCACGGTGTGCGGTACAGCTTGTCACTGAAGACATTAGCCTCGCGATCGCCTTGCTGGTGGAGGGTTGTAGGATGTGGTTACTGTACAAGACTTGCATTGGCTCTTGCATTGGTGAGTTCAGTTTTTTATTAGGAATCCGTGAGAACACGGGCTTAATGCCTTGTATTGGGAGATGGCATGAGTGTCCCCCAGACTGCATGTGTTGAAATCGAATCCCACCATGAGGTATTGAGAGAATGGAAACTTAATCCAACTCTAGTGCATGGAGGTGGGGTTTGGGGAAGGGATTCAGTTCTTTAGTGTGCAGCCCCCATCATTGGATCCTGATGGCTTTGTAAGAAGAGAGAGAGAGACCAGAAAAAAACACGCATACGCATGTGTGCTCCCTTTCTTGCCATGGGTTGCTTTGAGGCTGTGGCAGCAAGAAGGCCATCATGGGATGAGGCCTCTAGATCTTACACCTCCAGAACTGTGGGCCAACACAAATTTTTTCTCTTTATAAAGTATTTTGTTATGGCAATGAAAATGGACTAATACAGTAAACTTAGAGTGTCTTAATAATTTCTCAGAGTCTGTATTAACAAGCATATATCTGGTTATAGTTGTGGAAGATACCTTTAGGCTCTTCCCATCTTTCCTTTATTCTTCCTATCTATTCTGGGGTTAGAGATGGCAAGTAATATCCCCAATGCTTTTAAAGGCTATTTTTCCAGTTGAAATTACTTGGGTTTCTTTTTAAACCATTTTTCATCTCAGCAAGGACTTTCCCATCATTGATTAATTATTCCAATCAGGCTGAAGTATCTGCGTGTGACTTTCAGGCTGGAGAAGCTTGTAAATAATGACTTCTGTCAGATCCCAGACCTCAGTGTGTTTGCAAAAAAGTCAGTTTTGTTCTTGTTCAGTTTTAGAAAAGCTTGGGAAATATGATTGCTATTCAATCCAGAGGAGAACAAATCTCAAACCTATCCTTTAAGTTTGAAGGGGCTCTCTGGGGCACCATCCAGGGGATTTTCACGGGCATGAATTAATAAACTACCTTTGACCATGGGGAAAAAAAAGAAAGAAAATACACAATTTCAGTAGCTCACTGGACACTTCCAACATGACTATTCTTCACCTTAACCAAGAGCCATTGGATATTGGAGTGAAAACAAGCCACACTGAAGCATCCCTTGCCAGGCTGTGGAAAAGGTGCCGCTTGGTGTGACATCACTCAGCAGCAAATTCAAAGATGGGCTTGTGGGCAGGCTGGGCTTGGATTTGGCTGATTTATGGCTACTTTGTCCCTAAAGGTGGCTTGGTGTTATTCTTGTTTCCTCTTTTTTTTTTTTTTTCTCTTCTCTATCCCCCAACCCTCCCCAAAGAGAAATCAACTCTGAGTATTTTTTTAAATATTTTTTTAGTTGTCAATGAGACTTTATTCTATTCATTTATATGCGGTGCTGAGAATCGAACAGAGTGCCTCACACATGCTGGGCAAGCACTCTACCACTGAGCCACAACCCCAGCCCCAACTCTGAGTTTTTAATTGGAATATTTGTGGAATACTGGAGGAGCTCATGAAATTCAGGAGGAGACCCTTGCAAGCTCAGGAAGGAGGAATACCAGGGAAGCTCTAGAAATACCAGCAAGTAACCTTCTCTCTAGGATGCTGCGAGTGGATGACTCAGGGCGATGAGTCATTTCGTGTGTGAACTTGGCTGGACCAGGGGATCCAGATATTTGGTCAAACATTATGCTTCTATGAAGATTTTTATTTGTAAAGATGGGATTTTTAAATTGGTTAATTTTCAGTGAAGTAGATGACCCTCTGTAGTGTGAGTGGGCTCACATTACCATCATTGAAGACCTTAAAAACACACAAAACTACCGCTTCCTCAATTCCACAAAACCAGTTCCTTACAATCAATCATTCTGTCCTTGTGTCGATCTGGGTCCCCATCTCTGCCTCTCATCACCCACAAACACACAGAATAGTTTTTTCTCTGGAGAACACTGACTACTGCTCTCTGCCGTGACTCTCCTCCTCTCCAGGTGACATTCTGATTCAGAGAACAGGTCATGTGCTGAGGCCTTGACTGCTGGATGCTGTGCTGTAAATGACCTTGCCGGGTGCTGATCAATAAGCCAAAGTGAGTAGGACAGTTACAACCCAGGGATCAGAAACAGAAGCCCCTCTGCCTGACAGTCTCAAGCCATACTGAATTCGCCCAGACACTGTTGCCTGTCCTAAGTCAAGGATCTTACCTGTCAGGTTTTCCTGGAATCTGATGTCAAGAGATAAGGACACTCCTGCTCTCCAACCCTGTCTCACTGGTCAGGAAAGGAACCCTTCACCTCAGTTTGTGCAACCCCACGTCTTCCCCAGCCCCTGGCCACCAGTTTCTTGCTCCCTCTAAAATTCTGAGTTGATTAGGTCTCAGCTTTCTTGTTGGAGGCCCACGCTGTGCATGGTGACAAGTGACAGAGGCAGGCTCTGTTATTCTCCATTTAAACAAGCTGTACAGTGGAATGACGCCCCAGTTTCTGAACTCTGCAATGTCAACATGCTGTGTTATTTCTGGACAAATATTGGCTACCACTCCTGGGACACATTTTCAAAGCCACATCCGGCGTGGTGGCACTTTTACTTCTGGTTACGTTCAGGTAGGCTGGAAGGGGCTGGCTCGCACACCCTTCATCCCTTCCAGTTGTTCAAGCCAGTGCGAGCCTTTTGAAGAGAGTCCTTCATCCTCTCTAGAGGGCTCAGTAAACCATGGCTCAAGACCAAATCCAGCCGGCTGGCTGCCTGTGTCTGTCCATCAAGGCTCCTGGAGCATTGCCACATCGCTGGCCTGTGGCGGGATGCTGCTTTTCCTTGCAGCGGCGTGGTTGAGTACTTGCAGTAAGGTAGTGCTGGCTGCCAAGCCATGCTGTCCAGATCACTTTCACAGGAAGTTTCAGACCCCACTCTAGAGCAATAGTTCCCAGAGGGTGGTCCCTGCATCGGCAGCATCTGCTACCGAAAGCTTGTAAAGAAATCCAAGTTCTCACCCCACCCCAGACATACTAAATCAGAAACTTGGGTGGTGGGGGCCTACTGGTGATTCTGATGCACTCCAAAGTTTGAGAACCACCGAATATCACATGATCACTTTTGAAGCAACACTAACCTACCAGGAAGTTGGGAACCTGTAGCAGTTTTTAATTCCTAGTATGTCCTTATTTTTTCACAATTGCTTAGAAAAATCAATGTTGTGAGGTGTTGGTTGAGGAATTTCAAGAGAGGCTGTTTGTAATGGTGTTAATGATTAAGAATTGTGCTTTACTGCAGAAGGGATTATTAACTGCCTTCATAACACTTACGAGGGCTAATATTTAGTTCATTGATTTAGGAACATTGCATCAATGTCCCTTTTTAAATTTAAATCTCTTTAAATTAATTTTTGATCACACTTGAGCACAAGACATTGATGATGTGTTCTAGTGTGCTGTGATTGTACACAACTCCCACGTTGTCCCAGGAGGCCACAGATGAGTCTAATTTAAGCCTCTGAATAAAACCTGTATGTATTTATGGTAAAATATTGTGTACATATGTCATCCCAATGCTTGGTCAGAAATAGTAGCGCACTTGTTTGACTTTCACTTTTATTTCTAATTTTGTTTTATTCTCCAATAGGAGTCAGGCTATTCTCTGCTGTGGAGTTGGTAAACTACAACCTGTGGGCCAAGTCTGACCTGGTGCCTGTTTGTGTAAATAAAGTTTTATTGGAACTCAGCCATGTCCACTGGTTGACATTTTGTTTATGACTATTTTGGTGGGTCGGGCTGAGTAGCTGTGACCAAGGGCATGTGACCCTCAGAGAGAAGTATTTTAAATGTCTGTCCCTTTATGGAAAGGTCGACAGTCTCTGCTCTTCTGTGTCACTTGATGGCGCCAGCTAAGGCAGCATTTCAGGGCTAGACATGGATTTATTGGTAAACACTGAATCAGGCGGAGGATGTGTTCCTTCCAGTGATGACTCTGTTGTAGGTGTCACTGCAGAAGCAGAAGCAGAAACAGAGCACTTTGTACTCAGTGTTTGGAATAATGGGCCACTGTAGAATCTTCCATGATTTATTTTTAACCTTTTATTCCTTATGCAAACTTGATAGAGAAGGATCTTTTCAGAGAGGGCCATCTTTCCTACTTGTGATGGGAGCCTAGAGAGTAAACTCCTTATGGGAGAATGTCCTGGTGAAACAGCTAATGGTACAATGTCCGTGTTGAAGCTACTTTGACACAGAATGTGGGAGGCAGCCTCTAAGAGAAGCCCCTGAGGCCCTGCTCCTGTGCTCATGTCCTGGCGCAATCTCCCTGCCCGTGGGCCAGATCTGGAAACGGGCTTCTAATGAACAGTAAAGCAGAGACGATGTGGTGTCACAGCTGAGAGTGGGCTGTGAAAGACTGCGACTTTCATCTTGGGTCCACTCTCTCTCCCTGTTTGCTCACCCTGGGGGATGCCAGGGGCAGTCATGAAGCAACTCTGCTCCTATGGTCTGTGTCTCTCTCCTGCAAAATGTGAGTTGGAAACTCAAACCCTAGTTCAGTAGTGTTGGGGGTTGGAGCCCAGTGAGAGGCATCTAGGCCATGAGGATAGAGAGAATGAATCAGCGCCATTTTCATGGCACTGGGCTCATTAGCAAGGGGGTGGATTTCATATGAAAGCGTGGGTTTAGTAGACTTCTACCCCACTCTCTCGGCCTCTCTCTGTCCTTCCAGCATTGGATGGTGCCACACAAAGACCCTTGCCAGGTGTGGCCCTTTCTTCCTGGACTCCCTAGCTTCTAGAGCTGGGAGCCAATCCAGTTTTGTTCATTACAACTGCCCGGTCTGCAGTAGTCTGTTATAGCAGCACAAAGCAGACTAAGACACTGTGAAAAGGCCTGTATGGCAGGAGACCAACCCCTGCCAATGACCATTCGAGTGGCCTTGGAAGCAAATCCAACCCATCACTCCACACTGAGCCTCCCATGAGACTGCAGCCCTGGTTCACAGCTAGCTGACTGCACCTCACGAGAGACTGAGCCCAAGGCACCCTGCCTGGCACCTGCGCTCCTCACCCAGAAAATGTGCAATTACAAAGGTTTGTTGCTTTAAGCCACAAATTTTAGGGAATTTGTTCAGCACCTGCAGACTATTACCCAGAAGGAAAAACGCAGCTGAACTAGGGAATGATGCCATTTTCAGGCAATGTAACTTATTCAGTCCACCTTTAAGTTAATAGAAATTGAAAAGTATTGCACAGAGGAAGTTAAGTCAGCACCCTCCTGAAGTGCAGTCATCCCTAGGTAATCAGGGGGAGAGGTTCCAGGACCCCTGGGACATACCAAAATCCCAGGTACTAGATCACTTTTAGAAAATGGCACAGACCTGGGTAGGGGGTGCATGCCTGTAATCCCAGCGGCTCTGGAGACTGAGGCAGGAGGATCCTGAGTTTAAGGCTAGCCTCAGCAACTTAGGAAAGCCCTAAGCAACCTAGCAAGACCTCTAAATAAAAAATAAAAGGAGGCTGAGACAGGAGAATCACGAGTTCAAAGCCAGCCTCAGCAAAGGCGAGGTGCTAAGCAACTCAGTGAGACCCTGTCTCTACATAAAACACAAAATAGGGCTGAGGATGTGGCTCAGTGGTCGAGTGCCCCTGAGTTCAATCTCCAGTACCAAAAAAATAGGGCTGGGGATGTGGTTCAGTGGTTAAGTGGTCCTGGGTCAATCTCTGGTACCAAAATAGAGAGAGAAAGACAGACAGATAGTATTTGCATGTAGCCTATGCACATCCTCCTGGTGCTTTTAATTATCACCAGATTACTTTAACACCATATATAATTACAAACCCTAAAATATTTTTGATCTGTGGTTGGTTGAACCCATGGATGTGGAACTCACAGACAGAGAGGCAGAGTGAGCTGTTATTCCACGGGGGTTCGCCTGTCCCCACCTACTTTCAACACGCCAGGGCGTCACTCCCACCTCTGGTTGCACACTACTCTGGGAACTGGCAGGTATCTCAGGCAGGTCTCCACTTGTCTTTATGCACAGTCATTATACCAAAGCTCATGTGGAAAACGGTCTTATTTATAAGAGTGGGCTCATTTTATGTGAAATGAAAGGCCAGAAATTGCCTACTTTGAAGAGTTATCTATTCTTCTGAAAGTGAAACCACGGCATGTTACAGGTGCCAACATCTGTACTTTGTAAAATTCAAGCTTTGATCTTTCCCCACTTTAGGGCAAGCCTCATGCTCTGGCGGCCCCTAGCTCCTCCAGCCGCCTGGCACAGGAGCTGTGAGCAGCCGGGCCCGAGCAGCTGCAGCCGCCCTGGCATCCCCCAGCCCACGTCCTATTGGCCTGTGCTGCTCCTCAGACCCCTGGCAGCTGTCATGTGGCCAGCATAGTCAGGGAGGCTCTGTGGCATCAGGGGAGCTGTGAGGCAGGAGAGGCAGAGCTCGCCAGCTGCCAGCACAGCCTGGAGGCTAACTTGGTGAAGACACACCAGTGCAGCACATGTGCTTTACATTTCTTCTCTCTGGGATCTTGAAGATCCTCTCTGCATGTGGGCACGTGCTTGGGGACACTCACAGGCTCCAGATCTCTCCATGGCTGGTCAGGGGACATTTTCTTTTTGTTGACTTCCTTCAATGCATGTCTGTGTCCAAATTTTCCTGTTTTATGAGGAAAATACCAGTCATATTGAATGGGGCCTCTGCTTCAGTGACCCACTTTCAGGCTTGATTACCTCTGTAAAGACCCTATTTCCAAATAAGCTCACATTCTGAGGCCCCAGGAGTTAGGACTTCAACAGACCTCTTTAGAGGGGGACACAGTTCTACTCATGCAACAGGGCCTTCACCCCCAAAATGTGGAAGTAGTCTATAATTATTAAATGGCTGTAGCTGAGATTTGTGGGGTGTTTACTATTTGTAGTAAGTGTTTTATGTGCATTTTAAAATTTTAACCTTTACAGCAACTTTGGAAAAAGTTGTTGTTATTATTCCCAATTTAGAGATGATGAAAGTGAGGATTGAAGAGATTATGTAACTTGCCCAAGACCTCACAACTGGGAGATGTCAGGGTAGGTCTCCAGTCCAGGTTGGAATGATTACAGAGGCCATGATTTTCACAACATGTGTTCAATGATCAGAGTGTTCTGTTTGCTAAGCAAGCGCTCACTGCACTTAGTCAATGTTTGCTTCCTCTGTTATTGAGCTAACTTTTTGTCCTTCTTTTTGCAGCCAGATTGTATTCCCTGGTCAAGGGCAGGTGTTTGTGAAAGGTTCCCAAGCCCCTTGAAAGCTTCACTCTTCTAGGGAGCACATGCTCGATTTTCCCGCAGATGATATAACCCTGATCCTCTGATCACAGGGCCCATCTTTTCAGAGCCTTCCTGTTTGCTGATGAGCATCTAGAAGTGTTGTCCCCAGAGCAGACTGGAGCTGCTCCAAACATACTGGCTTGTGTTCCTGGTAAATAAAATCTCCCAGTCCCTTTAAGCCAGATCACAGGCAGGTTCTCTCCTCCCCCAGACGTGTATCAGAATGTAGGCCAAGCAAGCATCATATACTGAAGCTCTACACACATTTGATTTAAGCTTGAACATCTTCCCTCTACCTCATTGAAGGCCATGTCATCAGTAAGGCAAGTTGGTCCTAGGGCTTCAGGAAGAGTGAGGGCTCTGCTGTTGGGACTCTGCCCCAGTCAAGAGCAAAGGGCTCCCTTTGTAGGCATCTCATGGCAAACTTGTGCCCCTGCTCTGCTAGCAGCTAGGCTTTGTCACTGATATTTGCTTGTTTGGTCCCTCCCCTTGGTGACTGTTATAGTTGGGATAGGAGGTGTCCCCCAGAGCTCCTATGTCAAAGCAGGAATGTTTGGAGGTGAAACGATTGGATCATAAGAGTCCCTCCTAGTCTGAATGGCGTGGCTTGGTGGAAACTGTAGCAGGTGGGGTGTGGCTGGGGAGGTGGGTCTCTAGGGGTGTCCCGGAAGGAGGCAACTTTCCCTTGGCTCCTTCCCCATTCCCTCTCTCTGCTGCTAGGAGCTGAGCACCCTTCCTTCACCTCGCCTTTCCACCATGATGTTCTGCCTCATCATGGGCCCAGAGCCATGGAGTCCACCGACCATGGACTGAACCTCCAAATACATGAGCCAAAATAAACTTTTCCTCCTCTCAGTTGTTCTCGTGGGTATTTTGGCCACAGAGATAAAAGGCTGACTAGTCCAGTCCTCTGCAAGGCTCCAGTGTGTCTGGAGGTAGGAAGGACTTTTCCTTTCTCCAATTTGCCGTCTTCCTTTCATTTTTTTTTAAATATTTATTTTTTAGTTGTAGGTGGACAGAATATCTTTATTTTATTTTTATGTGGGTCTGGGGATCGAACCCAGTGACTCACGCATGCTAGGCGAGCACGCTGCCGCTGAGTCATAACCCCAGCCCCTTCCTTTCATTTTTTAAGTTGCCCTTTAGATGATTTTGTAATTGAAGAGATTATAATTCTCCCAAATCCTAGGTTTTAAATTGGCCTGCTAAATGACTGAGGAGACTGACACTCACTTGAGGGTGCACAGTCAGAATGGCCTGGTTGGTCTCAGCCTCTATCTGGGGTGGGGACCCAGTGGCCAAGCCCTCCCTCCTGCCTCCCCAGAGGGTACTGTGGCACTGCTTCTAGTCATTGCTCCAGATCCTGGGACACTGGAATTGAACAAGACAGACAAGGTTCCTGCTCATAGGGGCATTCTAAGTGTAGGTTAATAGGGGCGTGTGTATGCGTGTGGGGGGGGGGCTGTGAGGGTGTGTGTGGGGATGTGTGTGAGGGTGTGTGTGTGTGTGTGAGGGTGTGTGGGGTGTGAGAGTGTGTGTGTGTGAGGGTGTGTGTGTGTGTGTG
>CM053405.1:7555989-7598981 GCA_028644305.1 Xerus rutilus
TTTTTATTTGTCATGGCTGGGTGGGGCCAGGGATTTGCTAACCCTCCTGAAATGCCCAGGGCAGCCACGGCAAAGCCAGTAGTGCTGAGTCTGGGAGACCCTGCTCTAGCGGAGGTGTTGAACTTGGAGTTGGAAAGACTTGAATCAGACAATGGATCTGCTATTCTCTGGCTTTTTGGATAATCAGCCCCTCCATGCCTCAGTTTCCTCATCTGTAGAATGTGCATCATTGTAGTGCTGATAGCAGAATTTTCATGAAAGATACTGTGTCACACACAGAACATACACCTGAACACATTGTTGCCTCCTGATGCTGTCCCAGCCTAAAAGACCAGAATTTCAGGTTCCAAGGACCAGATGCATGTCTGTGTAGTAAAATAAAGCCTGTGTTCTGCCCTTTATGGCATTTGTAATTTTGGGCAGACAGATCCCTAAATTCTGGCTGCTTCTTAATTAGTTTGGAAGCCCTGAAAGATGAGGAATCTTTTCCCTTTCTTGGTCCCCAGGATCTGGCCCATGCCTCAATATACAGTGGAGAATATGTGAGTGAATCGAGGGTTTAAGAGGCTTCTAGAAAGGGTAGCTCCTGGCTTCAACTAGAGGAATAAGAGGTAGGTGAGGAAAGGGTCACAGCCCATGAAGGTCAGCGTGTGGGAAGAGCTGGATGTCTTCAGGGAGCCCCAGAGGTGCTTTGAGTGTGAGCTTTCACTTCCTGGGCTCTCAGGTGGGCCATGGGGCTCCAGAAGATGTTCAGGCTGAGCCATCCTCAGGTGCTGGTGGGGGTCACTAGGTCAGTGCACCTCTGGCCAGTACACTGTGCCTGGACACACAATGTAGGAACATAGGCCTAAAGCTGTGCTTAAGAACAGGCCCCTGGCTGGGAAGCTACTGAGGCTGAAAGGTGCCCATGTGGGAACTGGGAGGTTAGAGCCACAGGGAAGGGCAGGAAACAGACGAGGAGGGCTTTCCATGCTGCAGGATGAGGCTGACTTGTCCAGAGGGGGATGATGTCACAGGACATTTTAACAAATAGTGATAACCACCCCCATCACTACGCCATCCCCTCTCCACTCTCACCCCCCACTCCCCCAAAAAAAAGAAAGAGAAAAAAGAAACAAGCAGGAAAGTTACCAGGAGAGTCAGGGATGGCTGCTGCTCCTCCTGAGCTCACTTTTGGAAGCCCCTCCAGTTGCTTCCCAAGCGTCAGCTGGTTTGTCCTTCATGACAGCCAAGGCTGGCACTGTCACACTCCTGTCTTACAGGTGGACCAGCTGAGGCCCAGGTCAAGTGGCAGTTGGTGAGAGGAAGAGTGGGATGGGACAGGCATTCCAACTGGGGAGTCCTGCCTTCTGTCACTATGCTGCCTGTGAACCCGGAGCAGAGTCTGGCACACCCTGAGGGGCCCCAGTGGGAGACGGGGATTTGCAGATCCAGTAAACCTGGGCCCTTGGAGGTTTATGCTGTTATAGTTTGTGTGGAATGCCTCCCAAAGTTTCATCTGTTGAAGGCTCGCTCCCCAGAGCAGTTCGGAGGTGGGACTTTGGGGAAGTAATTGAATCAGGAGGCGTTTGGCCTTATCAGTGGATCAATCCATGGATAGATTAGGATTTTAATGGCATCCTTGGGAGGAAGTGGAAACTGTAGGAAGTGAGACCTAGCTGGATGAGGTGGGCCTCTGGGGTGTGCGTCCTGGGTGGGGCCAGCTTGTCCCCATCTACTTCCCTGCTCACTCTGTCTGCTTCCTGGCTGCCATGAGGTGACAGCTTTCCTCTGCCACACTCTTCCGCCTTGATGTTCTACTTCATCTCAGGCCCAGAAATCATGGAGCCAGGGGACCAGGGACTGAAACCTCTGAAACCATGAACCTAAATAAATTTTTCCTCCTCTAAGTTGTTTTTTTCTGAGGTATTTTGTCCCAACAAGGGAAAGCAGACTAACACAGATGTCCTCAGGACAGCAGTGTCTACCTTAAGGCTGCCTTTTTTAATGTTAACATTGCCTTTCCAAATTCTGTTTTCTTATTTGTAGCCTGATGCGTCTTTTCCACCCCTCTACTTTCTAACCTTCTGCTATGTCCTGTATTATGTTGTGTTATGTTATGGTATATTATTCTTTTTATATGTTTAGACCTTTTTTCTGATGATGATACAACCTGACAAACTTTTTCACAGATTTGATAATATATTCCATATTTCTTACTTTTTAATACTTTAAACACAGTCCAGGATTCTGAGTAGGGAAGAAAAAGGTAAAGACTTCCTGGTAGAGAGACAGAAGATCTTATCCACAAGGTGTTATGGAGTCTGAATATGATTTGCCTATGTGGTTTAGGATCCCAAGGCAAGAGATCAGTGTAGAAAGATGCCTGGTCAGTGATCCTGAGGGATGCTTGGCAGAAGCTAATGCTAAGACACTCTGCAGAGGCATTTGCATGACCCCAGACGTTCCATTGAGGATGAGGTCACAAATCAAATGCAAAACACAGAGAAAATCATCTACTACAATTTATATGCTTATCCTGCTTGAGACTTGGAGAGCTTTCTGAATCTGAGCAATCACGCATTTCAGAGAGCTACAAAGTTCCTTTAAAATAGTTTCTCTGCCAGTTTCTCCATTCCTCCTTGGAAAACATTTTTTTTTTTTTTTGTAGACTTATGTTGGATTTTCCCATTTTATTCTATGTGCCTCTTAATGGCACTCCTTGATTTATGATGGGGTTATGTCCAATAAACCCCTCATAAGTTGAGAATATCAAAAGTTGTGAATGGTGATGTGACTGTTTTTAGGTTTGGATTTTATCCACTGGTTTCTTACTACAGGAATGAGGAATCCCTTTTATTGTACAACAGTTCCCCTTCCCTCCTTAGGTTATCTTTCAAACTTTTCACAAGTTTTTCTTTCTACTATCATTATTTTTTATTTTCTAAAAGATTATTATTTTGTTCCCACAGTAGGTTCTTTTTTAATTGCTTCCTTTTCTTGTTTCATGTGTATACTATCTTCTTTTTTTTAACTCTAAGAACATTATCAATGGTTGTTTATCTTCTTTGATTTTTCTGCTTCTACATGTTGCTTCCATTTCTTCCCAGTTCTTTTCCTTTTTGAAACAAACTTTCAATTGCTTTCTTTTTTTTTTTTTTTTTTGGTACTGGGGATTGAACTCAGGGGCACTCGACCACTGAGCCACATCCCCAGCCCTATTTTGTGTTTTATGTAGAGACAGGGTCTCACTGAGTTGCTTAGCACCTCGCCCTTGCTGAGGCTGGCTTTGAACTCACAATTCTCCGGTCTCAGCCTCCCTAAGTGCTGGGATTACAGGCTTGAGCCACCACGCCCGGCTTCAATTGCTTTCTAATCTTCACTTTTAGCTATGAGCCAAGGCAAACATTACCAGGTAGTTGAGGGAAGTATTCACATGAAAAACAGTAGATGTTTTCTTTTGCTCAGTTTTCTAAAAGGGACAGCCTGCACTTTTGTGGTTGGGGAGAAGACTTTGGCTGCCCATGCTCTCAAAACCAAATGCAGGAAGGAGCTTAAGCTCATAATACACTGCATGGGACTTCACCTACTCCCTCAACATTTGGCATCATTGCTGCCAAGAGGTGATCCACATATGGTTGAGTCTAGAGCCCATCTGGTTCAACCTCTCTACAGAGTTTTCTGCTGGGTAAGGAGAGGGAAGCTGGATACAAGCATTCCTCATAGGGTCTTCCAGTCAGTTCTGTTTGCGTTCTAAGTGCTCCCTGCTCTCAAGGCTGCCAAAGCTTTTGCAGTGTGAACCAACCTGCTTCTGGGCTTTGCCATCGTGGGCTCAGCTTTAGCTTCCTCAAGCTACGTGCTATTACTGATGTTTTATTGTATAGCTACTCCCCATTCCCTTTGCTTCTGAGGGTGTCTGCCTTCCTTTCACCACTGTCACTTCAGTGGGATTCTTAGGAAATAGGAAATATTCTTTCTCAATATTGAAACATTGATTTTTACCAGTTGTTAAAAGGCAAACCCTAGTTGGTAATGTTCATGTTCAAAGGAACATTCATGATTAAACAGAAACCCTCTTCTTCTTTCTTAACCTCTTTCACTGTGTTACATTCTGAATAATTCCAGATTTTTCTACCCTCTTCAGGACTTGACTGTACTACTTCTCCTGGTTTCTTTTTTCCTTCTGTTTTTGTGTATGCTGAGTCACCTTCACCCTTACACAAAGCATTTACTCTCCTAGGTATTTTTTCTTTCTTTCTTTCCTTCTTTTCTTTCATGTGTTTGTGTGTGTGTGTGTGGGGGGGGTGTTGGAGATCAAACCCAGGGCTCTGACCTTGTGAGGCAAGTTGCTCTGCCACTGGGCCACACACCCAGCCCATTCATCTAGGCTTTAATTTTGACCCCAAATTTATCTTTGGTGGACAGGGGAGGCCCGTTGTCCACTCACAGGAGAGTTGGGGAGAGTGTGTTTGCATGTTTCCTCTGTAAACCATAGGATTTCACTGATCTGAGATTTTTTGTTGTTGTTCTTATTTTTTGAGATTCCTTCACTGTTTGGATAGTATAAATTTAGATTCCACGCCTAAGCTATGTATAAAATTACTGTTTCGATTTCTCCTTGGAGAGTTGAAAATTATTTTTTTGCCCAGGATCCCCAGGCAGAGAGAAACCTCCTGCCACTCCTTGGGTCTCTCAGCTGTGACTCCTCTCCTGCACATTCTGTTTTATAATGCCAGGGTTGGAATTCTGTGAACCACATTTACCCTCTGCCACTACAACGGATGCTCCTTTCTCTTTTAGCTTGCTCATCTCTTGCTCTGAATGAGGATGGAAGGGGAGGAAGAGAGAGAGGAGACTCCTGCTTCCTGTCTGTTCCCATTTCTGAAGCATCACTCCAGCCATGGTCTCCACTGTGGCTGGCCATGGTTCTATTCCCAGCTTATTTTCCCACCACTGACACCACCCTTATTGAACTCTAGCCCTAGAGACACCAGTACCATCTGGAAGCAACCCTTCCTGAGACTGAGTCTTGGTTCTACTGACCTCACTTTTGGAAAAGAAAACAGTCTAGATAAGTAGCTGCCTGTGGTAGGCAGCTTCAAAGATGGCTCTGTTAGCACAAAATAACAGAGCTGGATGCAAACTTCACGGATCAGCACAGCTTTTATTCAGCAGTGGAAGCATGAATCTGATGGAAAATGAGCCCCTGGTCAAACGGGGAGTCTGTGCTTATATATGCTACACTGAGAGGTGACTTAATTATTGTTTTTTTAAATATTTTTTAGTTATAGATGGACACAATATCTTTATTTTGTTTGTTTTATTTTTATGTGGTACTGAGGATCGAACCCAGTGCCTCACATGTGCGGGGCAAGAGCTCTGCCACTGAGCCACAACCTCAGCCCATGACTTAATTATTGACAGAGTGTGTCAGTTTGGGCACTCAGGAAACAGGTTTGTGAGAACTTGAAATTTGTTTTTACTGAGCAATGTTTTTACCTGGGGAAGAATGGGGTCAGTGTTCAGTGCTTGTCTCTTTCCCTCCAGGGTCCCATTGCGCTGTCACTGGGAAAAGACTGATTTGGGGAAGGATCAACGCTTTGGCCTCCTCCCAGAGACTGCCATTCTAGGCTTGATGACTGTCTCCCTCCCAGGGATTGTCCTGTCACTGGAAAGGATGTCTTGGAAAAAGTTCAATGTTATCACCATGCTGCCCTCTTCCTCACTCCCTCGGCCAGGGCCACACTGTTTTGGGGTTTGTCATTTTCTATACCTTACAGCCCCAGCCATCTCCCTTCGTTATTTGTACTTCTGTGTAGCCCCATCCCTTGAATGAGAGCTGACTGACAAATTGATAGTGGTACAAGTGGCGGGGAGCTGCCTTGGGGACCCGGTCACAGAGGTCTGGCCTCCATCTTGCCCTCTCCTGCCTCTTGCTTGCTCTCTCTTGAAATCAGACCGCCATGTGGCAAGCTGTCCCCTGGAGAGGCCCAGAATGGGGAGCAGAGAGAAGCCTCTGGCCAACACGTGAGAGGCTCCAGGCCAACAGCTTGTGAGGAACCGAATCCTGCCAACAGGAGTGAGCTTGGAGGCAGAGTCATGCCCAATTGAAACCTTGAGTACAGCCTTATGAGGGATGCTGAGGCAGAGGGCCCAGCTAAGCACACCAGGATGCATGACCCACAGAAACCGAGAGCTAATTAATATATGCTTGTGTTTTTGAGTCGTGAAGGTTTGGGATAATTTCTTATGCAGCCAGAGATGATGAGTAATGCAATTCACTTCTGACAACAGAACATCTTTTTCATGGCAGCAGATCTTCAAAGATTCTGGCTGCAGCAATTCCAGTGGTATTATTCCCCTCTCAAGAGTCTCAGAAATCATCATCTCTCCCAACACGCTATTTAAACCCTGGCCCTCAGCTGTTAGGGCTTGTGTCCAAAATCTTCTGCTCAGGGCCTCATCTTGCAAGCTCATCCTTAGTTTCTGGCAGCACCTGAAAATTCCTTTTACTTTTTAACTAAATTACGCCTTTAGAACACATTGTAACGTTTATCCAGGATTCCTCTGTGTTTTAGGAAGAAGTGGGTTGCCCCATCAGCTCAGTTTTCCCCATTGCCAGAATTTCAAAGTCAAACACAAGGCCCTGGACATTGCTGCAGAGGATAATTAAAAATTAGGAAGTCTCTGTATTTTAATTCTCAATATTGAAACATTGATTTTTACCAGTTGTTAAAAGGCAAACCCTAGTTGGTAATACAAATGATCTCCCAGGATGAATACCATTAGGGCAATCTGGCAGCTTAATGGCTTCCTCCCGGATGACTTATGATTTGGAACAGATAGGAAAGGAGGGTATCAAAACAAATGCTTGAAGTGCAAAGATAAAAAATGTTAATAATTAGTAACAGCTAGAAGCAAAGTTAATTCTCAGTGGGCCCGTAATGCCAGCTATTTAATGCAAATTAACAAATGACATTTTAATGTAAAGGACTTGAAAGCTAATATTCTAATTTTCCAAGTAAGATCAATAACTCAACAAACAATAATGTGCTCCAGAAAGGAATTGAGAACTGGTGCAATAACTTTATTTTAGAGATAAGTGAAATGCTACATGAAGTTTATATTTGTGGATCCAAAATTAGACTAAATTAGAGCTGGGTGCCACATGCATTGGAAGGACAGCCTCATAAAAATGACAAGTGCTAGCAATAGCTGATCACAACATGATAAAATCGGTCTGATAACACCAGATAATGAGGCAATCTCTTACCTCTCTGGAGGATTATAAAGGGTAATTCTGAATTTAAATGGTATTGTTTTGAAGTCTTGGATCTTGTGTTTTATTTTTTTTTTTTTTTTTTTTTTTTTTTAAAAATATCTTTATTTTATTTTTATGTGGTGCTGAGGATCAAACCCAGTGCCTCACGCGTGCTAGGCGAGCACGCTACCACTGTGCCAAAACCCCAGCCCAGATCTTGTGTTTTAAATAAGAGCTTTGTAAATGAATAATGGAAGACTGTTCTGATTTCTGGTGCTGGTCTGCTCGGGATGAATAATTTTGACCTGAAATATAAAAACACATTCCTGCATTTAGACTATAAGCTCACTGGGACCAGGAGTGACATTATTTTTTGGTCTGGTTTATAGAAAGTACTGAATAAACCACTCACAGCCGGTAACTTCCATTTGTGTGGTACCTCACAATCAACAAACATATTCACACTTTGTCTTGCTTCATCCTTAAAACAAACCTGCCTGGCAGATATTCTTAGCTTATTTGGTGGAGGAGGGGGCTGAGGAATAAAGAGGTGTAAGGGGCCATGACACTGGCCAACCCCGAGGTCCAGGCTTCCTTCCTGGCTCGGCTGTGCTCTGCCACACCTGCTCTGTTCCCCGCAGGGATGCCTGCCTATGCCATCTCTGGCTTGGCTGGTGAAGCCAAGCGAGTGTCTCTCCTATCATTCTTCAGCATTTCCAGTCTGCTCGGTCCTCTAGCTGTCTTAATATTTGCTCACAGTCTCTCACTTTGAATTTGGTGTTTATCAAACAGAATCCCAACCCAACTTCAACAACAGGGATTGTAGACACCTTTCTTCTCAAGTTCTCTTTCTTCCTTACCCTGCCTCTTTACTTGGGTATTATTTTTTTTTACTTCAATTAAAATAAGAAAACATTTGTACTGAAGTGTATGTGCACACAGAAAAACTCCGTGCAGTAATTTTTCAACAGCAAAACATGCTCCTGCATTTCTGGCTCTGAGAAAGAAACAAAGTTGCCAGCTCCAGAAAACTCCCATGGCTCTCCCAGTCACCCTCCCCTTCAAAAAGTTGATGGCTGGTGTGCCTTCTAATGGCCTGTGTGCGCTGCTTGTTTCTGTAGTCCTATAAATGCAATCTTCCCGCCTGGCTCCTTGGGTGTGAGGTGCAGCTCCGGTGCGTTCATGCTCCATGTTGCATGTGTCCCGTGGGGATGTTGTCATTCTAGTGTGATCCATTATTTTATGTAACCTGAAATAGAATAGAAGCCGTCCAAGGACAAGAACACAAGGTTGTCTAAAGATCTTGCTTGGCAGGGCTGGGGTTATGGTGCAGTGGTAGCGTGCTCACCTGGCATGCGTGAGGCACTGGGTTTGATCCTCAGCACCACATAAAATAAAATATATTCTGTCCATCTAAAACTAAAAAATAAATGTTTAAAAAAAAAAAAGATCTTGCTTGGCTTTATTTTTAACTGGACAACACCGCATTCCTTGGAGCAGCAGCAGCATTCCCAGAGCCAGGTGGAGGAGGCTGATTTTACAGACAGGAAAGACCTTGAATAAAAGGCAGATTGGTCATTTCAAAGTTATTTTCCTTGTAAGGTGGGGACAGGAAGACAGACAATAGAAAAATAACTGATTGGTTAAATCAGGTTCCCTCAGGTCACCATTTTTTTTTTTTTTTTTTTTGCATAAGGATTAAAGCTGAGGGAATTTCCTTATCATGTCAATCCAAATTGGCCTGATTGGAAAATTGGGCTGTTATCTTTTTAACCCTGATTTCTTGGGAGTTCAGAAAAACAGCTTAGTTTCAGCTGGGTGAAACGTTAGTTAGCACAAGTGACTCCATTTTGATTTTTTAATCTGGTCTGTGGGTGAAGCCAGAATTAGACAGACAGTCCGTGTAGATAGGTAAATTGAGTCAGTTTGGATCAAGGAGGCCAGTTTGGGTCTGGAAAGTTGGAGAGAGATTGAAGTGCTAATGCCTTCAGAGCCCTTCTTCCACCCTTATCAAAATAACCTGCCTCTGCTCCAACCTGTTGCTAAGGTAACCTGTACCAGGGATTACCTCTCCCTACAGGGAGCTGTTAATTACACCGCCCCCTTCCCAAATCACTCCACCTGGGCCCTTTCCCCATCTGTGTGCTTTTCACCTTTTTGGCCATCCCAGCAAACATCCTGGGCCTAGTAATGTAGGCAGGAAGGAGAGAAAAGGGGAAGAGAGCAAGAGAACAAAGGAAGCCTAGGACACATTAAAAAGGCAAAACTCCTGTACTTCTTGGGATACCAGCATACCAGCTATGGCCCCCTTCTCCCTCCCTGGAGAAGCCTGTGTTACCCTTTTTAAATAAACCTTGCTTAAATGCTTGCCTCAGTGTGCTTCTCTACTGTTCAAACTTCAACATGTGGAGGAGCAGAATTTGTCACCAGTAACCGGCGGTATCTCATCGATACCTAGTGTAGAAACTTATTTGAAAACCAAGAAGCCCCATAATTTTTATTTAGCAACATATATTCTGTAATACCTGTAATTATCCATTTTATAGACAATAGTTATTTGGATGCTTTCCAGTTATGGACTATTATTAATAATCCTAATTAGTACTTTTAACACAAGGTTTTTGATGGATATGGTCATACAGGTTGTTTTTGTTGTTGTTTGCACCGGGGGCTCAGCTGAGCACCTCACGCAACTACCTCATTCAGCTCTCACGACCCTCCACTGAACAGACCATGATCTGTAAATGGCAAGGAAAATGTTATCATTCCCCAAACAGATTTTAAAGGGCTTTGTCTTTTGGGCTGGGGATGCAGTGGGGTGGACCTGGGATGTGGTGGGCACAGAGTAAGAAATAAGAAATTGGCCAGTGGAAGGAAAACTCCATACCTTCACCATCCCCTTTCCGCCTCAACTTCTGGCTATAAAACTTTCCAAATAAAAAAGAGAAGTGAGAAGAATGTATTTAACAAAAAGTCAAATTCCAAGTTCAACAGTTGCTCATATTATACATGTGTGATTTATTTATATCATGTATATCATAAACATGTTCCTCACTAGATCATTTGCAAGCATGTTGCCAGTATCTTGACACTTGCCCCTAAGTCCAAAGCATATAAGTCCTTAAAAAAAGAGCATTCTCTTATCCAACCACAGTACCGTCCATGCCCAAGATGATTAACAATAAAACTGAGTGTTGCTTGTCTTTTTCTTCCTATCCCTAGGTGACCAGTAAAAAGGCAATAGGGAAAACATTTTGAATTTGGGTTTCTAGCAATCTAGTACTGCATAGCCTTTGCTTCCCTGAAAATGTTAGAGTCAGTCCTTCTGCTTCCTTTGAGGGAATCTGTCACCTGGATGAGGAGAGCGACCATTTTTTTTCAACACTTTGAAAATTAGAATTTGTTACTCTAGTAAATATGGACATGCTCGTGGTATGTTGGGAGATGAAGACTGACAGTTATAGGTCAGTAGTTTCAGTCTCTGTGGATTTGAATTCTAGATTTCCCCCTGAAAGTCCAGTTACATTTAGAGCTAATCAGCAATGCACAGAAGCAACCTCTAACAAAGGGACTTAACAGTTTAATGAATAAGAAAGCATATACAGGTCTGAAATTCAACAGCGAGCAGATGGGGCTTGAGCCTCCATTTCCAGAGCGTGTAGCAGCTGAGGAAGCAATTGCATTGGTGAACTGGTGATAGATGGTGGTTTTCTTTTCCCACTTAGGAGATAAATCACTATTTTTGCTGACCAAAGAGAAATGCAAGTTTAAAAATCTTGAAAAAATAATGTGTAAGCTTTGCTTTGGATTTATTTCTTCCACACCGACCAGCGTCTCCAGACTCCATGCTGGATTTGGTTTTCCAGTACACTCTACATCCAGCTCTTCAGATGTACTCAAGTTGCCTGACAAATTTACTAGGAATGAAGACATATTTGATTACTTTGACAACACTGGCTATTACTACCTTGTCTCTGACAGGCAGGGTTTACCTTTTAACCTCTAGTTTGGAACTGTATTTGGTCTTTCCTAGTACTTACAGATAGAGGAAAATGTTACATAATATATTAGGAAATATCCAAATAACCAAGAAGTATTCAATGATTATATCGTGCTAACAGTGGAGGAAGTATGAGTTTTTGCTATCTAGGAAATATTAAGAAGTGTTGCAGCAGAAAATATTGGTCTGAGCTAAAAAGCTGCTGTAGCTTGTCAATTTTAGGGAGTAATGACTGTATTTTAAGTATACTTAAACTTCTGATATAGAGCCCTCTACTATGAAATGAGGCTATGGGTTGAATCACATCCCCCAGAATGGTTGGAATTCTAACCTCCAGAACCTCAGAGTGTGCCCTTGTTTGGAGAAAGGGCCTTCACAGAGATAATCAGAGGATTAGAGTGGGCCATAATTCAACATGACTGATTCTTTATAGAAAAAGAAAACAGCAAGCATGTACACACACATACACACACACACTCACACACAGCTCATGTGGAGATGAAGGCAGATATCAGGATGGTATCAGTGATTGCCAACTAACCAGAAGCTGGGTGTCATGGTTTGGATGTGAGGTATGTTTCAAAAGCTCATGTGGGAGACCATGCAAGACGGTTGAGAGGAAAAATGATTGGGTTGTAAACATCTTAATCCAATCAGTGATTTTATCCCCTAACAGGGATTGACTGAGTGGTAACTGAAGTGGCAGGTGTGGCTGCAGGAGGTGGGAATTAGGGCGTGGCTTTGGGGTATATATTGGTACCTAGAGAGTGGAGTCTCTCTTCTTGATCACCATGATGTGAGCTGCTTCTCTCTGCCACACACTCCACTTTGATATTCAGCCTCATCTCGAGCCCTGAGAAATGGAGCCAGCCTTCTATGGTCAAGACCTCTGAAACTGTGAGCCCTCAAATAAACTTTTCCTCCTCTATCGTTGTTCTGGTCAGATCTTTTAGTCACAGCAGCGAAAAAGCTGACTAAAACAATGGGGGAGAGGCACGGAGCAGATTCTCCCTCACATCCTCCGAGGAGCTAATTCTGCCCACATCTCGATCTTTGACTTCCAGCTTCCATAATTGCAAGACAATAACTGTGTATTGTTTAAGTCACAGTTCACGGTACGATTTCACCATAGTCCTAGAAAGTAAAAGTCAAGGCCAGCTTCTTGAGCGGATGCATGGAGATGTGAGGTGTGATGTTTCCTCAGAGGCCGGGTTACAACTAATGTTACTACCAAATTTCCTCTAGGAAACAAATAGCTCAATGTATTTTCTTAAGGAGTTTCCTTACCTTGGGTTCCTGGGAGTTAAATTGACTGACATTTTATTTTAAGTGAATCACATGGATGTTCATGGACACTGGGGATACCCACATGCACAAGCGAATGGTTATTAACTACTGAAATGTCAGCAGTGGTTACACCTTTGTCCCTTGAGTGGTGAAGTGCAATGTGCCAATCAACCTCACTTCTCCTCATCTGGGAAACTTCCTTGCACCATGATCATAGGCACACTCTGTCTTGTGGTGTGGTTGGGACTCACTAGGTACTCTGGCTTGTCCCAATGGTGGCCAGTGGGAGTTCTCTATTTCTTGGTCACTATAATGGCTCAAGGATGAGCATGTGACCCAAGATAGACCTATCAGACTATTGTCCAGGAATTTTGCTGGGATGGTCAGGAAATTGTTCTTTTATCAGGAGTTAGGAGGTTAAGATCAGTGCATATGTGTGTTTGGCCATGGAACCCTCAACATAAATGGCGGAGCCCTGCCAGAGCAGTCAGAATGCTTAATCCCCAGATCACACTCTGCCTGAGAGCAGAATTGTTCTTTGGATTTCCCATGTATATGAGCCAAAAAGTTCTCTCTTGTGTTTTAAGTCAGTTTGAGTTGGGTATTTGTTACTTAAAATGAAAAATATCATGATGTATCTGTGAAGTGTCATCTTTACTCAATTTCTGTCCCCTCATGTCCTCTGGAAGCCTTGGATTGTGCCAGTGCTAGACCTTTTAGGAAAGTAATAAGCTCTTAAAGAGAGTTGGTAGAATGTTTTATCCTACATTGTTAGAATAAGGTGGATTTCCAAACTAAACAAGATGGCACTAGGATGATTTTCTTGTGACATGGGACAACTGCAGTCCCTATTTACCAGTGCCCCTGAGGCAGGTGTGTTTTCCAGTGATGGTCAAGTGTGGATACATGTCACCCCAGTTTCTTACTGCAATGAAATTGGCCCTCATTCCATGGTATCTGTATTTCCTCCCCATGAACACGGGTTAGGCTTGTGACCGGTTCAGCCAGAAGCAAATGGTGGAAGTAATATTGTAGGACTTATGAGGCTAGGTCACCAGAAGACCCTGGCCTCCACCTGTGCCCTCTCAAGAAGAGGCATGTGTGCAGGGAGCTGGGGGCACAACCACACGGAAGCAGCATGGAGGCTCCTAGAAGGCTAGGAGTGGAGCCACCGTGGCATATAGCTATGCCACTCCTTGGTGTCTGTCCTAAAGAGCTAAAGCTGTCGTACAATAGATGCACCCATGTTTATAGCAGCACAGTTCATGGTAGCCAAACGATGGTAGCAGGCCAGGTGTCCAGTGGATGAATGGATAAAGAAAATATGTTAGATATACACAATGGAGTTTTATTCAGTCATAAAAAAGAACCAAATTAAGTCCTTTGCAGGAAAATGGATAAAATTTGAGAACATTATGTTAAATGAAATAAGCCAACTCAGAAAATCAAGGGTAATGTTTTACTTCATATATAAATGCTAGTGAGAAAAAAGGGGCTGTCTCATGGACATAGGAGCGAGAGCAGTAAAGCAGAGGAAAGGTGCCCAGGGCAGGGAGGTGGGGAAGAAAAGGGATGATGCTAGGGAATGAATGAACCAAATTAGGTTGTGTGCACGTGTGAATATATAACAGTGAACCCCACTAACATGCGTAATTATATCACACCAATAAAAATAAAAAAAGAGAAGCTGGGGTCCCAGCCTCCATAAGTATCACCCACCAGACATGTGACTAAGTAAACCTTTAGTCTCAACCTTCAAGGTACGAGACATCATGGAGCAGAGGTGACCATGGCTACAGTGACTTGTCCAAATTCCTGGCTCACTGAATACCTGAGCATAAGAAAGAAGTTTATACCACTGAGTTTTAAGACAATTTAAAAAGTGATTTAAAAAATAGACCTATGTATAATTTGTTTTTAATATACACATAATGATTGACATATTTTGGGGGTACAGCATGATATTTCCATACAGGTGTATGATGTGTAATAATCATATCAGGGTAATTAGCATATTCATCACCTCAAACATTTATTCTTTCTTCCTATGAAACCTGGGTGAGGTTGTTGGCAATACTCTGTGTTGGCTATGCTAAACTCCATTCAAAGACCTCCTTTCCTGTATGTTTTGATCAAGGGCACCTCAGGAGATCCTTGGGGGAGATTTGGAGGGCAGAGGTTAAGGGGCAGCCAGTCTGTCTTCTGGATTCCAGCTTGGCCATGATCCTCACAGTTCATGATCCTCTTCTCCCTCCTACTGCCTGCCCCATAGACTGCAGGCTCCAGCATCAGACCCCAGGACAACAGTTTCCACAAACGTGTGAGGTCAAATCACTGTTTATATGAAATCCATATTGTTGTGGTTTGGATGTGAGGTGTCCCCTGAAAGCTCACATGTGAGACAATGCAAGAAGGTTCAGAGAAGAAGCAGTCAGGTTGTGAGCGCCTTCACCCAATCAGTGAATCAATCCCCTGATGGGATTAACTAAGTGATAACTGGAGGCAGC
Source organism: Xerus rutilus (assembly GCA_028644305.1). NCBI lineage: Eukaryota > Metazoa > Chordata > Mammalia > Rodentia > Sciuridae > Xerus > Xerus rutilus. The sequence continues at coordinate 7,571,024 of CM053405.1, forward strand.
TGAGGTGTGGCTGAAGGAGGTGGGTCCCTGGGGACGTGCCTTTGGGGTATGTATTTGTATTTGGCACGTGGAGATCTCTCTCTCTGCTTCCTGATCACCATGTAAGCTGCTTCCCTCTGCCACACACTCTGCCACGATGTTCTGCCTCACCTCCAGCCCCGAGGAATGGAGCTGGTTGTCTATGAATTGAGATCTCTGAAACCGTGAGCCCTCAGATAAACTTTTCCTTCTCTACAATTGCTCTGGTCGGGTCTTCTAGTCACAGCAGTGACTAAAACATATATCCATATCAATAACATTTAATCATAGAATATATGACATATACTATTCAGTGTAGAATGTAGACTATACATACATCCTATGTGACAGGTAAATACGCTGTGATATATGACACATGAAAACACACACACTCACACACATGTATACATGCATGCCTGTCTCTGCACCTCCTGGGCGCTGCCTCTTGGACCCTGAGTGATATGCATGGAAACTGGGTACACACATTCTTCAGTAGCTGGTCTTTCTTCTGCTTAATTGCTTTCCCCTCCCATTTGTCACTGAGTATTGCAGCACCGCTTGCCTCTGGTTATCACTCTCAGCATTCTGCACCTGTTCCCTGTTTACATTTGTACTGCCGCCGTGTCCTTGCTGATTTGCAAATCTGAATACATTTTGATGATTTAAATAACCTTTGAAAGCAAGCTGTGTCTGAGAAAAACTTTTCCTAGTACCTAAGAATATAGTGATATCCACATTGGACCCAGCAAATATTCGCATTAAGAAACAGATTGGCTTCTTTCTCCTCATTCCCAGGACGATTCTTCATCCAACTTTTTAGACCAACATATTTAGTTTGCTCAAGCTGCTATAACTAAATGCCATAGAATAAGTGTCTTTAACAACAGACATTTATTTCTTACAGTTTTGGAGGTCAGAAGAATAAAATCAGGGTGCAGCATGGCCAATTCTTGGTGAGGGCCTTCTTTCTGCCTGGAAGATAGACACCTTCTTATTCTGTCCTCATGTGGCAAAGACAGAGCTCTGTTTTTCTTCTCTTCTTGGGACACCAATCCCATCACAAGGGACACACCCGCATGACCTCATCCAAATCCAATTTCTTCCCATAGGATTCCCTCCACACTGCAGGGGTACTATATTTGAGGTTAGGACTTCAGTATGTGAATTATTTTGTAGGCAATGAGATACTTTCAGTCCATCACAAAAGATGATAAACAAATCTGTGAAACCTATAACTGGTGTTGGAACTTTAAATGTTCACTTGTGGTTGAGTGGGTTTGAATATGACTGTTGAAAGCATCTCTGCCATTAGACATGTACTGCAAGTGGGACTGGAGGGGGACTCTGAAGCTCCTCCCCAGTTCGCAAGGCTGATGTAGTCTGCAGTATTTAGCTGCACCTGATGGGGGTCCCATCTTGTGCTCACTGTGCTTTCCTACCAAGGAGGAGACCACTACAGCCAGGGGCACTGGAAAGAATGCAAATGATGCGGAGGATTGCAGTCACCTCCAGCAAGGTCAGGCTCAATGAAGGTGTCGCCCGATCTAAGGACCTAAATATTATAACAGGATTTAGACCATCTCAATGTTGGTGCAATCTCAGATTATGGTGCCAAGACAGCTGCAGAAGCTCCAGGTTACAACTCTCAGGTCTAAGTCCACAAGGAAGAGTGCAGTGTTAGTTCCCTAAAGCCCCATCGAAGACCTCACTGTCTCAGAGGCTCTGCTTGAACTCACCCTATGGCTGTGCCAGTCTCTGTGGCTGGGAAAATGTGATGCTCTGACTGTAGCTCACCTGGAGTCGTGGGCGGAGCCAAGGATTTAAAGAAACAGGAGAAACAAGAGCAAGAGAAAGCCCCCAAGTTGCCCAATGTCCACTGCCCACTGGACCCCTAGGGGCACACGTTCCACCATGCACACAGGGAGGCAGAGAAAGCGCTGATTAAAATGACAGAAAGTCTGATAGGAACATAAAGAGAGGGTGAGAGGCAGAAAGCAGAGGGTTTTCCTGGGTTTCCAAGGCCTGCTGCTATCTCTTCCAGAGGCTCAGGGCACACCTGTCACTGGGTTTCTGTGGCTTGACAGTTTGCCCCTTTTTCCTGTTCCTCCATTTCTTCCCTTGCCTTCTTTCCCCTGAGGCACTTGCGTTGGTTCATCTTGCTCACAGCCAAGGACATTAACAGATCAGTTCATCTTGCTCACAGCCAAGGACATTGACCAAGGAGTTCACGGGACTTTTTCCCTAACTGCCCAATGAGAAAACAAACGGGCTGTTTCCCAGGCTCAGGAGCCATTTGTCTGCCTGGGAAGCAGGAGCAAAACAAAAACCAACAAAACTGTGCTGCAGGCAGCTCCTTGCCCCACGGAAAGCGTGGCTCCACTATTCTCCAAGGAGGCATTGGGGTAAAGCGGGCTCTATTAAGCCAGTCAGCATGTTCTGCCCTTTGGAGCAGTGATTGACTTCCTGATGGTCACATGATGTAACCCTACCCATCACAGCTAAAGGAACCATTTTCCAGGTTATACTTGGAAGTATCAGGGAAGCATACTTTCTTTTTCTGTTGGAATGTGAGAAGATTGCAGAGCTGAATTGTGGCAGATCTCTTGTGGTACATGGGTCCTAAGCATGGATTAAACTCAAAGAAGCAGAGCCCAGAAATCCAGAGACATAAGCTGGATGCCTGTGAGGTTGTTTGAGACCTGGATCAAGCTATACCTGAAGCAATAATACCCTCTGTATTCTTCAGTTGTGTGAAGAAAGAAATTCCTTTTCCTTTTCTTAAGCTTATTTGAGTAAGAGTTTTTGGTCACATGAAGCAGAAAGAATCATAACTAATACAGTTATGGGAAGTTGGGTTTTAGGAAAGGTGTCAGGTAATCTATAAGATGGAGAGGCTGAACTATAAACAGAGACAGGTTCTAAAACTCCAGTAGGCACACTTTCTCCTCTTCTTGAACTCATAAAACACTTTGCTTCTACAGTAGATATGGCATATATCACACACTGCCTTGAATTACAATCACAGTTCTTGTATAGTAAGTACAAATTTCACAACCATAAAACTCTGGTGTGCAGAAATGTAAGTTTCTTTATTGTTTTATAATTGAGCTTAATTTAGCTCACAAACCCTCATTTCCGCTAATGGCAGAGAACTTAATCTTGCCAACTCGAGGCAATTCCAGCACTCCTGGTTTAAAGTGTGGTATCTCTTGGGAGGAATGTTAGTTCAGGATTCCAGTCACTTTCCCCCAGGGGTGATCTATTTTCCATGGACCTGGCAAGGAGGCAAGCCATCTGGTCTGGGAGCTGACCTCTGACCATGGAGGGCAGCAGGCTATGGCTGGTCCTATGGAGCTGGACGGCCATTCCTGGCTCTGTCCTTGCCCAGCCCCCAGCTCAGCTTCTTCACTCTCAACCAGGTCCTCTTCTAGTCTTCAGATTGGGCTGCCCAGTGGTCCCTGGGCTCATAACAAAGTCCCTTTCTCATCAGGTATGCCAGCTGTTGACCTTCAGCTGCCCTTGGCATCCCTCTCCAACATCTGGGGACTCCTGGGTCTTCCCTAACCTGCAAGAGTGAGCAGTGAGTGGTGGCACCACTTAGCATCTCCTTTGCCTAAGCCAGCTCTGCTCCTTCTTCTCAGGTTCAGGAACCACTTGTTAACTTGGTTGGATCCAAGGATACCCAGATACTTGGTTGGACATTGTTTGTGGGTATGTCTGTGAGGGTGTTTCCAGAAGCAATGAGCATTTCAATTAATGGGCTGAGTAAAACTGATGTCTTTCCCCAGGTGTCATCCAATATGCTGAGGGTCTTAATAAAATAAAAAGGTAGAGGAAGGAAAGAGTGTGTGTGTGTGAGGTATTTATATCTCTATCTATACAATCTTTATCTCTGTCTTCTGTCTGCTGTGTGCTTATGCTGGGACATTGATCTTCAGTCCTTAGTACTCTTGATCCTCATATTCTCAGATCTTCAAATTTGGATTTGATCCTATATTATCTCTGTCTCAAGCCTTCGAACTAAACCACACTGACTTTCCTCATCTCCAGCTGCAAATAGCAGATTATGGAACCCCTTAGCCTACATAGTTGCATGTATGTATGTATGTATGTATCCATCCATCCATCTATCCATCATCTCTCACCTCTGTCTATCATCACCTAAATGTATGCACAGATCTCCTACTGGATTTGCTTCTCAGGAGACCCTGAGCAATCCACCACCACAAAGCTCACAACAGCTGTGCTTGATCTCAAGGAGGGTGTGGGGCTCACCTCACCTCCCCTTCTCCTGGTGAGCTCAGAGGCCCTTGCCCAGGAATATCTAGTGTTCTCACCGTGTGCTGCGGATTGATTTCTTTGCTCAGGCTTGCTGTTGATTTCACTTGGAATACAATAAAAAAAACCTTTTCTCTCTCACCTGCCTGAAGCTTTAACCTGAAAACCTTGGTTTCCCAGACTGTGTGCCTGTGTTCTTGATTCTGAGTTGGCTCCGCAGCTTCCAGGGGCAGAGTGGATTGCTTGCTCAGGTGGCCTGTGGGTCAGCTCTTCCCGGCAGCCACAGACCTCAGCCTTGCCATCTGTTTCAGGGGAGGGAAGGCTGAAGGGTGGAAGAGGAAACTGAAAAGAAGAACTACCAAGAAGGAGTACCACTTGGTAGGAATTCCCAGCGTGATCTGGCTCCAAGAGCATTGTGACTGTTTTTCCAGCCTTGGGAAGTGCCAGGGCCTTGTTCTTCACATGGAAATATCACGGCTGCCTGTTTGACACCCTCATGGGGGCCAAACGCTGCCCTCTCTACTGGGAAGCACAATCAGCCAGAGGAGTGTTCCCTTCAAGTGTGAATGTTCTTTTTCTGTAGCCAGTTGGCCTGGGTGATTCTTGTTCTTTTAGCCACTGACAGTTGGCCCTAGTGCTTTTTATTAGCTGCTTTCTCATCAAGGAACCAACAGCAAGTTTGCTGCAGTTTAAAGTGTGATATCTTTTGGGGGGAATCAGTTAGTTCAGGATTCCAAATCACTAGGTGAGGTGGCCTCTGTGTCTCAAGGGTGTGACATCTTAAATTATCTTCAGTGTTTTGGGTTCAGTTGTGTCTGCCAAAAGGCTGTGTTAAAGTCCCACCCCCCCACCTGTGAAGGCGACCTTGTTTGGAACAGTTTGTATAAGCAAAGGATCAACTGGACTAGGGTGAATCCTAAACTTACTGACTGGTATTTTTAAGAAAAGGGGAAGACACACAGAGACACAGTTAGAAGGCCATGCAAGGGCCAAGGCAGAGATTGGCGTGCATCTTCCTACAAGGTGAGGCGTGTGGAGTGGGCTGGAGCCTCCAGAAGCTGGACGAGGCTGTGCAGGGAGCCAGGCCCTGCTGATGGCTTGCCTGCAGACCGTGCTTCGGAGCTGTGAGGGTGCCTCTGCTGTTTTAATCCACTTGCTTATACTTCTCCATTACAGAAGCTCTAGGAGACCAAGACCTCCTCGCCCATTCAGTGACCCCCGACTTGGTCAGATGTCTTGACAGCAGGACTCTCCTCTCTGCTGGGCTGGTGCCCCCAGTGGCTGTGTGTCTGGGCATCTGATGGCTCAGAGCTGTGCTCCTTGAGAATCCCTCTCAGGGGACAGAAGCTGCCTCCCCCAGGAGGTCTTGCAGCTTCCCTGGTGGGTCACTGGCAGACTTGGTGATGAAGCTTTTCCTCTGCTGCCGGTGGGACCAGTTTGTGCTGTGGTGCAGTTTGTGCTGTGCTCTGGGGCTCTCCTAGGAGGCAGGCGGAGGCACTCTCCTGCTTGCCTTCCTTTTCCTCTGAAAGGGCTATAGCACTCTGTCGTCCCCTGCACCTGAATCCCTGTCTCAGGTTTTGCTTCTTGGGAAGCTCCTCAGAGGGCCTGGATTACAGCTCTCTGAAGGCAGAGCCTGTTTTCTGTAGCCCCACCCATTGCAGGATGAGATCCCAGTGGGTGAGCTGTGGGTCTTGAGCTTTAACCCATGAGAATCACTTAGAGAGCTTGCTTACCCACAGCTTTCAGGTGAACTCAGAGTCAGTCTGAGGTGGAGCCTGGGAACTGGCACTGATAGCAGACTCCTAGGGCCTCTGTGGCTGCTGGTCTCAGGACCACACCTTGAGACTCACTGGCCTGAGCTATGTGAGTTGATGGGACCTCCTTGGGTCTGGGCAGGACTGATGGCCTGAGGGAAAGTGAGCAGGAGAGGTTTGTAGAAATGAGTTTGCATGTGGGATTTGTGAGGCTGGGCAAAGAAGTGAAGAAGTCTGGTGGTGGGTTGGTGATCAGGAGGTGTGACTTCAAAGGCTGGTTCCCAGGCCCTGCCCTTGACCTGTTTCCAAACCTCTAGAAGCCACGGGCAGAACCCTGAAGAGCTGTTTATCTGGAAGTGAGTGAGAAAGAGGAGTCCCCAGACCATTCTACCATGCGCAGGAGAGGTGGCTTGACTCAGAAGAGAAGGGGCACCGTCGCGAGTGCACATGTGCACACCCCCACACACTTGCACAGATCTGGTCACAGTCCCTCAGGGGGTTTCTGCTTTACCCAGGGAAGACAGGCCACCACCACCAGCAGATTCCAATCTGACACCCTGACACTCACCCGGGAATCAATTCGGTTTGAAATCTTAACTCTGTTGTGCAGGAACCTGTTTTTGTAAGACAGCTCTCATCTCCTCCATGGCTCCTGAGAAGTTTGGGTTTGCTGCTTCCAGCCTCCCCGTCCTGTCCTGCGAAGCCCTTCTGCCAGTCTCCCTGCTGTCCACCTGTTCCACAGGGTCACACAGAGCAGAGCTGAGCATCGTCTGCGTTTGCTGTTCTTTTCTCCTCCATGAGCAGGTGCTCCATGGCTGTAGATATTCTACCTCAAGGACAGGGGATCTGAATTCTCAGTTCACAAAGCCCCGGGCTGGAGCCCCTGCCTCTGAGCATGCATTGCTTGGGCCGTGCTGTGTCATCTGCCAGCAGATGGCAGGATGTCCATCCTGTTCACTTGGCTGCCAGATTCCCGGGATGTGCAGCACCCACCCACCCCGTGGACCTCCCTCTCTTGAACAAGTTGCAAGGGTTGGGGGAGCTTAGGTTCAGAGGTGAGTTAATCCTGTTCCGATTTCCAGAACATTCCATCCTCACTCTGTCCGAGACGCTGCTCCATTATACGGTCTTTGGTTCCGTCCTCATTGCAGTCCTGCTCCACCCCTGGCCTCCATGGTACCTGCTGTAATCAGTTGCAGACGTAACCGTGTTTGCGTCTGCAGGTGTGAATGGAACCCACCCAGCCCCTTGGCCAGGTGGGGAGCCTGACCCTGGAAGCTGGAGTGTTGCTGCGGACAGCTGCTCCCCCTGGACGAGGCAGCGGCTCCTGCTGGAGGGAGCCGCCCTCGGGGGAGGCCCCAGCCACTGCCTGTCTCATAGAGGGTACAGGAGGCCAATGTCCTTGAGCCGAGGGGACAATGCTGGGATGTGAGTTTTGCCCCAGACCTCCCTGGACGTCTTCTACACTTTCCCCAGGCCCACATCCTGGCCTAGTGCCCTCCCCAGCCCTGTTCTGCTCCCCGCCTGCCCTTCTCCAGGAAGCTCTCCATCAGTGCATGTTATGTCTCTGAATCCTCGCTCAGACTCCAAAGACCCCGAGCAAGGCAGTGCGCCTGGAGTGCGTGGGCTGTGCATGTGACCTACTTGAGTGTTCTGTGAACTGCACACTCCCCTTGGTTCCCGTGGAGCCGTCACCTGGCACCTCTCCCGGTGCCCTGCATTAACCCAGCCTGCTGCTGCCCTCCCCATCTGTGTCCATCCTGGGTGCTACCTTTCTATGCAGCCACTTTTCTAGTGCTAATGGGTTTCCTCGTCCTCTGTGTGACACAGGCACGACCTCAGTGGACATCCTTGCACATGGACCCTTGGCCTGGAGTGACTGCCCTTGAGTCTTGGGAGTGGATCCTAAATCAGGGCTGTGCGAGTCCTGGGATGGCTCCCTGGGCTGCCCTGCTTCAGAGGCCCCATCTCTCCGGGAGCAGGGAGGCACCCTTCCAACGTTCCCACCCTGATGTCAGTTTTTCCTTACTCTTTCGCTTTTTTCTGCATGGCTAGCAACTTTGAGCATCTCTGTATGTACTTGCTGGATGCTGCCCCTTTTGCTAACTGCTTATTGTTGTTTTGTTTTTTTTTAAATAATTTAAAGAACTTCTTTATTTATTCTAGACATCAATCCCTTGTTGTTTTATACAGTGAAAATATCTTCTTTGAGTGGACCATCTGTTTCCTTTCCTTGTTTATGACATCCTTCACTGAGCGGAAATCCTTAAGAGTTACTGCCGTATGCTCTCACCGTTGCGCAGGGATTTTGATGAAAGAGCTTATTTATACTTTGCTTGGCTTTTATCACAGCCCCCCGAGCAGGACACAGGTATGAGTCCACAGGGGGCTGTGTCAGAGGACAAAATCATGCTGCCCTTTTTACTGACTTGTAAGACCTCACAGCTGCTCCCTGGCCAGCTCTTCTGTGAACTTGAGCTCTCTTCTGGAGCTTTCTAGGCCCCCTTGCACTGCGAGCACCAGTGGGTCCTCCCCCCAACCCTGGAGGCTCCTCCACTCACTTGAGCTGCACAGAAAACACATGTTATCGTGCCGAGCTGGTCCCCACACCACAGTGTAGACAACAGGAGGGCAAAGCCCCGGCAGCCCTCCTCAGAGGGACTTCTCATCTCCATGCATCTCAACAGGTCCCCAGTTGGGCTCGCTGCTCTTAAGTGAGCAGACAGTATCAGAGCTAATGCCCAGATAGATGCTGTGCTGCATGGCAAGATCTGTATCCTGAAGGCCAAGAAGCAAAGTTGATTTAGTGAGTCTTTTGGAGACTCCTGGGGGGCTCACATTGGGGACCTGGCACTCCAAAAGATTGACGTTTGTGCTCCGAGGAGGGAGAATTGAAGGGATGACCTTGGTTTTCTACAGGCATGACTGTGAGGGGCCCACAGAGTGGGTTCTCAAGGTGGTGGGCTCAGATACAGACTGGCATCGCTGCCCAGGCTGGCAGCTCTCAGCCTGGACCCTTGCCTGAGAGACGCTCCATGGGCTTTTTCTGTAGAGTCAGAGAGTAAACACTTCAGGTTTTGCTGATCAGCTGCTCTCTGCCTGTGACTCCTCTACTCTTCTAGTATAGTGCAAAAGCCGCCAGAGACAGTGTGTGGATGGCTGGCCGGGCCGTGTTTCAATAAAACTTTATTGATAAAAACAGAGCAGATTTGGTCTGTGGGTTACAGATGGCCAACCCCTGACCTCTGCTGATACCTATACCTATAGGAGGGCCATGTGCTGCTACTTTCAAAGGGGTTTTGATGTTCCATAGTTGCTTTGGATTGGCTTAAGAAAGATGGAGACCACAAAAACTAGATGTAGCAGAATTTCAATAATATCTGTGACATAAGGATTATATCTAATATATAATGTAGAACTCAGGGCAAGATTTAAAATGGGAAGGGGTGTGGGAAGCTTCACAGAATGGAAGTAGTTTTGATTGAGAGCAGCCTGGGCCCACAGCCTGCTCCACTGTCACCAGCTCATAAGAGTTTTATTACTTCGAGTTGGGCCTAGTTGATCAGAGGATACAGAACAAGTTAGCATTGCCTCCAGGGTGTGTGGCCACCAGTGTGCATGGGTGAGGGCAGTGTACTAGAGCAGAGGGTCAGTGACTTGTGACCGTAGGTCCAATTCAGCCCACCCTATTGGTGTAAGGCGTGTTTTTGGAACACAGCTGTTTTAGTTCACTCATGCCACGCTGACAAAATGCCCAAGATTGGGTAATTTATAAAAAACAGAAATTCATTTTTCACAGAAATTCATTTATCATCTTAGACTCTGGAGAAGTTCAAAATGAAGGTGCCAGCATTGGGCATCTGGTGACATGCAGGAGAAGGTGGACAGGCAGGGACAGGCCCTGCATTCTGTGACCCTTGGAGAAGAGCAAACAGATCAAATGAAGCAGGAAGCCTTTTGTAAGTCTCACTCAGAGGACGACCTGGTGGCCTAATCACCCACAGAAGCCCCAACCCTCAGTACCATCACACTAGCAGCTCTTGATGTTCGGAGGGGACACAGAGGAACAGTGATGGCCTTCCATTTGTACATTGCCTCTGGATGCCTCTGTGTGGCACTGGCAGGGTGGGACAGTTGTGTAGACACAATATGTCTTCAAAGCCTAAAGTGTTTTCTCTGCAGCCCTTTGCAGAGACATTTGATGACCATGCCTCAGAGTCCTAGGGAAGGAAGGGGTGTCATCGGCTTAGGGAGGTGCCCCCCTTCACCTTTGCACCCTCCTCCTTTTTGCTGCCTGGAAAATAAATGCCACTTGGAACATTAATGTAATTACCAATCCCTAGCAACTATCTTGATACCATGAGGCAAACTTCAGAAGGGAAAACACACAGTAAGGATAGGAAAAAATGTAGAACTGGAAAGAACCGGAATCTCTGAGGATTGTGCAATTTCCCTACCACCGTGAGACTTTAAAAAAATCCTCCGTCCTGTTTACATCATTGTCCTTTGGGTTTCTGTTATTTGCAGTTGAACTGAATCCTAACATACCCTCCTTCTATCAAGGCAACATCGCTGGCAACCAAGCAGCAGCTGGAAGAGGCAGGGAGCATCCCCACACAGGTCTACCAGGGACGACCATGGCCTGTCGACACATTGGACTTCCAGTCTCCAGAACCACAAGACAGTAACATTCTGCTCTTTTAAGCCACTGCACTGTTATGGGTCCCTGTGAACCAATAGGCATCCCAGTGACCACATGAAATTGAGAGGGAGACTGAGAAATGTCATTTCTGCCCACTCATTTCTGCTGTAAGGAGGAAAGAAAGGGAGGTGAGTGGGCAGCGGAGCCTCTGCTGCTGATGCTCGACAATGAAGTGTTAGCCAACCCTTCTTGTCTCTCAAGTGTGTATCCAGAGCACCTATGCCTTGAGAAATGGCAGGGAAGGGTAGTTTTGACTGCAGTCTTTGCCTTTAGGACAGACTGTATTCTTGTCCTCTTGTAATTGATGGACCCTGAGTTTATTTCCAAGCCTTCCTGATATCTACTGTGTTTCGTGAGAGAGGAGAGCTGACCCTATCCTTCTCAGGTCTCATGTTCATAGTCTTCAAATGACTGTCAGTTGCCCAGGTGGGAGACACCTTCTTAGCTTCCTGGGGACACCTACAGGCTACCTGAGCTTTTTAGCTTAAGAATGCTTCCTATAGGTCAGGAATCTGAAGTCACAGAGAAGACCCTCTTGCAATTCATCTCAACTGAGATAGACAATGAAATGTGATGACATCACCCGACGGCTCCACAGGACTGCTGATTATGGCTAATCCAAGTAGATGTCCATTCTTGTCCTCTTTAAACATTCAAGGTGTGGCTGAAGGTGAGTTTGATTATTACCCATATCAGGATAAGATTCAAGTGATACCTACCAAGAATAATCGCCATGGCCTGGAATGTCCTTACTTACTCAGATTCATTGGAATATTCATTCTCCTTGATTCCACATGGAGAAGTGGCAGTTTTATACCAGCACGGCACTCCAAGTAGTTGGAAACCAGCCCATTATTTGTGTGGGCATGCTTTATGAATTTCTTAGTGCAAGTAAGATTTTTCTACCCAACTAAACCATAAACTTTGCTTATCCCCAGAATATATACATGACTTAGTCAATTCAATCTACTATAGCAAAGTACCATAGACTGGATGGCTTATAAAACTGGACAACTCTCACAGCTCTGGAGACTGGGAAGTCTGAGATGAATGGGTGCATTTGGAGTCTGGTGAGGGCTGCTTCCTGGTTTATAGATGGTGCTCCTCATTATGTCCCAAGTATTCAACCTGGTAGAAGGACCCAGGGGTCTCTCAGGACTCTATTATAAGGGGACTGACCCCTAATCAACTGTCAATGCCCAGTCTTCTAATATCATCACCTTGGGGGTGAGGATTTTAACACATGAATTTTAGGGGGACACAAACGTTCCAACCACACCATGACAACCCCTTCACTCTGAATGTTAAGACTGGTAAGAAACACTTTCTTTTCAAAGATACCTTGATTTTTTTCTTCACTTTTATGGGTTGTTGCAAATTAAATTGAGAGTAACTTTATCCCAGTGTTATCTAAGCAAGGAAAATAAATTCACACATGCAACAAGCCAGGCCGCCAGATACACCTTGTAGAAAGGAGCAGAGGTGACCAGAGGAACCCAGGGATCATTAAGGTGGTTCCTTTGAAAAACCACCAGAGGGCGCTAAGAAAACACAGACTTGGGCCCTGGGCCTGCTGAGTTGGGGTGGGGGTGATGCAGGTTGTCTGCTTTTTAATGAGCGTATCAGGTGCAATTTGAGCACAACTGGATTAAAATGCATTATTGCCTGTGTTCCAGGTGTTTTCATGTGTTATCTCATTTAATTCTCTAGCAACTCTGTGTGGGAGGTATTTCTAACCTTATTTTATAGATCTTGCAACTAAGGTTTTTGCTCATGAGCTGTCTTAAATCCAGGGTGCTTGTGAGAGGTGAAACAGGTTTTCAGATTTACATTTGTCTGTCTACAAAGCTCTCAGCCTTAAGAATAAAATCTGCAGGAGAGCAAGGAAGGGTAGCAGAAGCAGTTTTCTCTTAGGCAAGGAGTCTCAACTGTAAGACTGGCTGGTAGGCACACTTGGTTTTTCTCAGCTGAAAAATGGAGCACTTGTTTAGTGGAAGCTTGTTTGTAGTCTGGATCAGTCATGAGAGACTCTATCAGCTGCTGTGAATGAGCACTCTCCGAACCTTAGTGGCTTCAAATAAAGAAGCAAGCACTCCTTACTCACACTACGTGTCCATTATGGGTTTGTTGGGAGGGTCAGCTCAACCTAATCATTCTGGGGCCTCCCAATGCAATGTTGCTGGTCAGGAAATTTGACAGTTGCTGGGAGATGACAGAAAAAGAGCTCTCAGGAAGGTCTTGAACTGGCAATTGCATGCTCCTGCCCGGAGAGGACACGCCACTTCTGTTTGGAATATAGTGATCAGAACTAGTTCCCTAGCCCCACCCTGCTCATGTGGGAGCTAGAGACAAAAACCTGTCACATTCTGGGAAGTACTAATGAGTACTTATGACCACTGCAGAGCCCCTATCAGGGATGAGATATTAAAATTTTGATATTTTATTCATTCTGAGTTCTTTTGTTCACATGCATTTTGATTTTGAAAAAACATTGCCTTGAGACATCATTTGTCTTGATTACTGAGCTTCTTGGCACTCCCATAAATTTTGGACCCAAGTCCAAGTACAATAGAGGGAGGATAAAAAAATATCAGTTTTGACTGAACCTTTGTTTTTATGTTAGAGCCCTGGGGAAAAGCAATACTTATAGGGAGTGAAGGGTATAGGTGACATCTACATAAATATTGACAGAAAAGGAAAACAATAAGAAACACATTCTCAAAGAAAAGAGAAGACAGAAGGCAGCCTGTTGGAGATGGAGATTCCCGAGGTGCATGCTGCTCAAAATCTTTGTTTAGTCCGCACCTCTTACAGGAAACCTTTTGTGCACAATTTTTGTGGTGATCCTCCAAGTACATTATGAAGACAATTAAAACCTGTATTCCAGACCACAAAGTCTGCAGTGATTGGGCGAAGGTTCATCAGCATGAATTGAATGAAACAGTTTGTTCAAGTAAAATTGATTGGAATCTTGGTGAGAAAAAGTGGAGATTTTGGCCTCTAGGCTTCGCTTCTTTCCTTAGGAGCATGGTTGTATACGATTTTTTTCTAAAGCATTACTGGAATTCCATGTGGAAGCCTCTGCAAGATGCCACAGAAATTGGTTTTGGTAAAGACCTGGGATATGTTCTATTTATTAAACTGTACATATATAGTATTTTAACTCATTTTGATACTTGTTATGATTTTTCTTTTAACCAGTGTCTCTCCAATTTTGTACTTCTGTGGATTTCATGTGGGGGTGAATCTATAAAACTGACCCAGATTCTCTCACAGCAGTAGAATTGATCTCTTCTTCCTTTTCTTTTCCTTTTTTGTTTCTTTTGGTCTATGAGCCTGGTAAAACATACCTGTGAACTTGCCTGATAAAGTTGAAAAGATAACTTCTTCAAAGGCCAGCATTAGTTGTTAAATGTGTTTCGACTTTGAACATCAGAGAAATGTGCCCTCAATGTGGGGTGAAAGGGAGACGATCTTCTTGACCACGCCCTTGCTTTAATCTTCTGTGGTTCTGTTCCTCAGTAAATCCCAACATCCATAGAGAGTACCCACAACAGATATGGTCACTAGCTAATTATCTTGACAATTAGGAGAGGCCTCTTCATAAGGCTCTCCATGGAAGATGTGCTGTTTTTCCAAATGCTGTTTGCTATTTGAAATCAGGCTTTCTGGGAGCTTTTCACATGGTTCTCTTCTGCATCTTCAGAAGAACCACTTGGCAACACTTCACCATAGCTGGGAGTCTTTCAGCGCTACATTAGTAATTCTCAGCTGGTGGCCTCACTCCTCCCATTGCCTCCCTGGGGATAATTATGGTCTTGGAGAGGTGCATTAATATCTGTTCCCTGGGATTCAACTTGCAAGCAGGGAGCCCTGCTGGCTCTTGGGAAAAGAGTCATGAAAGTGATAATGGCAACTGCTGCTCTCAGAAGGGTGTTCCAGGTAAAGGAAGAGCCCAAGAAGACAGATTTTGTACTTGGGTTACCAGTAATCAAAGAATGTGTCACTACCCCATGGGCAGGGTTTTGAAGGACGTTCAACAGGTAGAGGAGAAATGTGCACAGGATAATGAAGGCCCCTGGAGCACGTGGCGAGGCGTGGCGTGGCGTGGCGAGGCATGGCGGGGCGTGGCGAGGCGTGGTGCCCATGCTGTGCTGATGTGGGCTCTCAGAGAGTCAGCTGGGATTCCACTTCCTAGCCAAGGTTTTCTCTGACTTTCAGAGCACAGAAAGCATCAGAGAGGGCAGTGCCTGGATGCTTCTGCTACCCACACTCCCTACAAGGGCAGATCATGGTTCAAAGACCAGAGATCTCCTTTGCTCAAAGCTGTGATAAACCCTGGCATGAAAGGTCCACCCAGAGCCCAGGATCAAGTTGAGCCTGAGATCCACCTGGCAGTGCCCCTTTGCTCGTCCCACCCACCCACTGGAAGGAATCACTTGCACCCAAACCCTTGCTCCAAGCTCGAGGCACCTTCTGGGAGACCCAGCCTCAGCCAGATGTTGCAGGCAAAGAAAGAAGGTAAGAAGACAATTTCATCAAAGCATCTTCTTCCCAAGCCTTCTCTGGAGTCTTCTGTCACGTGAGTGGTGTCCCGGCTGTGGTGGAGAGAAGGTGGTCAGGCTGGCCACTGGCTGACGGAGCTCTCCTTGGCTGGTGTCCTGTGGCCCTAGGCATGACAAGCCGTGCACAATGGATCCTGGGATAATTTGGCGTCTTTGCTGCAGAGACATACAGCCAACGGGAGAACCTACAGTGGGGTGGCTCTCCTGTATTCAGTTAATTTGGAGGAATAATAACAAATCAACCATCTATTTTAGGGTAAGGTAGGTAGACACCTGGGCCACAGAATTCTCCTGGGTTTAAAATACCAGTTCTTCTATAGCCCCCCCCCCCATTTCTTCTTTGCTCTCTTCCTTCAATTTGGCTAGAGTTTTATACTTTGCTTGAGGTTCAGTGTGAATTCAGAAGCAAACTTATAAAAATTCTGTAAAAATCAAAAAGTCAATTGGCACTGCAACCCGGCAAACCCTACCATAAAAGCCATTCTGCCCCGTGACTTCCCTAATGGAGTGCTGGAGGCTCCCAGTTCAGGAGAGAGCGCATCCTGGCCCTTCGATTGCAAACTCTCTTACTTTGGGTCAATTTAATTCCATGAATCTCAAGTTTTCTCAGATGCAAAGCTGGAGATAATTATGCCTCTCATGCTGGACAGTAGAAAGGAAAGAGATCATGCTCTTGCAGGGAAAGCAGCACATAATAGGAGCTTAATAAAAGATAAACACTGTTCTCATTATCCTTAGGCCGATTTAGCTAAACAAAGGCCTTAGTGCTGGGAACAGACAAGGGAAGACCTCAGGGGCCGAGGGGATGTTAAAAATCCAGCCTTAAAAGAGCTGCATTTTCCTAAGTCCAGTGTAGTGAAAAAACTGCATGCATGGATGTGGTGGTGGAGACAGTGTGGACCACCAGCCACGTCGGACCAGAAGGGGGTCAATCTCAAACACAGCTCTCTTCCCAAGTCATTTCCTCTTTCCCTTCTCCTCCACCTTCCTTCTCCTTTCTCCTCTTCTTTGTGTGAACTTTTAGTTTTGGAAACTATATGAAAAGCACCCTCTTTGTCAGAAGTGCAGAGAGGGAGTGCTGGTGTGTTGGATGGGCAGACTTCATGAGGCCAGGACATGAGGTTGTGGTCGTTGTCCCCTTTCCTTCGTTCATGATCTCATTCCGCCTTGTCTGCAGTTGGTGATTGGTATCTGAACAAACAGATTATTTTATGTGGCCCTGTTTAGAAATATAGGGTAAGTCTTGCCTCTTTGGGCTGGAGGAAAGAACAATAAAGACTTGGAGGAAGAAAGGCTGCAGAAGGAGCTTTGTTCACCGTGGGGTGTGCTGGAGGTTTTAGAAGCTGCGCCAAAATTAAAACTCTTGCACAGACATTGCCAAATGCACTTTCCAGTCCTCATGGAGAATATCAGAAGAGAATTATTGGTGGAGTGAATTTTTTTTTGCAAATTTTTCTTCTAATCCCCTTTTGTGTACACCTCCTAGTTTTTGTGTTACAGAAGAACAGAGCCTTTCTGGAAGGAGAACCTCCAGAGAGTCCCACATACTTCTTACATAGAGAGAAATTTCCAAGTGCTAAAATTCCCAGGAGAGAAAGGAAAAGAGAAAGAGAGAGGGAGAGAGAGAGAGAGAGAGAGAAAGGTGCATTATCTTCCACACACACTAAAAACCATCACTAGGAAGTTTGACTTCCCCAAGTCATTTTAAGCTTCTCTCTTTCCTAGATTCTATTTTTAAAAGTGCAAGTCAAAAACTGGTGTTTGAAAGGAAGATTTTGCAAATGTAATTGGGAAATCCTGAAATGCTTATACATCTCCCTCACTGCCCCTGAGAAAATGTTTTGAATGAACTGTGCAGGTATTGCATCTCTGGATAACTTGACATTAGGGCAAAAGGTTAGTTACAGTTAGTGCCACAAACTGGACAGTTTTAAGTCCTCCTCAAAATGGTCAAGCCATCAAACTAAGAGTCGTTGCAGGAAAGTATAATAGCTTAATTCATACACATTTAAAAAATTGCCACTATTTCTCAAGAATGTTTAGTAAAAATGATAATAAACCGAGGAGATCTCAATGTTGGCAAGGATGTGGAGAAAAAAGTACACTCATACACTGCTGATGGGAATGCAAATTGTTGCAACCACTCTGGAAAGCAGTAGGGAGATTCCTCAGAAAATTTGGAATGGAACCACCATTTGACCCATTTGATCCCTCTCCTTGACATATACCCAAAGGACTTAAAATCAGCATTTTAAAGTGATACAGCCACATCAATGTTTATAACAGCTCAATTCATGATAGCTAAACTATGGATCCAACCTAGGTGCCCTTCAATGGATAGATTAAAAAAAGTATGGTGTATATATGATGGAATATTACTCAGCCTTAAAGAAGAATGAAATTATGGCATTTGCTGGTAAATGGATGGAGCTAGAGAATATCATGCTAAGCAAAATAAGCCAATCCCCCCAAAGCAAAAGCTGAATGTTTTCTATGATATGTGGATACTAATTCACAATATGCTATGTGTGTGCTAGGACAGAATAGAGTTACTTTAGATTAGGGTAGAGGGGAGTGAAGGGAGGGGGTATGGGGGTAAGAAGGATGGTAGAATGAATCCGACATTACGACCAGTGTGATTCTACATCATGCACAATCTGAAGAATGAGAATTTATACTCCATTATGTATGATGTATCAAAGTGCATTCTACTGTCATTTATAACTAATTAAAACAAATTAAAAAATTTTAAAAAGAAGTATTAGAGTCTCCTCTATAATTTTTCCCATATTTTTGGTGCATTATAATTGTACATAATGGTGAGATTTCTTGTTTTTCTATAATTTAATTGGTGAGGAAATAAAATACTGCAAGAATAAAGGTAAAAAAAGATTTGAGTTGATATTTAAAAACAGCCTTATTAGCCGGGCACGGTGACTCAAGCCTGTAATCCCAGCACTTAGGGAGGCCGAGACAGGAGAATCACGAGTTCAAAGCCAGCCTCAGCAATGGCGAGGCGCTAAGCAACTCAGTGAGACCCTGTCTCTACATAAAACACAAAATAGGGCTGGGGATGTGGCTCAGTGGTCGAGTGCCCCTGAGTTCAATCCCCGGTATCAAAAAAAATAAAAAAAATAAATAAAAACAGCCTTATTAAAACTCACATTTACTCCATCACAGACACTGGCCAAAGTTTGGACTTGAATCATAGCCTAAGTATGCTGATTTACGGACATGTATTGGATAGTTTCCCAAGCAGAAAAATCGTATTTAGCAGGAGAATTCAGTCTCTGAATTCCAGAACTTTCTGGTCCACTAAATGTCAGTGGGGAAGGTGTTGGACCATACCAAAAACCCCATTGCGAAACCTGAGCAGCAGGATCTCGCAGGAGCTGGCCATGGTGAGTACAGGGTGCCTGTAGCTGCTGAACACCTGCCATCACCGGAGTCCCCAGCCCCACACAGACCAGACCGCTGGTCACCCTCTTCCAGATCCAGACGTTTCCCTGGAGCCAAACAGTTACCTGTTTCCTGTGTATCCCTCTGGATCGTGTCTGGCACATAACCCACATTTTTAACACACTTAGAAAATGCTGTGCCTGCTTTTGGGCACTTGAACTTTTCAGTTACGTGGTCTTGACACTTTCTTTATCAGCACATCCACTTTGATCTCATTTTCCCAAATGTCTGGTATTCTGTTGAAGGGTTGTGCCACAGTGTATTTGAACACTCCTTTTAAAAATAAGAATATGTACCAAAAGAACGTAGATTATTTTCAGGATTTAAGTTTTCACTACAATGTAAATTATCATTGTATGAATATTTCTCTTCCTAAATATTGTATATTTCTGTTCCTAAATATTGTATATCAGCAGTTTATTCCATGGTATAAATATATGACAATTTATTTTTCTCCTGTAGCTATTTAATTGTTTCCAGTTTGGGGCTGGTATGAACAAAGCTGCCATGGATGTTGGAGTACACATCTTGACAGAACATATGTTATCATTTCTCTTGGGTAAATACTGGAATAAAACTTCTGGGTCAGTGTTTGTGTACGGCCAATGTTAGAAGATCCTGCCAAGTAGTTTTTGAAGCTATATAAGCACACTCCCCTGCCAGCGCTGTTTCAGAGTTCCCCTTGCTCCACATGCTTGCCCAAGCATGATACTATCAGAATTTTCCACATTAGCCACTCTAGATGGGAAATAGTATTTCATTGTAGTTTTGATTTGCACTTCCCTGATCACTGAAGAGTTTGGATGCCTCCTCGTGTGTCTATTGGCCATTTGTTTAGGCTCTGAACGAGCTGACTGGTCACCTATTTTTCTGTTGATTGCTTGTCTTGCTCTTCTCGATTTGAAGAAGCTCTCTGCACACTCCAGATAAACCCCCTTCATCAGATTGCAACACACTGAATGTGTCCCTCCCAGATGCATGTGTTGAAGTTCTAGCCTGCCGTGTGATAAAATTAGGAGGGAATATATTCTCTTATGCCATCTCCTGTGTATATACCTACCTGGAATTAATTATTATCTATGGTATGAGGAAACAAGATTCTTTTTTTTAAAAAAAATAACTACTTAGTTTACCCAGCACCATTTATCAGAGAGTCTCTTTCAACTTTCTGGCATCTGCATGCTTGGAGCAAATTGATAACCATTGGCATAATATTTTTATCCACCCCTGTGCTGAGGATGGAACCCTGGGCTCTGGGCAGGCCACAAGAGTGCTGTACTACTCAGCTCCACTTCCAACCCCTTAAATGTGTTTTGATCAGAATATGCCTCAAAAGTAGCTTGAGCACATTAGCTTGTTCTCTTCTATGGACAAAGGGCTTAGGCTCATCTTAAGCAAATTCCTATCCTTCTCTCCAGGTTTTATGGGGAAAGAAGGAAGTCATAGCTTTTGGATGGCACATCTGGGATGTCTTCAGCTGGAGAGAAATGAGAGGTAGCCTTGTGGATTTAGGAGCCCCTCCAGGGGTTGATCCATTTCTACACACTCTTCTTCCTATTGTCTCAGCATATTCCCCCTGGCTTGTGATCACCTCCATCTGTGCTTCTCTGTGGTTCTCAAAGCCCCATCCGCTCTCTTGGTCCGCTCTGACACCTCCGTTGGGACGTCCTCTCCCTGTCGCGCAGCTTGTGATTCCTCCCCAAGCCTGACATCTTCTGGGAACTCTCTTCTAATCATGTCAGCCCTCATGGCTCTTTCTCACTCCTACGGCTGCTCTTTTTCTCTGAATTGCTGGTCTGGCCTTGGTATCATTATTAAATATTTCACAGATGCTTGTCTTATCTCTCAAGCTGGAGACCCAGCTATGCAGGAGGTCAAAGCGCCTCTCTTACTCAAAGCCGTTGCTCAGTAAATATTTCATGGAGGATGAAGGAAAGAGAGGGTAAGGGGGCAGAGAGTGCGAGGCCATGGGAGTACTGCGCCCCCGGATGCTTGTGGCCATTAGGGGGTCAGACTCCACCCTGCCTTCCCTCCCTCAGGCACATTCTGCATGGCTGGTGCTCATGTGCCCCAGAGTTGGTATCGGCTTGTTGTGAACTGCCCTCAACCCTTACTTCCTGTTTCTGTTTAAACCAGAAAAGACTCCCTTTTATGGGAGCAGAGAGGCACATGCAGGATGAGGAGGAAAGTCAGTTCTGAGTCAGAACTTTTATGTTTTAAGTGAAAATGGAAGAGCTATGGCTGACACTCTCCTTGCATCAGAGAGCAAGCCTGCATCCAAGGAAGCTGCTGAAAGAGGAGGGACACAGACCCCAGCACTCCCAGGCTGCTCAAAGACGCGCCCTCTGCATGGGTAAATCAGAGCACCCGCAGGAGGGGACAGAGCTTAGTTAAACAAGACCAGTGCGACAAGCCCTCAGTGGAATGTCGTGATTCATGGTGGTGCTGGCTGGCATGCAGGGAAGGGCTGTCATGCTGCAGGTGAAGCGTGACAAATGTGGAAAGACATTCCAGCCATTTGGGGGACTTTTGTCACATATTGCAAATGGATGATTTTGGAGTTCTGTCCTTGGGTCTTGACAGATATGCTCCACTGAGCTTAGCGGAGGTTTCTAGCAGAATGGAAGGAGTGATCTGCAGTTTGTTCTCCCTATTTAGAAACATTTCCCCAGACTTGAAAAGTTGAGAAAACAAATATTGCCCACTCAGTCTTCACTGCTTCCTTTTTGGTAATTTCTAACAAGTGTGCAGTGTAAAAAGAAAACCCATGGTCTGGTTTTGTGGGTGACTTGAATCAGGCTCAGTCACCCGTCTGCTAATGATGGGCTTGCTACTTGCTACAGGCACATCCCAAGGAGCTCATTAATCATTCCTTCCTGGACACCTCTGAGGTCCCAAATAGAGAGCAATCCACATAAAAATTATATGGCATGATGCATTCCTGATGACAGAAACTCAGAACTGTAGATCCAGTGGCCCAGGGCTTGGGCCCCCCAGCATTCTCTGAGAAGGGAGATGTTTAATCCTGCGAGGAACCCACGAGGTGAGGACATCACCTCGCCCACCATCTTCCCAGACAGAATGTCCAGCCCAGCAGGCATTGCTGAGAACAAGTCTGCCAACAGACGTGTGGGCCTGTGAACGGGGTGAGAGAGCCCCCGGACTGCTGCCCTCAAAGGCTGAGGGAGGCGAAGTACTCTGCTTGGGGTTAGGAGCCCAGAGCCCCTACTCTTGCTTCTTCGTATAGCCCAGCCCAGGCAACAGATGCCATGTGTGCCCTCTTCTACAAGAAGCTCCTCTAAATAGTGCCAAATATGTGCTGGTGAGATGCCCTGCAGGCTGAGTATTCCTAACCAGATATGTTTTAGGCCAGAAGTGTAATTGGATTTGGGATTTTGAAGGGGATTTTGGAATATGTGCACACACATACAGAGAAGTCTGGGGGTAGGATGCACCAGATTCACTTATGTTTGACGTACATAGCCTGAATAGAATTTCATACAATATTTTTAGTGCACCTATGTTTTGACTGTGACACAATATGAGGTCTGGTCTGAAATTTTCCACTGTGGTGTCATGTTGACGTTGAAAAAGTTTCAGATTTTGAAAATTTCCAGTTTCAGATTTTCACGTTGGGTTCATGTTCTTTTTTTGTTTTGTGTTTTTGCAGTACCGAGGATTGAACCTGGGGCCTGGCACATGCCAGGCAAGTGCTCTACCCCTAGGCCACATCCCAGCCCTGGATTTTCATATTGGGAATGAGCAACCTGTAGTGCCAGTGTTAAGACAGACCTGGCTGTCCAGGATCTTCAGCTATGGACTAAGCACAGTGTCTGAGGTGCCCCATGAGGTGCACCAGCGATGGTTTCAGTTCTTTAGCCAGGACTCCCATGGAGGAGGGGAATATTTATCTGGTCCTTAGTTATCTAAGAAACATGGAAGGCCATTTCTCAAGTGGATAAACTGAGGGTTGGAGGGGACCTAACCTGAGGGAAACATCTTTGTTTGATTTGGGATTTTGAGGAGAGATACTACAAGAAAGGGCGAGAAGAGAATCTCCCTCAGACAAAGACCACTCTCTCACTTGAATCCTTGCAGGAGTCTTATAAAATATGTATTATTCTCACAGATTGGTGGGGAAGACTTGAAGAAGATAAGTGCCTATGACTGTCAACGAAGAATAAGATCAGTCCAGTCAAGAACAAAGAAAATCACATTCATTTGGGTCTAATTAGGATTGCAGTCTGGGAAAATATAGATTCAAGCAATTTTGAAAAGTTCCTCCAAGATTTTACAAAACAGTGGCTGTATTTGCAGCTTTCAACCTCAAGGGGGTTTGGAAATTATATCACTTGTTATTCAGGAGTTGTGATTGTACTAGTTAAGCTGTCTTTAAGAAAAGGATTGTGTGTGGTCTCAGTTTTTGTGTAGTCTGGGGAAAGGCTCCCTTGTACAGAAAGTCAGTAAAGGTTAATAAACAATGTTACAGAAAACTGCTCTTTGGTCCAGTCTAAAGGTCTGTGTACAGACACACATGTGTGTATGTGTGTGTCTTGCAAAGAAGTTCGGAGGTTCAGCTGCAGACATTGTCCTAGACTAGATTTAACAAATGCCTCCTGACTCTATTTTAAGTGCCCTGAACCATTGCTACTTCATTTTGATTTTCTTTTCTTTCAGTTTTCCATTACTCTGACAAAATACCTGAGATAATAAACTCAAAAGGAGGAAAGGTTTATTTTGGCTCAAGGTTTCAGAAGTTTCAGTTCATGGCTGCTTGACCCTATTGCTTTGGGTCTATGGTGGCATAATACATCATTGTAGAAGCGTGTGGTAGAGGAGGGCTGTTTACCTCATGGTGGCAGGGAAGGGGAGAGGAGGGGGGGAGAGAAGAGGAGGGGCCAGGGTCCAATATTCCCTTTAAGGGCATGTCCCCAATGACCTAACTTCCTCCCGGTAGGCCCCACCTCTTGAAGGTTTCACTACCTCCATATAGTGCCATGAGCTAAAGACCAAGTCTTTAACATCTGGATCTTTGAAGGACATTCCAGTTTCAAACTAGTATTTCCTTTATATGACAAAGACCCTACCCTTGACCCAGCTTTAACCAGGCCTTTAATCCCTCAAGATCCTATCCCTGTCTGTCCTTGGCCCACTGAGTCTGGTTTTAATTAAGAATTCTGCTGGGTCAGTTAAATGGAAGTCCCCCACCCTTGATATCTGGTCAAATCCCTCATCCCCAACCCTCAACATTTTACCATGCTGCCTGGCCTTCAGCAGCAATCCTGTCAAACCTCTTAGCTTTGATGGCCCTCCTTGGTCATTTTCCACCCACTGACTGGTGCTTTGCTCCTTTCCTATGAACCCAGGAGACAGAAATCAGTTTGTGAATGATTTTCTTTGGAAATTGAATGAGCCCAAGAGATAGACATTATCTTGTGACGAGTCCTTCCAGGAGTGACTACATGTCTTAGTCGTCATCGTCATCTTCCTCCCTCTCCTCCTCCTCCTCCTCTTCTTCTTCTTCTTCTTGTAGTTCTTTTTCAGTTGTTGATGGACTTTATTTTATTCATTTATTTATATTTAGTGCTGAGAATTGAATCCAGTGCCTCACACATGTGAGGCAAGCACTCTACCACTGAGCCATAACCCCAGCCCCATGTCTTGGTCTTCTTTTATGTGATAGACTGTTAGGAGATTTCAGGGAGGAAATAAAAAATAAAAGGGTTTTTTTGTTCTCTCTCTAATAATTTACTAGAATTTACTAGAATTTTCTATAACCTTGGCCCCCTGCCATTTCCTCTGCCCTAATGAAAAGGACGTTTAAGCTTTAACCATCTGGCCCTTCTTTGAGTCTTATACTTTGTGTATGACTTGGGTTTCTGTGCATTAATTTGAATGCTTTTTACCCTGCTTCTTGTTTCCAGAGGACCTGCTGTGTGGGTTTTCCCTTGGAAAAGCCAGTCTTGGGGGGCATTGGGAGTCAGGCCTGCATAAATTCCTTTTTCTCCATAGTCATTGCATCTTGCTGCCCAGGTGCTGGTCATTCCCCAGTGACTGGCTGGAGTTCTTTTATTTATTTATTTTTAAAATATTTTTTAGTTGTAGGTGGACACAATATCTTTATTGATTTATTTTTATGTGGTGCTGAGGATCGAACCCAGTGCCTCACACATGCGAGGCAAGCGCTCTACCACTGAGCCACAATCCCAGCCCCTGGATGGAGTTCTTAGTAAGTTATCCCTCCTTCAAAATCCTTCAGGAGCTCCACCCACCAGTAAGACCAAGTTCAAACTCCTTAGCAAAAGCCATCACTGCCTGATCCCAGAATGATAGAGCCAGATGAAAGATATGAAATGTAAAATCCAAGGAGACATTATTGCCATGACAGTATTGTTGTGTTTGAGGGGTAAAGAAGCCCAGAATTGGGGGAGGTTCCAAGATGGTGGCCTAGACATATGCCGCGATCAGTCTCTCCAGAACCAGAGATTGAAGTAGTGGAAATACCGTCTCCCAGCCAGCTTTTGGACATCATCCTACAGCTGTCCCTACAGGAATCTCACTTGCCCGTGTCCGCAGGGCCACCAGGCAGCAGGGATTGCCACAAGCAGTGTGACTTCAGCAGCGAGCAGCGGCGGAGCTCAGCTGCTGGCGGCTCGGAGCCCCAGCCCAGGGCTTGCCCCGCCCGGGGCCTGCTTCTACACGGGGTACCTGGCTCCAGCGCCCACCCAACCACACAGGGCCTCTAGCAGTTGCTCTTGTGGACACACAGCTCCCGCGCAGGAACCCCAGCTACTGTTCTGTGTGGATCTCCATTTGCCAGGGCAGAACTCCCTACACCACGAGAATGCCGGACAAGATCTGGGTCAGAAGATGGCGGCCTAGACCGACTCCGCAGTGCTAGTCTCTCCAGGACCGGAGCTTGAGGTAGTGGAAATACCGTCTCCCAACCAGCTTTTTGACATCATCCTACAGCTCATCATCCCCTGCAAGAATTTCACTCGCATGCGTACGCAGGGCCACCAGGCAGCAGCGATTGCCACAAGCAGCGTGACTTCTGCAGGTGAGCGGGGGAATTCAGCTGCAGTGGCTAGGAGCCCCTGCCCAGGGCTCTGGAACAGCATTCGCCAGGAGGGACCTGCTTCTATATGGGATAACTGGCTCCAGCGCCCACCCAACCACACAGGACCCCTAGCAGTTGCTTCTGTGGACACACGACTCACACACGCACTGGACCCCTGCTACTGTTCTTTGTGGATCTCCATCTACCAGTGCAGAACTTCCTACACCAGGGGACACCGGACAGCATCTGGGGACAAACTTTCACTTCAACAAACTTCTGCCTCAACACAGCACACAGTGAAACTGAGTCTCCACTGCATCCAAGAGCATCAGCGGTCTAGCCCTTCACCCTGTTGCTGAAGCAGATGGCTTCTTTGTGAGACCTCCACCTATGACCGCCTGGGGAAATTCCAGTAAGCAATGGACAACGCCACCTACTGGAGGTGAAAGGAAGCAAACCTGTCTATTTACATTGAGACTTTTATTTATTTTTTTATTATTTTTGTTTCTTATTTCTTTAGTCTTATTTTTTTTATTTTATCCTTCATATTTTTCTCCTAATATTCCTATTGTTTAATCTTTTTGTTTTATTTCTCTGCTCTTCTCTTTCCTTCTTTTTTTCCTTTCCTCTTCTGTCTCTCACTCTTTTCTCATCCTCTAATTCCCAACATTTGTAAAACTAAGTATCTGCTATACAGTAGGATATGGTAGACTGGGACTTCTGAACAGTATACTAGAGTGGTATTATATAGTCTTGTAACTCCCACTTGCATATGTTTTATTTTTCTTACTATCATGTCTCTTTGCTAACGGTATTCTTTTCTTCCTCCTTACTGGTCTTCCCCAATTCTCTTTCACTCTTTATACTAATAGCCAACTTCTCTTGGATTCCTTTTTAATAATTTCTAGGATCCAATAACCATATCCTCACTTCCTACTACCCCAACATTCTATCCTACACACCACCCTCAAGTTTCTCTAGCCCACCAACAGAAACTATAGACCCTTGTGCAAACCTATTGTTTACATAACAGATGTTAAAGGAACTCATAATTGTTGTATATTGTGACTAAACTGTAAATGTATTTGGGAGCTATTAGGAGCTACTTGGTTTGAAACTATATATTGTTTGTACTGAGATCAATTAATATTGGTCTCCCCTTTAAAGGAGAGGTATTGAAACCCTGCAGGGAAACTATAACCATATAGGAGTAAAAACTGCAACACCTTGGATCAGCAGAGCTAGAAGGAAGAACACACAAACATCATGAAAAAACAAGGGAAGAAAGTGCCTCAAACAAACCAAGATTTTTCAATATTAGAATCCATGGTCAGTACAGCAGAAGAAATGACAGAGCAGGAGTTCAGGATGTACATAATTAAAATGTTCTGTGACTTAAAGAATGATATAAGAATGATATAAGAGAGCAAGCCCAGTCAGCAAAAGATCATTTCGATAAAGAGATACATAGGCAAATACAAGAAGTAAAAGATCACTTCAATAAGGAGATAGAGATTCTGAAAAGGAACCAAACAGAAATCCTTGAAATGAAAGAAACAAAATTAAAAACTCAATAGAAAGCATCACCAACAGATTAGACCACTTGGAAGACAGAACCTCAGATACTGAAGACAAAATATTTAACCTTGAAAATAGAGTTGACTATACAGTGAAGATGGTAAGAAATCATGAACAGAACATCCAAGAACTGTGGGATAACATGAAAAGACCAAACTTAAGAATTACTGGGATAGAGGAAGGCATAGAATTCCAAACCAAAGGAATGAGCAATCTATTCAATGAAATAATATCAGAAAACTTTCCAAATATGAAGAATGAATTGGATACTCAAATACAAGAGGCTTACAGGACACCAAATGTACAAAATCACAACAGACCTACACGAAGGCACATCATAATGAAAATGCCTAACATTCAGAATAAGGAGAGAATCTTAAAAGCCACAAGAGAAAGGAATCAGATTACATATAGAGGGAAGCCAATTAGGATCACTGCAGACTTCTCAACCCAGACCCTGAGAGCAAGAAGATCATGGAAGAGCATATACCAAGCGCTAAAAGACAGCGGATACCAACCAAGAATCTTATATCCAGCAAAATTA
>CM053405.1:7599481-7762132 GCA_028644305.1 Xerus rutilus
GGAGCAAACTTTTGCTACACGCACATCAGATAGAGCACTGATCTCCAGGATTTATAAAGAGCTCAAAAAACTTAACACCAAAAAAACAAACAGCCCAATCAATAAATGGGCTAAGGAGCTGAATAGAAACCTCTCAGAAGAAGATATACAATCAATAAAAAAATATATGAAGAAGTGTTCAACATCTCTAGCCATTAGAGAAATGCAAATCAAAACTACTCTCAGATTTCATCTCACCCCAGTCAGAATGGCAGCTATCCAAAATACCAGCAACAATAAGTGCTGGCGAGGATGTGGAGAAAAAGGCACACTCAAACATTGCTGGTGGGACTGCAAACTGATGCAGCTAATCTGGAAAGCAGTATGGAGATTCCTTAAAAAACTTGGAATGGAACCACCATTTGATCCAGCTATTCCACTCCTTGGTCTATACCCTAAAGATTTAAAAACAGCGTAATGTAATCACTTCAATGTTTATAGCAGCACAATTCACAATTGCAAAACTGTGGAAGCAACCCAGATGCCCTTCAATAGATGAATGGATAAAGAAACTGTGGTACATATACACAATGGAATATTATTCAGCAATAAAAGAGAATATGATTATGGCATTTGCAGGTAAATGGATGGAATTGGAAAGCATTATGCTAAGTGAAGTAAGCCAACCCCAAAAAACCAAATGCCGAATGTTCTCTCTGATTAGTGGATGCTGATACATAAGGGGGGTGGGAATGGGGAACATAAAAGAAATGGAGGAACTCTGGATGGGGCAGGGAGGAGGAGGGGGGAGGGAAAAGGGAAGAGGTGTAGTAAAGATGGTTGATTGAGATGGTCATCACTACCCCTGGTGCATGAATGAAGACACAAATGGTGTGACTCTATCTGGTTTGCAACCAGAGAAATGGAAATATTGAGCTCTATATATGTACTATGACTTGAAATGCATTTAAATAAATTAATTTTGAAAAAAAAGAAGCCCAGAATTCACTCACACAGTGACAGAGTGGCTTACAATCTGTCCTTCCCTACACAAACCTCATCTGCCATCCCTTATCCTTTGCCACCCAGACTCGAATTCTGGTTTTTCTCCCACTTATTTAAAAGCTTCAAACCTTTCTGCTAAGTGATCCCCTTTTTTTTTTTTTTTGGTACTGGGGATTGAACTCAGGGGAACTCGACCACTGAGCCACATCCCCAGCCCTATTTTGTGTTTTATGTAGAGACAGGGTCTCACTGAGTTGCTTAGCGCCTCGCCATTGCTGAGGCTGGCTTTGAACTCGCGATTCTCCTGTCTCAGCCTCCCTAAGTGCTGGGATTACAAGCGTGAGCCACTACGCCCGGCTTAAGTGATCCCCTTTTAAAAATGTCATTGGTGCATCTTAGTTACACATAACAGTGGGATTCACTATGACATATTTGTATGCACATGTAGCACAGACTGCTCGATTTCGTTCCCCCACGCCTCCCCTCTCCCTCGCTTTGTCCCCTTCTCTACTGTACTGGACTTTATTTTCATGAGGTCCATTTTATTTCCTCTTTTCTTTCTAGCTTCCACATTTGAGAGAAAACATGCGATCCTTGACATTCTGAGTGCCTTGTCTCATTTTGACTGGAAATGTCAAGACTCTGTCCTGAGGTCTTCTGCATCTGTATTGCTTTTCACCGGATAGAATGAAACATTTCTGTTGTTAACAATATAACTACGTACTTTCCCATCTGTGTGGAATTATGCATCTGTGTCTATTCATTTAGCCATTTTTCCATTCTTTCATGTATCCATTGACCAATCCCTTTATTTATTTTTACTTTCATGCATGAAATGAAATTGTGCTTAACCCTGGTTTGGTGTTCCTATGGATCAGATTGGTCCTATTCTGTTCCAACTCTACAGAGTAGAAGGAAAATTCCAGAAACTATTTCAAGAGTGTGGCTGTTCATCCCACATTGCATTTTGTTAGACGATGCATCTTCTCAGTACCAGGTCTAGTTATTTGCCCTCTTTATACAGTTGCGGGGCAGACGTGAAAGAGAAATGCTAAGTCTGAATTTGGGGTTAAGAATCCATGCTATCTGCCAAGTTCATTGTGGCATTATCCATAGTCGAGATAAGGAGTCAACCTAGGTAGTCATCAGCAGTGAATACAGTAGTACACACACACACACACACACACACACACACACACACACCAGAGAGAGAGAGACAGAGGGAGGGAGAGAGAATGAGAGAGAGAGAGAGGGAGGGAGAAAGAGAAAGAGAGGGAGAGAGAGAAAGGGAGAGAGAATGAGAGGAGGGAGAGAGAATGAGAGGAGGGAGAGAGGGAGAGAGAATGAGAGAGAGGGGGGAGAGAGGGAGAGAGAAAGAGAGAGAGGGAGAGAGAGAGGGAGAGAATGAGAGAGAGAAAGGGAGAGAGAATGAGGGGGGAGAGAGGGAGAGAGAGAGGGAGAAAGAGAGAGAGGGAGAGAATGAGAGAGAGAATGAGAGAGAGAAAGGGAGAGAGAATGAGAGGGGGAGAGAGGGAGAGAGAATGGAAGGGGGAGAGAGAGAGAGAGGGAGAGAATGAGAGAGAGAAAGGGAGAGAGGGAGAAAGAATGAGAGAGAGAGAGAGAGAGAGAGAGAGGGAAAGAGAATGAGAGAGAGAGAGGGAGAGAAAATAGAATACTATTTAGCCTTAAAAGGGAAGGCGCTTCTGTTGTTCATGACAACATGGATAAACTTAGAGGACTTTATTCTGGGTGAAATAAGCACAGAAAGACATACTGCATGTCCTCATTTATATGCGAAATCTAAAAAAGTCAAACTTGGAAGTAGAGAGTGGGATGGTGGCTATCAGCGGCTGAGCATGGGGAGGAAGGTTTGGGGAGTTTTTGGTCAAAGAACATAAAACTCTGGGAAGCCTGGAGGAATAAGTTCAAGAGATTAAGAGCACAACATGGTAACTATAGCTAAAAGCAATGTATGGCATACTTGAATATTGCTGAGAGGCTAGTGTAAGTGTTTTGAACACAAAAAAGCATGCGAGGTAGTGCCTATATTCATTTACTTGGTTCAGCTGTTCAACAATGGGTACACATATCAAAATGCAGCATAAGTACATACAACTTTTATTTTTCAGATAAAAATAAAATAGAAACAAAACAAAACAAAAATCCAGGCATTCTGGGTTCTGTTTCTTCTGACCTCAGGACACCCAGAATAAGAGCAGAGGAGACAGAACAAAGTGCTGGCAGCAGCTTCTACTGACCTGTGTTCTGGGACGGCCGTGCTGCTGAGAATCCTGTCTGTTACATCATTAAACTGATATTCAATTGCTCGTTCTCTGTGGTCTCAAGAGCACAAGGGAAACGCTGGAGACTGACAGCCAGCAGTGAGACTCGGAGCACCACCCTGGTGCTGGACATTTCTAAACGACAGTCCTTCCTCAGATGAGTTCTGCTGTGGAAACCCGGAAAAGAGGGCCCTGCAGTTTTGACTCTGCTTTAAAGATTTCCTCACAGGAAGGGGCTCCCTTTCTAAATCCAGAGGTCGCACCTCCAAAGCTGCTCTTTGTTAAACTTTTGCGTGATCCCATTCACACCTGTCAGACCAGGCGGGTTCTGCCCTGCAGCAGGACTGGGGTCTCTTCCCCACAGATGCTGAGCTCCCAGGGAAACTGGGTATCTGCGGTTAAGAGGCAAAGGCCTAGTCATTGGATCTCCAAGTCCGTGGTACTAACACACATCCACATTCTGTCTAAGGCAGCTGCTTTTATTGATTGAGGAATCAGGATGCTTTCTCCACTCTGGCACCCATCACTTACAGCCTGCCGATCAAAGCTGTGCAGCTCATTCTCCCTCCTCAGCTGGGTTGATCCGTCTGACTATTCCATTCATTAGGCATGGCGTGAGGGAAACACACACCTCATTGCTTTGTGGCCAGGGCCTTATTTCCCCTCTTCTGGTCTGAAGAGAACTAATAAACCTTCTATCTTCAAATTTTCAGAGGAGTGCTTTCCATAGAGCTGATTCTTGAATGCTTTTAAATGGAAAAAAAGAACAGAAAACAGGCTGCGGTTTGGGCGATTTGCAAGCTCTCTGAAATTACTGTTTTTCTGCTTCAAAGGCGTGGTGATTGACAGTGCCTTCCCCAGATAGTCAACTAGTTGGCATTGGCCAGGATAGTGCTATTCAAAATTACTTGAGTGGGTTTTTTTTCTTTTAAATGTCAGTTGCTACTGTTGAATGAAAACTAGAATTAATTTTCCATGGTCTTTTTTCTAATTTTCTAATAGTCTTTCACAGCTATAGGATACCTGACGAGTTTATGGACTTTGCAAATAGCATCTACTCTCTCTTATCCCATTCCTGGTCTCGCAGGAATTTTGTTTTCTCATGGTTTTAGCCATTGTTCATATTTGATTTATTTCCCCACTGATGTCTGAGCTCCCAGATTAACTATCCAATGTGGAATATAAGCAAATTCTTTGTAATGGGCTCTAGTGGCCATAGCATGCAAGGTCAAGTGGACAGGAAGACAAAGTGTGTGCATAGCCTCCACCTACCCTAAGCTGTGTCCAGGGTACGAAGTCCCTGGACACAGCCATGCAACGCACCTCTCTTGGCTGTGGACTGAGGTTTCTGAACCTCAACACTATTGGCATTTGATAGAGGCGGTGTTTTGTGCATTATTGGATATTTAGCAGCGTCCTGGCTTTCTATACCTTGGACTCCTGTAACACTGCCTCACAAGGAGTGGCCAGTAGAAGTATTTCGGGATATTGCCAAACATCCCTATGGTGGTGGTGGTAGGGATCAGCTCCAGATGAGGACACTTTTCTCCTGTGCTCCTTGAGTTTAAGTTTTCTGGGTGAGGTTTGGAATGAACTGAGGAAGAAAAAAATAGAGGGAAGGGAATCAGGAAGAAGATGGACAGTTGAATGCTTCAGCCCCTGCTGAGACCCCAGGCTAACAAATTCACTGGTTGACAAGTTGGCTGCATACTAGAATCACCCAAGGAGCATAAAAAAGTCCACTTGTGAGCCTATCCCC
Source organism: Xerus rutilus (assembly GCA_028644305.1). Classification (NCBI taxonomy): domain Eukaryota; kingdom Metazoa; phylum Chordata; class Mammalia; order Rodentia; family Sciuridae; genus Xerus; species Xerus rutilus. The sequence continues at coordinate 7,604,507 of CM053405.1, forward strand.
AAGGTTGTGAGTTCATTGAGTTGGGGTGTGCCCTTTGAGCATTTTCTTCTCAAGCCCCTTCAGTGACTCAGATGTGCTGCCAGAGTTGAGAACCACAGGCTGAGTGTGCAGGCAGGAGGCCAGGGTGAGGCACTGCTCAGCTTTGCACCCAGGGGCCACAGTGATCTGATGCCTTGATATGATCCTGTCTTTGGATGTGTTCTCCATTTCTCTGAGCACTATTTCACTGCAGTGAGGAGGGACAGGCAGCTCCCTCAGAGCTTCCACAGTTCACTGTGGGCGCCCTGCATCCCACATTGGTGCAGTTATCTTCTCAATCAAGCTCTACTTTCGTTTCTTTAATGCCATCTTGAAATTTTGTCAAGACCAGTAAAAAAAATGTGCAGAAAAAATTGCTGAATGAATATTTGAATTAGATTTTAAAACCGAAAGAACCATTTAAATAATGGTATGGATTGGCTTCTGGATTTAGATAAGTTGTCCCAAGTTCAGCAAATATTTGAGTGTGTGCATTGTGCAAATACAGCCGAGGCGTTGTCCTCCTGGTCCTAAAGGACATTGCAGTCTTGCGGTGGTGTAGATCTTGGGATCGACACAAAAATGACCACTTAGGTTAAGTGTCAAATGAAAAGAACAATTACAAGTTTTGACTGGATTTCAATGAATGTGAAATAACTGCTGTGGAGACAGAGGAGATCTCCCTAGTGCAGACAGTTAGTTCTTAAAGAATGGGAAGGATTTTAAGCAGGGGTGGGTGGTGCTGGCTGAGGTGGAGAAGCTGGAGGAGGTATAGAGAGGGGAACGTACTAGATTGTGACTAGGCTCAGTGGGCAGTGGAGCTGGGTCAGCACATGGAGCCAGCACCATGTACACAAGCGGCCTGGATGGGGCTGGCTTCTGGAGGGTTTGAACATGGAGCGTGACTTTTCTTTATCTTTAACATTACTTGCCACAGAATAAGAAAGCGCTCATGTTTCTAAGCCAGCAGGCGCCCTCTCTGGGCCGGGCTTCACGAAAGAGAACTGTGCCCACTTATGTTGGAGGAACTTGAAGTGAAGGGGCCTAAGGCAGCATGGAAAGTGGGGGTCTGAGTTGGCTTCTGTCCATCTACCTGAAAGGATCTTGGGCTGGGTGGGTCAGCCTTCCTGCTCTGGTGTTCAGTGAGGGTGGCCGGCTCAAGTGATGGGCAAACAACTCGAGGACTCAAATGCCAGATTCCGAGAGCCATCACCATGTTGAGAGCACTGGAGAGCTGGTGAGGAGCACTGGAAAAGAGCCCAGGAGGCCTCCTCAGCCTAGAGGCCTCAAGCTGCCTGTGGGGACTTCCGCCCTTTCATCAATGGGACGGGGACTTCCAATGATTTTCTCCTCTTCTTTCTTTGTTTATGGTTGGGATGTGAGGTGTCCACCAAACGCTCTGTTAATTTGGGAATATTCAGAGGTAAAGTGTCTGGATTCTGAGAGCTGTGATCTGATCAGTGCGTCCCAGACAGAATGACTGGACAGTGACTGTAGATAGGCGTGGCGTGGCTGGAGGAGGTCACTGGGGGCATGGTTTTGGAAGGGTGCTTCTTCACTGGGCCCCTGTCTCCCTCTGCTTCCTGCCCTCACCATGAGCTGAGCAGCTCTCCTCCACTGGGCCCTTCCCACAGGATGTGCTGCCTCACCTGGGGCCCAGGGCCAGGGAGTCAGCCCTCGATGGACTTGGACCCATGAAGTCAGGAGCCCCAAACAAACTTTCCCTTCTCCAAGTTATTCTTCTCATGTAGTTTGGCCATAGCAATGCAAAAACTGACTAAAACACTCTTCCGTTCAAAAAGAGGTTTCCTGAGAACTTAACCGTGAGCCAGGCATTATGTTAGGACATAGAATATCCTATTTAGTTGTTCTTTTTAAAATCCATTCCTGTGATGATGATGATGATGATGATTATATACTTAACACTATATCTTATTATCATTTTACTTGTGAGAAAACAGACTCAGAGAAGTTAGGTAACTTTCTCAATGTTGGAAGGAAAGAAATAGATCTGACTTCCAATGTCTTGACTGGGCAAATTAAACATGGCATAAAATAGTAGTTAATAGCTTCTGATTATCAAGAGGACATCATGTCCCAGCGTTTAGGTACATAAATTAATTTTAACAATTCCATTATTAGGTATTGTTATCCCAAACGGAGGCTCAGCAGGCAGAAATAACTTACCTAAGGTCTTAGCTATAACTGAGTGAGCTGAATTGAAACTTTTTAATTGATGGTAGGGGTGCAGGCACTGGAATTCAGATCTCTCCGTTCCAGTGTGTGTGTTAGGTGGAAGGGACTCTAATGACCCTTCACCTCTTCCACCATTCCTCTGAGGGTTTTGAGCACCTCATATGTGCCGCACCCTTGACATGCCATCACGTTGAATCCTGAACCTGGTAAGGTGTGGATTCTTCCTTCAAAGAACAGGAATCCAAGCCTCAGGGCAGCAGGTATGTGCGATTACTTGCTGGCAAGTGACTGATGAGAGATTAGAACCTAAGCACTTGAGATGCTAAATATTGCTTTGTACAAAAATCCATTTCGCACTGAGAAGACCATGCTTCCCCAGATTTACGAATATCCCCATTTAGTTTCCATGGACTGGACTGGGAAGGAGGAGCTTCCCCAGGGGCCTGGCTTCTTCTTCAGACCCTCCCAAGCCAGCTTTAGAGGATAGCCTTCTTCAGTGCTGAGAACTGTTACATAGTACCACATGGTTGTTTAAAAAGAACATTTTGACAAATTTAGTCTAAAGATTTGAGTGACCTTTACTAGCAACTCATGAGTCTGTGGCATCACATTTATTAATGGACAGGTGTTCTGATGGACATGTCAATGCAGGTAGGTCTTATAAGGTGGCTTGAGCAGGAGCAGGGAAACAGCACAATGTAGAGAGCAGCTTGGTACATATCTGTTTACTGTCCTCATAATGGTAAAGGAGAGGGGGCTTCCTTCTGCAGCTGGCTAACACTGTCCTGTTTGGGGACTGGCTGTCCGGTCATCTTTTAGTATTCCTGGCAAGGTCTGATAACAACTTAGTGTGGGCTGTTGCCATGGAATTTCAGCATGAGTTCATTTGAGTCTGGTCTTCTGGGGTCCAACACAGACGCTCATGCGAAGGATGGTTTCCCTTGCATTTTATTTAACCATAGGTGAAATATGAAACCATTTAAGTTAAAAGTGCTGCAACTAAATCATGGGAAATGTTAATTATGTAGAGTTAAGTGGGGGAAACAGGATGTAGGAAATATCTACATAGAAACAATGGACAGGACCTGGGCTGAAGGGTGAAGAGCGGGAGACACAGGTGACATCGTTTTCTGTTTTCTAAATTGTCTTTAGTGTTTTTTCACAGGGCAGGTTTCCTGGGGCGGGAGCCTGGGTGCACTGTTGAAGTCTCATGTACTAAAACTGCAAAATCCTTGGGGATTTTGAATTTTCTCAGTTGGAACGCCCTGCATAACATGCATCCAGGTCAAAACATCAGAGAGCATTGCTGGACCTGAGAGCCCCTCTCATACCCCTTCGCATCTCATTCATCTCATTCTGTGTTTTAAGAGGTGAAGTGAGTAACGCCCCTTCCCTGAGCATGTGATGGGCCACACTTGCACACGCCACAAGGAAGCCCTGGGAAGCTGAGGAAGAGGTGTCTGGAAACTGGAGCCTGGGAGGGCAGGCAGTGCTGGGGCTCCCGCTCATCTGCTGTCCTGACTCTGGGAAAAGCTGAGAGGGGGCGGCCCACTGTGCTCGGGATCAGGAGCTCAGTGATCCACCTCGCTGGGAACAGGGGAGGCAGGGGTTTGTCCAGGAGCGGGCTGAAGAGCATCCCCGGAGCACCTCCTCCACCCGGGTAGCAGGGCCTGCAGAGAACAGAAGCTGATGTCCCTTCCAGAAAGAGAGAAGGGGCCCAAGAGCATGACCTTGAAAAGTTGAGCAGACCAAGGAGATGGAGCTGCCAGGGGTCTGGAGCCAGGTGGCCTGAAGACTCACTGCCCAAACATTTAGGGAAGAAGGAGTGGGTACCCAGAAGATGAGGTTTTGGCTGGTGAAGAAAAGGGGCACCCAGCCCCTCCACAAGTGTTCTCTGAGACCTCACCAGTGGGGAACGAGACGAGGCTGTGGCCCTCCTGGGTCTAAGGTCAACAGAGAGCTGCGTGTTAGGAAGAGGGAGGCAGGGGAGGCCGGGAGTGTTCGGGATGTTCAGGAATGTCGTAGGTGAAGACCCACCTGAGGCCAGGTAAAGTGAGTGTGCTGCCTTTGGGGACAGGAAACTTGATCTCATGACAGGGGAGGCCAGCTCTGTAGGGCTGCAGTGGGAAGCCGAAGGGTGTGTCCCAACCCTGTCCATGTTTCATTAAGAAGCCAGCCATATTGAATAATAATGTTGCAAATGCAAAAAATTACAGACATACGCAGAAATATCTAATAAATGTAAATTTATAAAACTAAAAATACTAAAAGTGTATTATTATTTCCATCTAAATTATCAGCAGATTAAATGAATGCAAATAAAATATTAGTAAAAAAAACTATTGACCCCAAGTGAAAATAATTTAAATAATAATGAATAATTATGAATATCATTTGATCTCTTTTTGTTCAATTTAATTTATTAAATATTTTTTTTTGTGTTACTAGGGATTGAACCCAAGGCCTTGCATGTACTAGGCAGGTGTTGTACCACTGAGCTACATTCCCAGCCCAATTTGATCTCATTTTCAAAGTGCCATATTAAAATACATTGTTGTAACATTGATTCATTCAAGAGCTTATATGAGACCAAGCATGGTGGCACACTACTGTTATCCCAGTGACTAAGGAGGATGAGGCAGGAGGATCTCAAGTTTGAGGCCAGCCTCAGCACTTAAGTGAGCTCTGAGTAATTTAGCGAGACTCTGTCTCAAAATAAAACTAAAAGGGTCTGAGAATGTGGCTCACTGGTAAAGTGTCCCTGGGTTTGATCTCAAATACCAAAAAAAAAAAAAAAAAAAGAGCTTGTATGGGGACAAATTCTTCCAGCTGCTTAAAGTATCTTTATCAGAGAAGAAATGGTGATGGAATACTTATCAGTTTATTTCAAATGGTTCTTTCTGACCCCAGAATAATTCAAACAAGTCTACCTCTTATTTGATCATTGTAAAGAGGTGTGTTTGAGTGCTCTTTTTTTCCCTTTGGACTGTACTCTTACTGCTGAGCTGTTACAGACTTAATTGTGATCTTCCTGCAAATTCACATTTTGAGCCTTAAGCTCTAGTGTCACTGCAGGAGGACACGTCGCCTTTAAAGAGGTGATTGAGTTTAAGTGAGGTCAGAAGGATGGGACACTAATCCAATATGCCTGCTGTCCTCCTTAGAAGAGGAAGAGACACCAGGGATGGATGGCATGAGGAAGGCCATGTGGCTATCTGCAAGCCATGGGGAGGACCTCAGGGGAAGCCAACCCTGCCCACACCTTGACCTTGGACTTCCAGCCTCCAGAATTATGAGAGAATAGGTGTTTGTTATTTAAGCCACCCTGGCTCTGGTATTTTGTTATGGCAGCCACTGCGGACTGAGGTAGGAGCTAAGTACATTTTGTTGCTGTTTCTGAAGGGTGTGTTGCTTGGTCTTTACTCTCTTTGCTTTTTTCAGGTACAGATGACAAAGCCAAGGTAGGTTGCTACATCAATTTCATGCTGTTGTTTTATCCCATTTGTTTGAAAATTTTAAAAATGTAGACTAAGATTTATTCTTGAAATAGAAACTTTGCTGATACTGCAATATTTATTTATTCTGGCAGCTCATGCAGAGACCTGTTTAGACATGCAGTTTGGACATAGGATTTGGGTGTGTGTTTTTTTAATTGGATAATTGAGTCATTGATCTTGAATAAAAGTCATAAATGATTCAGAGTCCTTTTTTAAAAAATCAGGATTATTTTATAACAACAAAATAGTAGATTTTATAACCACCAATTGCACATTTGTTGCTATAAAACAATTTTGATACAACTACCATATATCAGTGCTTGAAAAGAGTCTAGTTTATTGGAATACTGAAACACCAATAATTCACTTGCTGACTGCGTGATTTGGGAGAGACACTCTGAATTTCTCTGAAATCCACTTTTCTTAGCTGTGGAACACTGCGTACTGCAGGCTTGAGATCAATACTTTATGAAAAATTTTGTACAAGGAGCCCTGCTATGGAAGACATTGGTAGCCACTACTGCTGCCTTGGGACCACATGTGGCAGAGGCTATTTCTGGCCCCTGGAATGCATGGGAGCTGCCTGAGGACTTTGTCATGGAGCCAGGAAAGCAGAACTGGGGTTGGCTGGAGATGCCTCTGGCAGCAACTCGGGGCTCGCGTAAATGATCACAACCGCTGTGGCCAGGCCTATTACTCATGCTGTAATTTGGTTTGTCAGAGAACCAGAGGCCGAGAACCCAGTTGTTCAGGCCTGGAAGTGGAGAGCAGGGCCAACGTGGAGGAAGGCTTTCAAACCACTGTGCACGGAGGCGACGCTTTTATGAGCACATTTCGTCACAGAGGATGATTTTGGCTCTCCTCTGACTTCATCTGCCCATGCAGGAGGCAGAATGGCTGGACAGGGCCTTCTGAGGCAAGGTCAGGGAGGGGTGGGTCAGCCTGCCCTGCTCATAGGTTAGCATAGGTTTGTGACTGGGCTGTGTCAGAGACAAAGTCACTCAGAGAAAAAATCTCCCTGTCCCAATGCTGGCCAACAGCATCCACAGTGACAGGCCATCTCTAAGCAAAACCAAAAATAGAAGTTATCTGGTTTTGACTCCTGTTCCTCATTCGTTCCCCAAAAGCCCAGCTGTCCTGCTTGTTGTTCCCAGGCCCCTTCTATGCTTGTCACGTTTTGAAGCCCCTGTTGGGTCCTTCTACGGACTCCTGCCTGTGGTCCCATCCTACCTCCTTTCTTTCCATTAAACCTTTGGAGAGTTAGCACCAAGCTCCTTAGCACCAAGCTCCTGCTCTTGCCAATGGTTGCCAATCCTGAGCACGTAAGGATGACTGGGGGAGCTCATTTGAAATGTTGGTCCAGAGCTGCAGCCTAGAGGGCCTGTTCCTCAGGCCCGGGAGGTAGGGATTGGGAGCCTGTGTTTTAACCAGTGGTCCCCTGGTTCTGCTTTGTCCTAAATCCTGAGACCAGGCTCCAATGGACCAGGGAGATACCGAGCTCTGACAGGATCTGCAATCCCAGATCCTGTCTCTGCTAACTCACTTGCAGCTTTCCCAGATTGAACCCCCATGTCCACTGTAAAGCTCAGGGGGAAGGAGGGCTTTGGGTGTGTCAGCCCCTTGGTCCAGGTGGTGCAGGAGGAACCACACGCTTGGTTCCTTTGCAAGCCATGCAGCGGAGGGGTTTTATTCATCGCAGGTAGACAGTGACCATGTGGAGCCACCTGGCTGCTTCCTGAAGCCATTCTCTGGGTAGGTGCATTCATAAACCTCCCTATCCCTTCTGTCAGGGGCTTAGGGCAGCCAGCAGTGGAAGCTCAGGGAATTTTGGTACCTGCTGGGTATAAGATGGGGTGAGAGATTGAGAACGTTTTAATGAATTCAATTTGAGTGGAAATGAGAGTTGAAAGAAATTCCTTTAAGAATAACTTGGGGGATTCTCATTAATAATAATAAAACAACTTTTATTATTCTCCACTTAACTTTCTGTTCTGGGCAACTAAACGCAGCGGTGCCGTGAGGCAGGGTCTGGCTGAGCAGGCCGCTCCTCTACCCCACATGCGTCCGGGCTCCCGACTGGCCACTCCTAGCCTCAGAATACTCTACTTCTCTTCTTGTCCTTATTCATGCCAGAATGAGTGACCTGCTCTAGATCACTGACCTCTGCTGTGCAGTTTCCTCATCAACAGACTTAGAAATGCCTGCAGAATCCCAGTGTGTGGGGATTCAAACTCTCAGCTTCCTCCTGGCTCCTGGCAGCGGCCCAGATATGATCATCACAGCACAACACAGAACGGATCTTTCTAAACCACCTCATATCACAAAAAGAGTTGCTGAAAAAAGTCTCTGAGGCTTCCTCCCTCCAGCAGACAGAGAGTTGGGGCTCCGGCTCTACGCTCTGGTTGCCTTTTCAGGGGCCAATGTGATGTGACTCACCTGACACTCTCCCTTCCTGAGCTCCAGGAGCTACCCCTCCCACACACTGTCTTTATATTTATTTAATTTAACCTGAAGGAGTGCTGTGTTCCCTGCTCTCTGTGTGTTTGCTTTAGAGGAACAGCAGCCTGCTGTTGGACAGAGGTGCTATTAATAAGGTAGGGATAACAAGCACACGGCTCAGCCCGAGGCTCCCTCAGGAGATAGAATGGATGGAAGAAAGTAACACCATCTTGGGGAGACGTGGTGTGTGTATGTGTGTGTGTGGAGGCATCTGAGTTCCTCTGTCACATAAACATTAAAGTGAAAATTAAAGTACATAGCCTATAAGTCCTCAGCTAGAGAAGCAAACTGAATTGGAAATCAAATCTCTAATGCCTAATAGCTCAGCTCCAAATAGCTCAGGCCTCTTTCTGTTCCTCGGGATGCAGTATCTTCTTCAGTCTGCTCCCTCAGGCAGGCCAAGGTGGACATTTACATCAGCTCTGGATGTTGGCCTCTAATTGTTAGGGCTCAGGTATGCAGCTCAGTTCCTAGGGCTCATCCTGGGAACTAGTGATGGAGAATTCCAGACTAAGGAAGATTATTTGATTTCCATCTGAGTTATCGCTGTTTTGAAGGTGTCCTCAAAAGGTGCCTGGTGGAAACTTAACCCCCCAATGCAACCGTGTAGGGAGGGTCTACTGAAAGGTGATGAGGTCAGGAGGGCAGAGTGAATGTGTTAATTCTGCTGTCACAGAAATGAGTTTGGCCCTCTTTTGTCTCTCTGTCACACCCTTTTGGAATGATATAGCTAGAAGGTCCCCCGCCAGATGCTGGCTGCTGATCTTGGGCTTCTCAGCCTCCAGAACTGTGAGAAAATAGAATTTCTGTTCCTTTCAAGTTACTCCATATGCAGTATTCTGTTGTTGCAGCAGAAATCAGACTGAGACAAATGTCTGCTATCGATTAGGATGTTGGCACCAAGAGTCACTGCCTGCAATTTACTAATGACTATAAATTGCATAACCTCTTGGTGCCTCATAACCATCTCTGAAAGGAGGAAGTAAGGTGTAATCTGCTACATAGATTCCCTGGGAGGCATCAGAGAGTTCAAGCAGGTGAATTCTCAGTACGGAGCCAAGCACAGATGCTTGGATTATTACATACTGTTGTCACTTTGGAGAATTTGCATCTGACTTCACTAAGAAAGCAACTTGGTCTGGTGGGAAGAACTCTAGGGCAGGGCACTGGAGCCAGTGCACACCCTGCCCTGACATAGCATGTGAGCACGTGTGCCCCAATCACCTGGGTCCCGTGCTGCTGACCTGTGAACTGAGGTGGTGTGTAGTGGGGTGATGCCTGGCTTGTGGATTTCCTTGGATTGCTCTGAAGATAACTGTAGGTGCATAATGCCCACAGTTCTAAGTAGATATCACCAGTTAAAATTTTTCTGCTCTCAGTCTCTGATTTGTCTTTTTTTCTTCCCAGCCAAGTGGGATTCCTCAAATCCACTTTTGTTATTCAGACATCAGATTGGATTGCAGAAGCTCAGACACTGAGAAGTTAACTCTGAACTGTGCCATCATCCAGCTCACCAGGATCACCATTTTCTGGATTATTAGAAATTTCTTGTGTTTTTTACAGAATCTCATTTCAAATTTATGTGTTTTGACTTGGTGTTTCTGAGGTGACACAACTCGGTCCCACAGAACAAGGCCTGAGACCTCGGTCCTGCTTGAAGGGAGTTGAAAGTCTACCTGGAGAGATGACAGGTGAAAGGAAAATCAGGACGAGGCAGGAAATGAGCGAGTGCCAAATCACAGCTCTCTGCACAATTGGGATCACTGGACAAGAGGGGAATAGGTGGGAACGGAAGGGGAGTGGGGACCAAGACAGATGGGGAGAGATTTGTGCAGCAGCAGATTTCTGTCCTGGAAGGATGCATGAAATTTCAGCAGGAAAAAGGGATGAGCATCCAGAAGGGGAACAAGAAAGACTTTCAGCCCATCAGAGCAACCACACAGCCTGATAAGAGCAAGCCTCGCCTTGAGGGGAAGACAAGGAAGTGGGAGGTGAGCCCCGTCAGGTGGGGCGGATCTCTGTGGGAAGATATCTGGGCTGCTGGTCAGTGTAGCCAGACTTTCTGATCATATGAATGTCCAAAAATACAAACACTGCTTTGACACTATTTTGGGCTTACTGAACTAGAACCATCTAGGACTCTCATTTTAAAGTCTAAAATTTCAACCTATCAGTCAAGACAAATTCCTCAGGCAAGTTTGGGAAACACACAGAGTAAGTGATGGACAGACATGAACAATTTTGAGCAGACACGTGCTGACAGATTCTGTGTTTTAGGAAGACTAATGGAAGTGATTCGTGGAGGTTGGCTGGTGGAGGAGGAGGCTGCTGAGGAAATTCAGGCAGGAAGAAATAGGCTGAGCTTATAAATGCTGTAGTTGGACTGAAGTCCATGGGATAATATGACCAGACTCAACACAGAACACCCCACTGGTGGGGCCAGCCAGAGGAGGGAGAAAGTCATTGAACAACTGGATGACTGCAGGCATGGTATAACAATTTACAGAAAGAATAAAACCCAGGCAGGGGACCATTGACACAGCAAGGTCGTCTCAGGGACACTGTGTTTCTGGCAGTGGTGGGTGTTTCCATGGAAAAGTTGACAGTGAGGTTGGGTTTGTGGGCCTGGAGGGCTGGAGAGTTGGACTGGCCCTCTCCTGGACAGGGGGTGGGACAGTCTAATTGCAGCCAGAGCCACTGTGCCCACGTTGAGGGGTGCAGGCTTGGCCTGGTGAGGATTCCATGCCCATACAGGGAGTTCCCCCTCATCAGCTAATTCCCTGCAGGTACCGTGTCTTGGACTCATTTGGTTCAAAATACATCTTTTTTCCCCCTTAGCAAAATAGAGCGAAGTTGACAAGAAGTTCTGATAATTACTCCCTGAACAATTAATCACTCCGCAGCTGAGCTATGCAAACTCCACGTGGGGCCTGGGTGCATTTCAAGGGACTACCTCTCAAGACAGTGGCACCGAGTGCAGGCAGCGCTGTTCTGGGCCCGGTGCTGACTGCCAGGCCAGAAGGAACTTTCCAGAACAGCCACTGACAGGCTGTTGGAGGCAGAGGGATTGTGCTCCTCGTTCTGCTGCTACCTGTCCTTGGGAATGAGTGAGCACAGGAGGGTTCCACTCGCTCCTCCCTCCACTCGCCAGTCCATCGGCCCCAGGCTGCCATTGGGTGCTTAGTGTGCGCAGCCAGCATCCATCTGAGGGTCCATCCTGACTGCTGTTGCCTTGTTAGGATGCTAATTTTTGCAAATATCACTCTGTTAATCTAATTAAATAAGATTAAACTCTCAACTATTCTCTAAGTCCAAGGGAAGCACTAGAAATATGAAAATAAGTAGCCTGGTGCTTGTCCTCAAGGAATACACAGGCTAGTGAGGGAGACATTGCTGCTTAAAGAAAAAAAAAAGTATGTAGGAGATAAATAGCCCAGACTCCTACATGTCGTTCATATAAGTAGAAGCAGCACAGGGTCTAGTGTTTGGATGGCACAGGAGTCTTTCTGGAGCAGGACACAGTGAGGGCACCTGGAAGGAGTAGGAGACACTCCTTGGGACATGGCAGTTGTTCAGCATGGCCAACTGTGGGGGAGTGTCAGATAGCACAAGAGTTTGAATAGATTCTTGCAATTCCCTTGCTAAAATTTTGAGCAGCAGAGTGATGAGATCATATTTGCAATTTAGCAAGACCTTCCAGCTTGAGAATAAAATAGCATAACAAGGGGCCAGAGACAGAGAATGGCTGGTTAGAAAACATCATTGGTTCATTCATTCATTCAACACATATTTCTTGAATGCTATGTCTGTTCCAGGTGACAGGCAGGGTGCTGGGGTAAAGAAGTGACCCAAACAGTTTATAATTCAATGGGAGAGTAGGATTTAAATACACAGACATCAAAGTATATATATATTTAGAAACTGTGCTATGAATGGAATTCCATGATGCTATAAATGTGTGTGTGTGTGTGTGTGTGTGTGTGTGTTTCATTTTAATGAGTGACTAGGGCCCGGCCTCCTAAGGAAATGGCACGTATTCTGAGACCAAATGGGTGGGGAGGACATACCTGGCTGTTTTGCAAAGAAAGACTGGGAGCGGGTAAATCTGTTCAGAAGCTGGTTCCCTGGCAAGGAAGAGGTTGTGGCACTCGAAACGTGGGAAGACAGCTGATGAGATGCCTTTTTGGAGAGAGAGTTGGCAGAGCTCCTGCAATCTGTTGAGAAGCAGATAAAGCTAGGGAACAATTCAGTGTAGGTAGCAGGGATCCGAGAGAGATTTAGAGAGGAAAATCCACAGGACTTGGTGATGAGTGGCATGGGGTGGGCTAAGGGCTGGTGGGCCCAGGGTGCTTTCTGGTTCTCTGGCTCAGTACCATGGGTAGACAGAGGCAAGATGAGACATGGGTGTGGGGGAGGAGATGAATTTTTTTCGTTTTTAGATGTGTCTGAGATGCCTGTTGGTATATCCAGAGATTTCTCTGACCAGCATGCAGGCGGATATTGGGCTGGGAACTGTGTGTACAAGGGTGGATCCCGAATGTATGTTGTTGCATCCAACCCGCACCTCTCCCCAAGAAGTGCAGCCCAGACAACTCTGCAAAGCAGCAAAGTTTATTGAGGAAATAAGCACACAGGCCAATCGATTGGGGTCAGCTCTCCTTTCCTTCAGAGAGTGACCCCGAAGTGAAGGTTTCAGAGGTTATTATAGGGTGGGCTAGCTACATGATTCAGAAAAACATGATTTGGCAGGTATTCAACCTATAGTTATTTACAGTTCAACAGTGACAGTGCCTCCTATGTCCCCTTTCAGTTCCTGGAACTTTAGGTAACTGACCAGGGGGTCTGGCAAGCCTGTGGTTTTGCACCCCCATCCGTGAGAAGCAAGTACAGCAAAGCATTAATCACAGAAGCACAAAGAGCAGGTTAGCAAATACATGCAGGCCTGAGCCAGAGTGACTCCATTTTGTGTTAGGATTTTACATATGTAAGATTGGGCAAAACCATTGCTGGATCAGGTGCCAGGAATGAGAACTGATCCTGTGGTACTAAGTGCCATCCTTTCATCAAGCATGAGGGCTGGAGACGGAAAAGAAGGGTGGTGAATTGATAACTTTTTTTGTGGTACTGGGGGTGGAACTCAGGGTCACTGTACCACTGAACTACATCCCCAGCCCTTTTTACTTCTTATTTTGAGTCAGGGTCTCACCATGTTGCCCAAGCTGCCCTTGAGCTTGAGTTCTCTCACGCCTCAGCCTCCTGAGTGGTTGGGATTATAGGTGTGCGCCACTGTGCCCACTGATAACCGTATCCTGTTGCCTATTTTACTACTCAGATAACCCAAAGTTGGTGGGCAATCTCAATTTAGTGAAATTTTATTCTTTTCATTAAAATCTTCTTCACTAATTAGCAGCAATTATCTCTGGAGAATAAGATTAGGAAGAGGTGATTGAGAATTTTTTTTTTGGTACTGGAGATTGAACTCAGGGGCACTCGACCACTGAGCCACATCCCCAGCCCTATTTTGTGTTTTATGTAGAGACAGGGTCTCACTGAGTTGCTTAGCGCCTCGCTGTTGCTGAGGCTGGCTTTGAACTCGCGATTCTCCTGTCTCAGCCTCCCTAAGTGCTGGGATTACAGGCTTGCGCCACAGCGCCCGGCTGAGAAATTTTTTTTATAAAATTATTTTTTAAAACTTCTGTTTTACAGCAAATATATAAACAACAGATAAATAGGGGACTTGAAAATGCTTGGTTACAATAAAATTGGGTTTTCTTCCTATGTTAAGTACACTCAGAGGCCTACACTATCTAGTAGTTCATTCTAGGTGTCAATTGACTGCACTCAGGGATACCCAGATAGCTGAGGAGGCATTACTGCTGAGTAAGTCTAAGCATATTTCCCCCATATTTGAATTGGTGGACTGAGAAAGCAAGATCTGCCCTTAACTTGATGTGGTCTGGGTACTATGCAGCATTAGGGGGTCTGGGTAGAACAAAAAAGCAGAGAAATTCTCTTTCTTTCAGTGCTGGGCCCTCTTCTTCTCGTGCTCTGAACATCATAACTCCAGCTTCTCCATGTTCTGGACTCTAGAGCATGTACCATCAGCCTCTCGGGCTCCTAGGCGTTTGACCTTGGAATAAGAATTAAACCATTGGACCAGGTATGATGGTGCCCACCTGTAATCCCAGCTGCTTGGGAGGCTGAGGCAGGAGGATCATGAGTTCAAAACCAACCTCAGCAAAAAGCAAGGCGCTAAGCACCTCATTGAGGCCCTGTCTTTCAATAAAATACAAAATAGGGCTGGAGATGTGGCTCAGTAGTTAAGTGCCCCTGAGTTCAATCCCTGCTATCTCCCCTGCCCCCTCAAAATAGAATTACACCATTGGCTTCCCTAGTTCTGAGACTTCTGGATTTGAAGTCTAGGCTCCACTCCTAGTTTCCCTGGGTCTCTTATCATTGGCATATTGTGAATTTCTCAGCCTCCATATTCAAAGAAGTGAATTCCTCTAAGAAATCTCTCATATAAGCCTGGGCGCAGTGGCGCAAGCCTGTAATCCCAGCACTTAAGGAGGCTGAGACAGGAGAATCGCGAGTTCAAAGCCAGCCTCAGCAATGGCGAGGCGCTAAGCAACTCAGTGAGACCCTGTCTCTACATAAAACACAAAATAGGGCTGGGAATGTGGCTCAGTGGTCGAGTGTCCCTGAGTTCAATCTCCAGTACCAAAAAAAAAAAAAAAAGAAATCTCTCATATATCTATATTTTATCTATATCTACATATTCAAGGAGGTTCTGTGTTAGCAAATTGGACTAAAATGTTTTTAAAAATTGTATCTTTACTGAAAACATGGATATTTTTCTTCTTATTATTCCTTAAATATTACAGCAAAACAATGATTTACACTGTATTAGGCATCATAACCTAGAGGTGATTTAAGGCATACAGGACAATGTGCATAAGTTAAATGCAAATACCACGCCACTTTATATAAGGGCTTGAGCATGCATAGATTTTGGTACCCAAGAAGGCCCCAGAAACCAATCCCCATGGATACCAGGGGGTTACTGTGTATTCTGTTGGGTCTGTCTCTCCAGAGAACCCAGACTAATAGTTTTATGACTTTTTATACACAAATTCTCAAAGAAGAAAAAAGCTACTCCCCGACCCCGTGTTTACTTCCTGACTTGACTGCCATAAATGAGTTCTTGTGAGTTGGAGGTGAATGGGGAAGAAAAGACCTAGGACACTTCAACATCGAATCACGGTATTCCAGTCTCGCTTGGAGCCATCCATTGATTCCAGAAATAGACTGAAACATGTGCTCAACATGCAGCAGGTTTTCTCTGAAGCCACAGATTGTAGAATTCCTGGAGTGACGATTGAATGGAAGGAAGGTGGGAGTAGGAGATTCTGTGAATGGAGACCATTGCTGAGATTCCCTCTTGTTAGACTCAGAAATGTCTGGTGTACATGGGTGGTGACTGTGCCAATGACACGCCACTGCTCCAATGAGGGTTCCAGTGGCCCTGGAATGGTTTTTTCCTAATGAGATCTGAAGGACATTGCAATCTTTCCGTCCCTCGCGGTGGCTCATTGCTTTGTTTATGACTCAGGAAACTCACCAGACTTGCTTCTTTGACTCTTCTCCAGATGGTTGTTGTCTTCTTCCTGGGGTCAGGGATTGTTTTGATGATCTCATTCCTTCTATAAACTAAGGGAGAATATTAAAAGATTGTGGCTGATTACAGAATTCCTCTTGTTATGGCTCAAACTCAGTAACATTCTTAGGGAAAGAGAAAATGTGCTAATGAGATTTTTAAAAAAAAAAACCAACAAGATAAAAGAAGCCTTTGCAGGAAGGAAGTCAGGAGTTGGGTTTGCCATTGAATAAAAAGAGTGAGGAGCAGCAGGTGATGATCAGCCTGGCATTCAATAAGTCCAGGGCTTTCAGTGTGGTTCTCCATTCTGCTCTGTTTTAGTTCAATAGCATGTTTTATTCTTAAAAAAAGAAAAATGAAAGATACCTCTTTAAAAGGAGATCAGCATAAGAAAAAGGTATTAATTCCAATGAAAGTCCACTTTTCTCTTTGGGACATCTACTTGTGCTGTGGCATCTTGCTGTACAAGGGGCAGCTACTGGACAGGTAGGTGGTATTGGGAGGAGCAATGGGTGAATTACCTGAGGCAAAAGAATAAACCAGGTGGTTGGTTAACTGGTTCTTTGTGTGTGTGTTCTTCAGCCATTATTTGTCCTGCCTCAGATGTATATCCATAAGGGTACAAACCTCTGCTGTCCATGTGATATTGCTCTGGAAACAAAGGGATAAAAATAAATCAAAGAAAACATCCTTCTCACCATCTACAAGAGAGAGAATTCACTCAAAATGACTTTCTTAGACATTTCCAAAACTCCTTAAAATGAAGTAGGCTGCTTGGGAATTGAAGTATATAAATTTAGAAGACTAGAAAAGCCGTAAACCTGGAGGGCACTTTTTAAGAGTGCATGTGGGAGTCAAAGTCTCACTCCTGAAAGATGGGCAGATTGTGTGGAAGAAGGTCAGCCACTAGGGTAAAGTACTCTTTCTGACAATTCTGAGTTAGTACCACCTTGCAAAATTCTAGATCCACATAAGCGTACTCAAACATTAAGCCAGTTCTGGAAGTTAGAGGTCTGGGTCTCATGACTATGATTAAAGTCTTAGCAATCTGGGGAAGTTCAGGTTCATCCAGTGATGTTGCCTGTCTGCCAGGGAAGCTGTCAGATGCTGAAATTTCAACTTTTCTTCCTCGAAAGAACTCATGAGGCCACATGAATTTTCCAAACGGTCATCACTTGAATCCTCATCCTGCTCTGTTGCAGGGAAACCAGTTCAATTCTCCAAGGATAGTGGGAAGGCTTCGGGGAGTTCCTGGATGTCCCCCAATCTCCTCTGGTTGCGAGGCCAGTGGCCACCTCTCCCAGGACCATCAGTCAGGCTGTTCCATTCCTGTTCCACATGGCTGTTGCCTCCTGCAGCCCTGGAGAGCGTCCTTCTCATGGCTGCTGCTCTCCACTCCCCAACCTCCCTTGGGTGAGTGCTAGCCTCCAATCCTCCAGCAGATGTTGTCTCAAGTCCCTCTTCCTAGAGCTCTTTTCTGTTTTCCTTCTGGGAACCATCAAACTGAGAGCCACTGTGGATATGGACAAGTCGTGGTTTTGACAGAAGATGATGTGGTTTCCCTTGCAGACACCTGGCCTACCTGCCCTTGACCAAATGCTGGCCCTGCCTGGACACTTGGCCTTGGCTGCTGCTAGCACCAAACCCTCACTGCTCTTTCTGCTGCAACATAATGGCCACCTGCACTGACTGGGCAAGGCTGCCTCTGTCCGGGAGAAGATTCTCTCGCTCTTTCTTCCCTCCACCAGAGGAAGTTGTCTTCCACCGCTGAGTGTCTGCTCACCTGACCTCCCAGGTGGAGTGAGCAGATTTTACCCCTCTCCTTCAGAGGCCCTTGCTCCATGTATTTAGAGAATTAGGAGACATGCCAGGATGGAGCACAGCAGTGCTTCAGGCTGTTCCCATGTTGTATACTTCACGAGCCAAGTCACCAAATGCTGCCTCTTGTGTAGCATATTGTAGTGTTCTGTTTCTGGCAAGAATCTCACCAGAGTCCTGTATCATCTCCAAACAGTCTCATGAATCACCTTGTGGCTTTATTCCACAAAATAGCACTGGCTAATTGCTGCCTTTTAAAATTGTAGGGTATAGTATCTGGGTACTTAGCCTATATTTATTGGTCCCAGAATGATGAATTCAAGCACCTATTCATCTACTGAAGAAACACTCATTTTAAATCTACCAGGACTAAGCCAAGTGGCAAGGAAGGTACAAATAGACTGGAGACCTGGGTCAGATCTTCCAGTAGTTCTAATCTGGATGGCCAAGTTCACACGTGAAACTGTCTCTGCCCCTGTATTCACTTGCGTGAACTTAGGCTAATGTTTTAAATCCTTCAGGCCTTAGTTCCCTCATGAGAAAATGAAGATTAAAAACACCTGTCGGGTATGTGTCTTTGTACTGATGGGCAAGGCAGAGTCAGTCCACACCGGAGAGCAATAGTGCAAAGTCTAACACAATGGTATTAATGGATTGTCTAGTACAGTCTCAAGATGGACCAATTAACCCCCATGGCATCCTCACCAGGATGGTGCCTCCCATAGAATGAGCTCTCCATTCCTGTAGGCCTTGGAGGACAGACCAGAGGAGGGCTTGGTGGAGAAGCTGCAGTGAGGTTACACAACTCAGCCCCTCAGGGCCTGTGAAACATGGAAGCAGATGGGTGAACAGTGCAGGGTGGCCTTGGTCTTTAGTCGGAGTTCTTCTTATTTAACTGACATTGGACATCTACGAGGTGCAGAACCCTGCATACTCTACCCAGAGAGTGTCAACAGCAAGCAGAACAGAGTTCCTGTCCTCACGGAGGAAATACTGTGATGAGGAGATGGTCACAGACACGGTGCAAGGGAGAGAATCAGAGGAAGGTGAGCGAGGGCACCCAGAAACTACAGCTTTCAATGTGTATTCTTCCACATTATTCTAGAGCCGTATTCTGTTTTTATGAGATAAAAGAGAATTGTACTGGGCCTCGAGGCAGAAGGAACACTGTAAATGTCAAAAGGAGTGGGTTAGACAAGAAACGTCACCCCACTGCGTTCTCAAGCTGGAGATACACGAACCTTCTAATAGTATTTTGACCTTCCAGGGTTGACCTGAATAATTTTCTTTATTACAAAACTATTTAAATACAATCACAAAACTAAGTATACATTTCTTAGATGTTGTAGCATATTTATAAATTATATACAAACTAAACCATGAAACCAATAACATTCACTTTTAATTTAATTTGGTGAGTGGCTTTTCCCTGAACCTAAATGGCCTACAATGGACTTAAGTGTGGGCTTGTGGTTCCTTCTTGTCAAACTGTCTCATGACTTGCCTGAGGATGGCGTGTCACCAGAGTAATAGTCACTGTGAAATATTCACTGTGTGTGGGTAAAATCATAGATGTTAAAGCTAAGGTTGCCATGCGGGCGTTATGTGGCCCTGGGTGTTACTTTACTTCTTGGTCTCTTATTCTCATTTGTGAAATAAGGATGAAATAGTACTCCCCTCTGAAGGTTGGAGTAAGAATTGGAGGATGTGATACATTTATATGCATAAGTGAGGTGAGTGAAGCATTTAGGATGCCTTGCCCATAGCACAATATAGCCTAAGTGCTCTTATAGTGTCAGTTACGATCTTAAGTGTTCCTTTCTAATTATAACTTCATTTGAAATTTGTGATGAGTTATTTTGATGAACCAGTTAATGCAAAAGTGGTCCCTAAATCTAATGGCAAAGCATAAAAATAGCATCTAATAAAAAATGTTGTCATTAAATCTTTACAGCTGTGCTCACTGCCAATGACTTGCTCCAGGTGTGGACCTGAGCTGCGCACCTTGCATCCTGAACCAGGGACTCTCTCCTGCCATGCAGGTGTTGACTAGGCTTGCTCATGCTCCACCGTGTGTCTCTGCTTGAAGGATTGTGACATCTCTGTGAGATTTTCTGCAAGAGGATTTGGGATTCACTTCTCACAGACATAAACACAAGGGTGGATGCAAGTGTCTTAGTCTGTTGGGGGCTGTTATTGCCAAATCCCATAGAAGTGGGCTTATTGGCAATGGAAATGTATTTCCTATAGTTCTGGGGGCTGGGAAGTCCAAGATCAAGGTGCCAGATGATTTAGCATCTGGTGAAGGCTCTCTTCCTGGTCCACAGATGTGGCTTCTCACTGTGTCCTAACCTGTGGAAGAGGCAAGCTAGCCAGCTAGCTCTCTGGGGTCTCTTTGACAAGGGCATGTTATGGTTTGGATATGAGGTGTCCCCACTAAGCTCCTGTTAATGCAGAAATACTCAGTAGTAAAATGTTTAGATTATGAGAACTGTACCTTATTCAGTCCACTCTAGTTTGAATGGAATGACTGGGTGGTAACTCTGGGCAAGTGGGTCACGACTGTAGGAGGAGGGTCACTGGGGGCAGGTTCTGGAAGGGCACATCTTCCCTGCAACCTCTTCCCCTCTCTCCTTTGCTCTGCTTCCTGTCCCTGCCATGAGCTGGGCCCTTCTCCCATGATATTCTGCCTCGCTTGGGCCCAGAGCTGTGGAGTCAGCCATCTACAGACTGAGACCTCTGAAATCATGAGCCCCAAATAAACTTTCCTTCTTCTAAGTTGTTTTTCTTGGGTGTTTTGGTCACATCAATCCAAAATCTAACTAAAACAGGGCTCCAGTTCTGTCCTAAGAACTCTTCCTTCTTTCCCCCTGAAAGGCCCTGCCTCCTAATACCATCACCTTGGGTGTTAGGATTTCAGCTTATGAGTTTTGGGAGAAGATAAACATGCTATCGCACACAGCCCAAGAAATCCTGGTTCTACATCATTACCATGATCCAGATTATGACTATATTACTTTAAAGAAGATTATAGCTATAACAAGAACAGAATTCTTGTTAAACCTGGATGTTCTTGAAATATATTATTTCAGGAATTTGGGAAAGGAGCAAATGATGTCATTTTGGGTAACTCATTTAAGTCTTTAAAATATTGTCTAGAAACCATTCAAAATGCCAGATATGACAAGCGCTTTGTAAATGGCATCTTGTTTAATCCTTAGAACCTGCCTATGGTGGGGACATCTTTATGATAAAGAGACAGGACTTTAGGGATTAACTTGCTGAACACTGTTGAAGTAAATGGAAGAAGTATGAAGAAGTAAATGAAATGAAGTAAATTCTCCAAGTTGTTGGCCTGAAAGGCCCTGCTCCTACCTAACATCCTCATGCTCCCACAGAAAGGACTAGAGGGAAAAGTCACACTAAGTAGAACCTGAGACTGGCCCTGGCCTTAGACATTGCAGCGAACCTGCAGCAGCCTGCCATGTTCCACATTTACCCACCAGCAGGTAAGTGATGGCATGATCCCACAGCATGGGTAGATAAAAGCCACACTCTCAAATGTGAGCTAAAACAAAGAGGGGGCGAGGAGAGGCTGTTGTCTTAATGTGGTTATGAACGCCTCCGCTACCAGTCCAGGTTTGAAGAGCCTCACAAACGGAAACACACATTGAGAAAGCCTATCCAGCTACAGTTACATGAGGCTTGGGCTTTATTATCATTTCTTAGATTACCTGAAACAATCCAATGAGGATTTTTAATGAATTTTGACTGGGAATGTCTAGAAAAATGGACACTGCCATCCTAACTACTGTGAATAAATGCTGTGCTGAATCAGTTGTAAGTCTATGTAAGGCAGGTTAAAAAAGTGAAAAGTTATTTTCAACAATGTTTTTTTCTGCTATGGAATGGAAAGTCATTGTTCTGAATTTTCTATAGATTGACTGCTCCTGACACTGTAACTGAAATATTGGATTTCTTTACTGCTCTGCCTAAAACCATTCCAACCAACAATCTTAGTTGACTTGTACTGTCCACCTTGTAGCGATAGCCTGTGGACATTGAGAAAGAAGTACAAGAATTGGTATGGTGGCCTCTTAAGATTCTACTGCTGAGAAATTCCTTTTACTTTATCTTTTGCTCTCCCCCAAATCTCTCTTTTGGTTTTCCTTTTTTCGTAAGAAGAGTATCTTGCCATGAACTGCCAGCCATATGGAAACTGCCATATCTCAGACAAGAGATGGGCGATTTCCCCCCACTCTGCTATCTTTCATTTGGGTAATGACAAGAGGAGAGACTGGGGCAGGTGATTTTATTTTACCTGGAAGGAAAGTCTGAATGTAGAAAAAACCCCAAACAGTTCCTACAGATAAAACGCTCATGGTCAAATATGTCTCCAGTCTCCACAAGAATCATTTTATCTGCTATAAGAGAAATGTGTAAGACTCTGGTGTTGTAACTGCAGGGACTGTAAAACTATGCTGTGTTTGGATTTCATTTCTAAAGATTTGAAGAAAATCCTGGAAATGAAAAAATTTAAAAAGTAGTTTAAAAATTTAAAAAGTAGTTAAAAAAGATGTACCTCCATCTTCCTTGGGGAATTCTTTCATATCTTCAAGGAACTGATAAATCCTAGACTATTCCTTTACACTAGGGAGGATGAAGCTCTCCTTTTTCTTTACAGATACCAGTTAATCCTGTTACCTACAGGGTGGAACACATGTGAGAACACTGCCCAATCCCATCCACCTTGAACACAGAAGCATGTCGTCATTACAACACCAGCAGATGAAACACTGATGTTGAAAATACTGAAATACTTTTGAAATTAGTTTAAAAAGTAATGTCCAAATGTCAGGCTCCAGGAATGTAAGGATGGATTAAAATGGGAAAAAAATCTGCTAATAGAATGTATTCTTTTAAAAGATTGAATGAGGAAAAGTCATTTGGTTGTCTTTATGTATTGAAATATGATAATATTTAACATACATACCAGGCCAATCATTCTTATTAACATTGGTGGAAAGTTGCCTTATATAGGATGTGAGGGAAAAAATAAACACACAATTCATGCTATATATGGCCATCCCACATATGTATCTGTCATACTCCCTACCTGTCAAATCCATACATTCTGTGTCCTTTCACTGCACTGGAACAATAGCCAATGTCATGTTTGGTGATGGAGAGTAGAAATAGATTAATTCTATAATCATTATCTTAGATTGTTCTGGGAATGCTATAATGAAGTTAGGGGAAAACTGTGATCCTGGTTACAGAGAGGCAATATTTTCAGATGACATGATGAAATGCCTGGAAAATCCAGCCATGAGAGTGAAAAAACTCTTAGAAACAGGAGGAAAAATAGATAAACAGGTTACAGGATTGAAATTAGTATAAAATATGTCAGACACTGAGCAACATAAGGAAGCTGCATGTGCACCTGTGTACCTGCCATCTGGCTTAAGAGATCAAAGGTAGCCCATGCAGCTGAAGCCCTGTGCAGCGCCTTCCTGACCGAGTTCTTCCTTGGAGGGGGGTGCATATCTTGAGACGGGTGTTGGCCATTTGCACGCAGGTCCTAATGCCTTTCTGGAGTATCCATGCATGCCTGGATTCCATTTGCGGTTTATTTGATGTCCGTGGAAATGGTGTCACACTGACAGGGTTGCTTGTGTTGGTCAGCAGCATGTTGGTGGAATTCTGCTGGGAGGGTGTGTGAGCTGCAGCTCATCACCGCCTGGCTATGGATTATTGCAGTGCTAGAACACAGTTCTGCTTACTGCATCGCTTGCTGGCATGAACATTCATGTTCAAGTCTCCTTTTCACTAATATCAGTGTCTCTCCAGCCCCAGGAAGCTGTGGTGTATACCAGGGACTGGGGACAATTCCGAATCTCCTTCACTTTCTCTGGATAAGCCCAGTTGCTCTCAATTCATGTTCCAACCACAGTGTATACAAACTCATATTTCACACCCACTCCCAAACATTTGCTTTTATCAATCTTTTTATTTTTAACCATATCAACTATAAACATGTAAAAAATAATGGAAATAAAAGATGACATTTTCAATAGCAGTGACAAAATTCTTAGGAATAAAATTTACAATGTGGCACAGAATTTATGTGAAGAAAACTAAAGCTCTTTTCAAAAAAGAACAACTTTAGTAAATAGTGATACATTTTCCTTAGCTGCAAAGACTCTAAGTTGAAGAGCTAAAAAAATTTAATCTGATTTATTCTACTAATTCAAAGCCTAAAGTAATTTCCCTCTATGTATTTAAAAAGAATATATATTAATGTATACATAATTTTATGTGTGTAAATATATATATGCATATATATCCATCATTTATTTGCTTTCATTGGTGATTTATATTTATACATAATGGTTGGGTTCCTTTTGTGTAATCATGCATGATGGACTCCATTTTAATCTCCCCTGACCATGTTTCATTCTCTCCTCCCTCTCCCTATTCCATTTTCTCTGCTCTCTCGGTCTTCCTTTCACTCATTTATTCATTTATTTTTCATTGATGTCCTATATAGATAGTGCCAAGGGTGGAGTTCACTGTGGTGTATTTATGCACATGTTGTAATTTTGTCAAATTCATTCTGCATTTCCTCCTTTTCCCAGTCTTCCTCCCTCCCTCTCAATCTCCTCCTCCACCAATCTTCCCCATGTCTTTATGATATCTGACTCCTCCCATTTTATCTCTTACTTTTCTCTAGCTTCAACTCTTGATTTTCTGAGTCTTAGCCATGGTTTTGTTTTTTTTTTTAAGAAGAGAAAGGGGTGAAAATAGTGCTAGCAAACATTTATCATTTTATTACACATTTAAAGCAGTGTAGTGCGGATGCAAGACAAGACGATTGGTCCTCAAAGTGGTGGCTCTAGAAAATAAATTCAGGGATGATACAAACAAAAAAGATGGCGTCTCAACTCTCTGGAGAAAAGATATATCCTATGGATGTCACTGGAGATTTTGGCTAACCATTTTAAAATAAACAAATGGAATTCCTACCTGACCATGTACATAGAGTTTACACCTATAAAGAACAATAAACCAGAAAAAAATCTTATGAGGGTTAACAGTCCAAATATGAAGAGCTTCTGTGGATATGAGGAAGAGGTGTGCCTCAGTAGGAAAACAGATCACAAACAGGCAAATTACAGAAGACTAAGTATAACACCACCAATAGTCTTAAAATTGTGCATTACTTAAAACTGTGCATCCCCCTCAGGGATGGCTGGCAGTATAAACTCATAGTGCATTTTTGGAGGGAAATTTGCCTGTTTCAAAAGCCAAATTATACATTCTTCTGACACAGAAGTTCTAGTACTAGAAATTCATCACCAGGAAAATAGAGACAGGACTAAGTGGACAGGTGCACCCCAGATGTGAGGGACCACCAGAAGCCAGACAGGCTTGGGCTTGACTCTCAGGGAAATCAGCTGCTTAGCCTGCCTTTTCATAAGTGTAACAGATAATAATTAAATTCCTCAAAGTTGTCATGAGGATAAAAGGAAGCAATACATGTCAAGTGCCTAGCGGAATTCCTGAGGCAGAGGGAGTGCTCCCCAAATTCTCGCTACTCGACTTGCCATGACTACTAAGGTCTGTTCCTATTGGTCAGCCCCTTGGCCTCTGCAGTAAGAGATACAATTATGTTTTTTTTGACACAGGAAGATGCCTAAGATACAGCATTCAATGAAAATGCAACTTATAGACAACATTTGTGCCATGAAAATACCTCTGCTGTATGTATAGTTTTGCTACCTCAATGTAGAGAAGAGGAGCCACAGATGTGAGGTGAGAGAAAGGGGTCACTTAAAATGAATCTGCCTAAAGGGACACAAAGAATTTTCAGTTAAAAAAAAAAGGAGGAGAAAGAAATGTGTCTTATTACTTTATCTTAAAGATCAAAACAAAAACTTTTAGGAAATTTTTAATTTTTTTTCTTCACAACATTTAAAACATAATGGTGCCTAAGTACTAATTCTTAAATAATGAATGAACTGTGTTGAATGAGTTGGGGGTATACATTTCCTTACGAGACGTGTGTAACAGCAACTATTAGGCACTTACTATGTGCAGGCATATTGTAGGCACGGAGGACACAGTAAACTGGACAGAACAAAGCCTTGCTCCTGTGGAGCTCACTTCTCAGAGGGGAGACAGACCAAGAGGTGAGCAGGCCCAGGTGAACACAGTCTGAGTCTCCGGGAGTGGGCGGGCCAGGCTCTCTGGGAAGGGAAATGAGCAGGGCTGGTGGAGGGAGGAGAGCTCTAGGCAGAGGTAAGGTGTGGTGCAGAGACCGTGAACCTGGGCTGTGCCTGCGTGTCTGAGCAGCAGCAGTGGCGTCTGTGTGGATGGGCCAGGGCTGGAAAGGCTGGGGAAATGCACCCAGCAAAATGAGCAACTGGGCCTGCGAGGAGAGGAGAGGAGAGGAGAGGAGAGGAGAGGAGAGGAGAGGAGAGGAGAGGGGAATGGACCACGGGAGGCCCAGTGGAGGAAATGCCTCAGGAGGGAGAGCCATGACTTGGTACAGAGGGACCAAAGTCAAGGCCTGAGAAAGACCATTGGATCTACAACCCTGGAGGTCCTCGGACAGGGTTAGCTTCCCTGGAAAGATGGCCAAGAAAGCACGATGGCCATGAGAGGGGAACTGGAGACAAGGGGAGAGAACTCCTCCAACGACTTTTCCTATCAGAGGAGCAGAGGAATGAGACAAGAGTGGGTCTCAGAAAGGGGACTTTGGGGGGAGGGGAGGGGAGAAACAGCAGCTGTTTGAATCTTACTAATAGGAATGGTTCAGAGGGAGGAAAATCGGTGAAGTCAGAAGAAAACACAGTGTGAGCCCCACCCCAGAGCACAGAGAGAGGTGAGATCCAGGGCCCAGTGTAGGCTGGCCTTGGGGGCACCGGCTGTCCGGCTGTCCACCCACATCTTCCCCCAGCACATCGGAATCACCTGGAGGACTTGAAAAAACCAGCTGCTCACGCCGCACTGTGGATCAGTTAGGTAGGTGCACAGACTTGTTGAATTGCATTATCTTTCGCCATATTTCCAGTTTTCCTTGAGAATCCGTATTTATTTTATTTGAACAACTCACAGAGTGAGCCCTCAGCAAACACTGTCACTGGACTCTGGTTGGAGAGGGAGGGTTAGTGAGTACCAATTTATTTCCTCCCCCTCCCTCTTCTCTCCCTCCCTCTCTCTCTTCCTTCCTTCCTTCCTTCCTTGTTTTTCTTCTTTCCTCACCAGTAACAGAATTTTTGAAATGATGTAATGTAAAAGTTCTTTACGCAGGGCAGACATGTAACACACTCATTAAAACAAAGCAAAGCAAATAAAAAACAGTTGGAAATGGCTACACCTGAACCTGAGCCCCCTCCCCTTCCAGGGTGCCCTGGATGTGTTCCGAACCAGAGTGACAGGAACGAGTCAGACTCTACACTTGAGGTACTCCCAGGGATTCCCAGGAAGGTAACCAGCCTCAGGCTTCGGTGGCACTTCTGAGGAAGCCCCATAAAGGCACAGGCAGATTTTGTGTCTGGCAAGAGCCCACTCCTGCCAGATCCCACCTTCCATGGGGCCTCACCTGGTGCAAAGCGGTAGCACCAGTTTTATAAGTGGTTATTTCATTAATTGATTTTGCTGTTATGGTTAGTTATCATATGTACTTTCTTTTAAAATGTTTTGATGATAATGACTCACTTAATAAACCAGGAAAACATATATAAAAGTCTGGAAGGCAACATACTAAGTTAGCTTTATTTTTTGCTGAGAATTACTGGTCATATTCTTTCTATTTTTGACAACATTCACAACAAGCATGTGTAACTCTTCTTGCCAGAATGAAACCCAAACAAAGCTATTGCCAAGAGGAGAAGAAGGTATAGAAAATAGTATAGGAGTGCCTAAAAAAATGAATAAGAATTTCCATATGATCCAGTAATACCTTTCCTGGGTCTACGTCCAAAAGAATTAATTTCCACAAGATCCAAAAGGTGGAAGCAACTTAAGTGTCCACTGACAGATGAGCATAAATCAAGTGTGGGCTATAGTGCAGTGGAATATTACTCAGTCTTAAAAAGAAAGCACATCTTGACACACACTGCAACATGGATGAACTTCCAGAACATTATGTTAAATAAACCAGCCAGCCACAAGAATCAAACAGCTCGCGACTACACTGCTATGAGGTTATCTGGAGGAGTCAAACTCAGAGAAACACAGCATAATGGTGGTTTCCAGGGAAGAGGCCAGGGAGAGTCTTGATTAACAGGGGTGGCATTTCAGTTTAACAGACTCAGAAGATTCTGGAGATCTGCCTCTGACAATGTGCATAGACTTAGCATTAATGAAGAGCACACTGAAAAAGGGTTTAGATGGTAAATGTTATGTGTATTTTATCACAAAAAAACTCAAAAGAAAGGAGGCAGATTGGAGGGAGGGAGCTATGCTTGAAAGCTGCGTGGGCACAGGACAGGGATATTCACACGTGTCCTCTGAGAGTCACTTTTAGTTTTGTGGATCTAGTAAATGTTGGATTCTTTCCTCATACTTGAAAACAAGTCAGCAAATGAAAAGGGTTTTATGACATGATTCGTAGCCTATATTTTGAGTTTAGTTCAAGAATACTACAAGAGCCCCACATGAATATAAGTTTTAAAATTTTGGCTAGCTTAGACAGAGGGAAAAATGGATTTTTTGGACTCATTTTCAGTGTAATTTACTTTTCCAGTCTCTAGTGTACAGTATGATTCATTTCAAAGGGGCTCTATTTAAGGCAGTGTGGCTTTTAGGAGGACTTACATAAAAGGAAGTCACCGCATCTAATTCATCATTCAGGAACGCAGACTCTGTAATTATGTGGCCAACCGTTTCCAGTCATGAGTCAGCTGTAAATCTAAATAGAAGGGTTCACCCACTGCAATTATGTAAGCTCCTCTTATTGAGAAGGTCATAATTACTTTGACAGTCCTTGTCCCTGGCTCTCTGTCAACTTTCAAAGGGTGCTTCACTTTGAGATGTGCAGCTGTACTTACAGGCTCCGCCATCTATTGGTAACTCCATCAAGGGCAGGGCGGGTCACCTCGGGACTGGACTCCCTCACTGAGGCCTGTGGATGAGGCTGCCACACCCCCTCCATCATGGGACTGAGTAGAGACATTACTCAGCCAATGCTCCTAGGTCTCAAGAGGGTAAATATCCGTGTGATATCTATCTGAGTTCTACCCTAGCCGGACACAAGTACCACTGTAGATGGAATTGCTTTCTTGATTTCTATTTCAGATAATTTGCTATCGACATAAAGCAATGCTACTGAGTTTTGTAGATTGATTTTTAAACAAGGTTGACAAACTTTGGCAAGATTATTCTGAGAATAGTGGACAGGGTGGATTCCAATGAAGACATCCATTGCCTGACTATGGTGGAGCAGTGGGAAAAAGAATTGTCATATTGGGAAGTATTTAGAGGATATGCAACTTAGAGATATTAACATGGAGGGTGGGCAGAGAGGTGGCATCAGGGCAGAAGGGAGAGCAGAACCAAGGGCTAGACTCAGAGGCAGGTGAGACAGAAGAGGGTCAAAGATCACTTCAAGTATATCATATGAAGAACTAGACTGGAGACTTTGGGTTTAGAGAAACAAGGGTTTCTCTAAAAGAACCGAGTTCCCTAATTTCCTTTTTTTTTTTTTTTAACTATGGCCTCCAACCTTGGCATTGTGCAGAGACATAGAAAGTTACAGATAAATCTGACTAGTATCTCTGGGGAGTTCATTTTGATCAAACTTTGGGAAAATATCTTCTTATTATGTAAAAAACATAAATACCTTAGGAGAGGAAATGTTATAACTCGGCAAATCATGAAATAAATTTTATTTCACACTGGAATCCTTTTGTATTTCAAATTCAGCTTGCTCTCTCTGTTCGGCCATGAGGCTGTGATGGGGTGATGTTTGAGAAGAGGTGCTCTGGCTTTGGAGATGCATAGGGACAGAGGTCAGGATGCAGGGAAATAAGGGAGGTTGGAAAGGCTTTTCCAAGGTGGGTCAGACTTCCCCTCATAAAATCCCTGTATGCCTGTCCCAGCATCTGCCTCTGCTAGGGGGCTGAGCTTACCATTCCTCCACTGAGTTTCCTGAGGCCCAGTTCCTTCCAACAGTTTCCACATTTACTCCTGATGACCTCCTGTCACCCAATGTGCCAAGCATACTTTGAATGGGCTTCTGGCCTTGGTCACTTCTTCTGAACGCTTCCTGTCTTATCTGTGTTGTTCTTACAAGGTGGACTCTTGCTCCCTTTATCCTGATGTACAGAATGAAGTGTTGCAAAGTCCTAGAATCAAGAGTTAAGCCAACTAAGAACTTTGAAACAACATCAACAACAGAAAAAAACGTGGACTGAAACATGAGTGGGTCCTCAGCCATGGTTTGGTGAGGGCATATCCGAGGAGGGCCCTTGATTTCCTTGTTGGAGACGTGACTTCTGCTCTGGTAGCACGGACTCAAGGGGAGCTGCCTCTCACTGCCCCTCATTGCCATCGAATTGAATTCCCAGATTGTCGACCTGTGTATTCCCATCTGGGGTTTGAGCAGTTGCTCCTTTTGGGAGTTGGAACCCGAGGTCATCCACACGCTTGTGCATCCTTGGAGCCCAGCCTCCTCCCTGAGTCTGACGAGTGTGTTTGTTCAACCACGGGGTGATGAGCGAGCTTTGCATTCCTGCATTCCTTTTTTTTTTTTGGTACTGGGGATTGAACTCAGGGGCACTCGACCACTGAGCCACATGCCCAGTCCTATTTTGTGTTTTATGTAGAGACAGGGTCTCACTGAGTTGCTTAGCACCTCGCCATTGCTGAGGCTGGCTTTGAACTCGTGATTCTCCTGTCTCAGCCTGATTACAGGCATGCGCCACCGCACCCAGCTCATCCCTGCATTCCTGACAGGCATTGTGAAAGGGAGCTGGAAGACCAACAAGGAACATGGTCAGGTTTATATATCTATCCTGTTTTCATTTTGTGTAGGAAACTCGGCTTTTTGGTGAATTTAGAGCACAATCCTTACACACAGCTTCTATGCATTCTGCCAGCGACAGTGGTAATGGTTAGGAGTCTTGCACACAGAAGGTATGCAGTGAGCTCTCTGTGAACTTACAGAGGGACAATGACTTCTTTTAAAAGATGAATGAATGACCCAGGGCTCAGTTCCAAGATGGCAGCCTAGACGGACTCCTCCGTGCTAGTCTCTCCAGGACCGGAGCTTGAAGTAGTGGAAATACCACCTTCCAGCCAGCTTCTTGACATCATCCTACAGCTTATCATCCCCCACAGGAATTTCACTCGCGTGTGTGCATGCAGGGCCACCAGGCAGCAGCGATTGCCACAAACAGCGTGACTTCAGCGGCGAGCGGCAGAACACAGCTGCAGCGCGGGGCCCCAGCCCGGGGCTCGAGCCCAGGATTCGCCCTGGGCAGGTGAGTCCTGCTTCTACATGGGGTACCTGGCTCTAGCGCCCACCCAAGCACGCAGGACCCCTAGCAGTTGCTCCTGTGGACAAACCATCTCCTGAGCAGGACCCCGGCTACTGTTCTTTGTGGATCTCCATCTAACATGGCAGCACTTCCTGCACCAGGGGGCGCCAGACAGCATCTGGGAACAAACTTTGACTTCAACAGAGCACACGGTGAAACAGCGTCTCCACCAGCGGCCCAGACCTTCACCCTGCGGCTGAAGCAGATGGCTTCCTTGTGAAACCCACCCCCAGAACACCCAGCGGGGAAAGTCCAGCAAGCAACGGACAACGCCACATACTGGAGTTGAAAGGAAGCATACCTGTTTATTTACATTGAGACTTTTTATTTATTTATTTATTTAATTCTTATTTTTTATTTTATCCTTTATCTTTTTCTCCTAATATTCCTTTGGTTTAATCTTTTTGTTTTATTTCTCTGCTCTTTTCTTCTTTCCTTTCTTTCTTTTTCCTTTCCTCCTTTCTCTCTCTCTCTTTTCCTACTCTCTAATCCCCAACAGTTGTGACATGAAATATCTGTTATACAGTGAGATATGGTAGACTGGGATTTCTGAACAGTATACTAGAGTGGTATTATATAGTCTTGTAACTCCCACTTGCATATGTTTTATTTTGCCTACTATCATGTCTTCTCACTAGCTGTACTCTTTTCTTCCTCCTTACTGGTCTTCCCCAATTCTCTTTCACTCTTTCTACTAATAGCCAACTTCTCTTGGATTCCTTTTTAATAATTTCTAGGATCCAATAACCATATCCTCACTTCCTACTACTCCAACATTCTATCCTACACCCCACCCTCAAGTTTCTCTAGCCCACCAACAGAAACTATAGACCCTTGTGCAAACCTATTATTTACATAATAGATGTTAAATAAACTCATAATTGTTGTATATTGTGACTAAACTGTAAATGTATTTGGGAGCTATTAGGAGCTACTTGGTTTGAAACTATATATTGTTTGTACTGAGATCAATTAATATTGGTCTCCCCTTTAAAGGAGAGGTATTGAAACCCTGCAGGGAAACTATAACCATATAGGAGTAAAAACTGCAACACCTTGGATCAGCAGAGCTAGAAGGAAGGACACACAAACATCATGAAAAAACAAGGGAAGAAAGTGCCTCAAACAAACCAAGATTCTCCAATATTAGAATCCATGGTCAGTACAGCAGAAGAAATGACAGAACAGGAGTTCATGATGTACATAATTAAAATGTTCTGTGACTTAAAGAATGATATAAGAGAGCAAGCCCAGTCAGCAAAAGATCATTTTGATAAAGAGATACATAGGCAAATACAAGAAGTAAAAGATCACTTCAATAAGGAGATAGAGATTCTGAAAAGGAGCTAAACAGAAATCCTTGTATAAGAAGAGAACCAAATAGAAATCCTTGTATACAGAAAGAAACAATAAACCAAATTAAAACTCAATAGAAAGCATCACCAACAGATTAGACCACTTGGAAGACAGAACCTCAGATACTGAAGACAAAATATTTAACTTTGAAAATAGAGTTGACCACACAGTGAAGACAGTAAGAAACCATGAACAGAACATCCAAGAACTGTGGGATAACATTAAAAGACCAAACTTAAGAATTACTGGGATAGAGGAAGGCATAGAATTCCAAAGCAAAGGAATGAGCAATCTATTCAATGAAATAATATCAGAAAACTTTCCAAATATGAAGAATGAATTGGATAATCAAATACAAGAGGCTTACAGGACACCAAATGTACAAAATCACAACAGACCTACATGAAGGCACATTATAAAGAAAATGCCTAACATTCAGAATAAGGAGAGAATCTTAAAAGCCACAAGAGAAAGGAATCAGATTACATATAGGGAGAAGCCAATTAGGATCACTGCAGACTTCTCAACCCAGACCCTGAGAGCAAGAAGATCATGGAAGAGCATATACCAAGTGCTAAAAGACAGTGGATGCCAACCAAGAATCTTATATCCAGCAAAATTAAGTTTTAGGTTTGATGATGAAATAAAAGCCTTCCAAGATAAAAGATGAATGAATTAAAGTTAATTGATAAATAAATCACATGCATTTAGGGTAAACAATAGCATGTTTTAATAAATGTGTTTATTGTGGACAAGCTAAATCAACTTAATTAACATGTATTATTTAACATATTTATACTTTTTTTTGTAGTGAAGACATCTAAAATCAACTCTTTTTGCAATTTTCTATTATATTATACAGTACATTGGCACTGTGCTCTCTAGAGCCCATTCTCCTCTCTCAGTGAAATTTTGTATCCTTTGATCAGCATCCCAACACCTCACAGGGGCTCTGCTAACCACCATTACTGTCTCTATGAGGTCAACATTTTCGACAATGAGTTTTTGAGAAGGCTGTATGTGCAACACAGATGAAATGTGTTATTTCACAAGTGACTGGCTCCAGCTGTGTGTGTGCGTGTGTGTTTATTAATACATTTAAATTCTATTTCTGTACCAAAATGAGAAATTTTCTTAAGGTCAGAGAAAGAAAAATGAAGATCCCTGGCACAGTAACTTACAGGTCCTCTGTTTCAGTTCATGGTCCTCCAGCAGGGTGTCAGAACCAGAGATGACAGGTCAGATGACCCTGCCTCCTTGAGCAGGGTGGCTGGCGCAGGCAAAGGTGATACTAGACAGTGACAGGGCCTGGACAAGCACACCTGGGACTCGGTTTCCTCAGTGGCTCCCTTGTTTATTTTGTGGTATTTTGATGGGCATCAAATGACGTGTTAGATGTTATTTGCAACCTGCTATCCAAAAGTCAAGGATTATTATTTAGAAACTCCAGGACTAGGTAATTCATATATAGACCCTGCTCCCTCCCACATGATGAACACCTTAGTTTAGAAAAGAGCATTTTAAGTGATGGCATGTTCAGCTGAGGCACACACAGGAAGAACATGTCACATAGAAAACAAACAAGAGATTGGTGATTAGAAGGACAAAATTACAATGCTTGAGCCTAGGAAGGGGTGGTAAAACGCTGGTGGAAGGATGCATTTATGATGTCAAGAGCTGGAATGTTGGGAGGTGGTTTCCCTGATTTCTCACTGAGGAAGGAGGAAGAGCTCTGGCTCTTGACAGAGCACAGTGACTTGGCTTGGTGTTTCCCTTCCTGAGACTGAAATAGACTCTGCTGCTTTCCTTCCCTTGAACTTGGTTAGAATATCCTCCTGAAGCTCTCTAATGGAGCTTGATCACTCCCTGCTCACCCCTGAAACACCGAACAAACCTTTAACAACCAAAGTACTTGCAAGCAAAAGGAGCCAGGCCAAGTGTGCCAAGTCAGAGGTCAAAGCAAAGAAGGTGTGAGGGCTAAGGCCAGTGTTCGGGAGGTGATCCGGGTGATGATGGTACATCTATAGCTCGCTGGTATCAACTGTGGAGGTGATTGAGTGACTGTCCTCAGACCTGCTTGTCTTCAACTATTTAGAGCCTGAGAATTCACAAGGAAGGCACAGGAAGAACATATATCCAATTTAAACTGTGAAAGGAGTAATTTAAGTGTGCTTCTCCCCTTTCTTGAAGTTCAGGGAGGGTGGAAGAAAAGTGGATGAACTGAACAATGAATACATTCACATAGTAAATCCCTTCATCATAACACATATCATCATAGGCCCAAGCCACGAGACAGTACAAGGGTCTCGTTTGTCATCCTGTAGACTTTAATTAGGCTCAAGAGTTTGACAATTTATCACTATTATCAGTGTTATTTTTAAAGCAAATATTCTTAACAGTTTATACTCAACCAAACCCACCCAGCTCAACTGTACAAATTTTAAGAAAAGATACAGACATATATTCTTTATAACAGTTTCTGGCATCAAGTCAACAGTGTGGTCATAACAAGGTATAGTACAGCAGTAACATATAAAAGGTTCTTTATAAGGTGATACTTTCAGAAATTCATAAAACATTTAAAAATGAGCAAAAGGTTTTTAGACTTTGGAAAAAGTGAAAGATCCTTCAAAAAGATGCATTTCAGCCTAAACTGATGGATGTAAATGAGTGGAACACCAAATCTGGTCATTTGTCATAATTATAAAGGGGTTATGACTGGTCTTATAGTTATTTTAATCAATATTAAATTGGTATTTGCTTGGATTTATAGTTTACTTCCCAATCTGTGTGCAAAATGATATTCTAAGAGCAAAGACCCACATACAACAGTCAAATGGGGGTAAGCCATCCAGTCTTTAAGCCCTTTCTCTTTCCCCAGAATTCTAAGTCTTAAAGTGGGAGTGGTCCCTAGTGGCAGCCCAGGAGCCACAGAAACTGTGGAGACATGGAAAGGAGCACTTGCTGGCCAGGGAAAGACTTGGCTTTCTCCTTGTATTCTCAAAGATGATGAATCACATCACAGGGAATGGGCAGTCTTGGAAGACATTTAAGATGTTTTAAGTACTGCTCCAAAATGTCCCTCTCATGTGATTGTGCTAAGGAATGTGCAGTTTCCACATGACTAGTGAGTCTAATTTACTGCTAGTTCAGAGCATGGTTGCCTCCTTGAGTAGGAAAACACAGGTAAGGTAATCAGTGACTGGCTGGTCTTGCCTGTTTTCAAAATCCTCTGCTTTTCCTCGCCTTTGGATTTTCCTTTCTTGGGTGTTTTCTGGGAGGTCCTGTTCTTGGTGCCTATGGATGGAGGCTCTTTGGCTACATGGACTTAACAAAGACCACTTAACACAGCCCTGGTTTCCTAACCGGGGCCATTGAGCTTGTTAACCTTTTATGAAACAGTCCAAGATTATTATGCCATGTTACCAAACACTGGCAATGTATGCTGACTTAAGACGCTTGTATAATTGGAATTTTAAAAGGCCATTGGTTTGGGACACAAATAATATAATTAGGAGGTAAATCTGGAACATAAAATTTCTTCAGATGATGTGCAAAACCATTCAGCTTTCCCCTGATCTACTTTTACATGGCAATAGGGCCAATGCAGACAGCAGAAAGACAGGTTCCTAGGCCTTTCCCATATGAGATAATCCCACTATTGCCAAGGATGGCAGGTCACCGAGAGGAGGGCAGTCTACTTACACATCCTTATAGATGCTCCCTGGAAAAGAATGCTGGGCACTAGACTCTCTTGTCTGCTTTGTAGGAGTGCCAAGTGACATTTTCTGCTCTCTTTCTCTGAACAGGTGTCTGTGCTACATTTTTTATGGAATAAAGGGGATAAATATATACAAAAATTTATTATTTGTTTCTTTGGAGGTCCCAGAAGATGAATGTGTCTCTATACTCTGAGGATAAGAGGAGAAATGGCCGAGGCCTGGGAAGGAGGGAGCTCTGAGGAAGCGTCATGTTGTGGGACCAGATGCGTTTGACAGATCTTGGTGCAGGCAGCTGGTCAGAGGAAAGTAATTTCTATTGTCCAATTAGATGAAACCTGTGGGAAATTCTTTTTTTTTTTCTTTTTTAAATTTTTCTCAAAAGCTGCATTTTAATACATGTTATGGGAAATTCTTTCTATTAATCAACAAGGAGGATTGGTTTAGCTGTTTAGCCCCTGTGGCTAGTCACCAGCATGGTGAGATCTGAGGCAGCCTTCTAAAGCAGGCCTCCATCTATCCCCATAACCATCCTGCTTCTCCTTCCCTTGGGCTAATAGTGATCTCCAAGTCCTCTCCTGACAGCAGATTCACCAGGAGAGGATTAGGAAAAAAAAACCAAAAAAACCAGTTGTACTAAATCAGAATATCTACGGGGATGAAGCCTTGGCATTTGATAATAGTAAAAATTGCTTTAGGCAATTCTGATGTTCAGGG
Organism: Xerus rutilus; assembly: GCA_028644305.1. Classification (NCBI taxonomy): domain Eukaryota; kingdom Metazoa; phylum Chordata; class Mammalia; order Rodentia; family Sciuridae; genus Xerus; species Xerus rutilus. The sequence goes on from CM053405.1 coordinate 7,641,531, forward strand.
AGGGCTGAGAGCTATCAGGTTGCTCCATTGATCTTTTCTGTTAAACAAAAGTGTTATCTGGCAGGAAGAACACATGACATCACTGTAAGTCTTCAGAATCATTGACACCTTTGCTGCAAGCCTCCAGCAGGAGGTGAGTTGAGGGGTAAGACAGGTGGATTGATCTTAATGAGGAGTGGACAGGAGGGGATCAGAGGAGAACTCCAGTGACTCTGGGTGTCAGAGGGCCAAGAAAACTAGGCTGAGAGTCAGGGCCAATGAGAAGGAAGACCAGGAAAAGAAGTGAGAGAAGGTGCATGGGAACGAAAGGAGTTTATTTCCAATTTGCCAGGTCCAGTCAATTTAGTGGAACAAGATGTACAGGGAGAGGGTCGCAGAGAGAGCAACTAACTTTTAGTACCTTGATTTCCTAGTTTAGGGGTTTGGTTGACTTAATTCATTGTGGAAGCTCAAAAGGATCTGGGTAAATAGTTCCCCTCAAAATTTGCTATGGGCACACCATCCAGGGAAAACCACCCAGGTTCTTTTTTTAATTATTATTTTCAAGGAAATAAACAACCTTACTAGTCTACTGTAGTCCAATAGCAAGAAAAAAATCTAATTTTTAAACCTAAAATAAAGTTTTGATAAAATTCCCTTTTGGAATGCATCCTCAATTTGACAGTTTGGTATAGCTAAATCAACCTTTCTATGAGTAATTCAATGCAGGTCGGCAATTTATTTCAAAAAATTTAACAATCCTCCATTGTAATGCCAGGTTGAAGTGAGGGTCTCTGTGGATCCAGCTAGTAGCGACAAAATCACGAGGAGAAATCACAAGCAGTATGAAGCAAAAGTTAAAATCAAAAGAGTTTCTGCTCTCCCGAGGAGACATTTTAGAAAGTCAGGGCTGTGTTTTTCAATAATGTTGTTGTTGGTAGATAAATATTCTTTCCATTAATATTAACTCAATTTGTTTTGACTTGCTTTTTATGTATTGATTTTTCTCAAATAGGTTAGGCCACTGAAAACAGTGATTTAAAGATACAGTTTAAAATAATATTGCCACCTCTGAAATTAGAATGTATTCAAAGGGACTGTCTTACACGGGGAGAAATAAGGCTGTTCTTCTGGCCTTACCAATTGCCCCTTTCTTCCAGGTGCGGGATCTGTTATTGCCCAAAGCTGAGACATATTGTTTTACAGGCTTCTGTCTGATGGAAGCATGAATGTGTGGCGTGAGTCCCTAGAGAATAAGCAGCTGCCCTCAGGCCCTCTGTTCTTGCTTTTTTGTTTTTATCCCAAGTGCCATTGAGGAGCAGCCCTGGACTTTAAGACTCTCTAGGTCACAGCCGGCAGAGAGCTGGATGACTCTCTAAAGGAAGTTTCCCTCAAGGCACATAGTTAACCTACTTTTTATATTTATGAAATGACTTTCTACACTTTATTTTAAAAGATTAGACCCCTAAAATGTCCAGTGTGGAGATCCAATAGGCTTGCCAGGGATATCTCCTTCTGAAAGCAGGAAGTCCTTCCTCAGCATCTGTAGCCATCAACTCCTGCTCGGTCACCACAAGGGGACCATATCTCTTGTTGGGCAGTCTTTCCATTACTTGAAAGTTCTTCCCCAGAAAGCAAACATGATGTTCAGACTAAGAGGAGGCTAAGTGTTCCAAGCTTTCAGCCTCTCAGAGGCCACATAATCAAATTCCAGAACCCAGGACTCGGTGTGAGCTGACTGTAGAAGTCTAGTCTCTTGCCAAGGACCTAAGAGGGCTCCCATTCTTTCAGTTTCACTTCTCACTTTCTACCACATGTGCCTGCTTAAGACGTCTTCCACCATTTTCCATACACCATCTTGGCGATCCTTTCCACACAGGTAAATCCTTCACGATACCTCATGTTGGAACTCTGACATAACTCTTCCTTTAATGCTCAAAGCATAACATTTATTAAGGTGGTATTGCTTAAAACACCTTGCTTAAGATCTGAGAATAATATAAGGGAATTAGCATGAAGAGAAGGACAATTTAAAATCAGATGCCACGCTCATTTCTCACAATCCATAGGGTCCCTAAGCTGTCTCCCTCCTTACCTCCCTAGCCTATGTGTGCTGTGGTTCTGCAGAGCCAGATTTGCTGTCTAGAGTCCACTTTGTCATCAAGAAACACTCCTGTCTGTCCTTCTCCAACATAACAATCTCTCAAAGAGCTGTTTCTCCAGGAGCATACTATTTGTTTCATTTTTCTGGTGGATTCACCTATTTTTCATTACCTCTAGTAAAGAGGTAAACCTTCTGATCTAAAAGCTACTTTGACCAGCTTTTATTTGGTCATTTGTTTTCTTTTTGAGATGGGCTCTTGCTATGTTGCTTAGGGTGGTCTTGAACTCCAGAGCTCAAGCGATCATCCCACCTCAGACTCTGGAGTGCTGGGACTACAGGCATGGGTCACTGTGCCCGGTGATCAATGTTTTTATGGTGTAACTTTTCCATCCTTTCCTTTCAATTGCTGTGTGTTCCTGTGTTTCAAGTGAATCTCCAGTTAGATTTTGCTTTCTTCTTAATTCAGGTTTATAATACTTTTCATTAAAGCATTTAATATTTTTGCTTTTGATATAATTTCTGAAATATTCACGTTTATACTTACCTCCTATTTGTTTTCTATATTTTTTTCCTGTTCTCTATTTTTTGTTCTCTTTTTATTGTTCTGTTTTCTATTTATTGTTTTGTTCTCTATTTATTGTTTTGGAATTTTCAAGTTTTAAAATTATTCCATTATAGGGCTGGGATTGTAGCTCAGCGGTAGAGCGCTTGCCTCGCATGCGTGAGGCCCTGGGTTCGATCCTCAGCACCACATACAAAGCAATAAAATAAAGACATTGTGTCCATCTACAACTAAAAAAAAAAATTAAAAAAAAATAAAATCATAAGTTTAAAAAAATTATTCCATTATATTCTATTAGTATTTTAGGTATATATTTTCTCTACTTTTTTAGCACTTACAGTAAAGATTACAAAGTGCATCCTTAATTTATCAAAGTAAAAAATAACAGTATTTAACATTGATATTACATTAGTTTACTTCTTGGACAATAGAAGCATAATTAAAGAACTTCTAATATTTGACTCATTCTGCTTTTTGTATTAGTTTCACAAAAACCTTAATTTCATATGTTTTAAACCTCATGTTATTATTACTATTTATACATTATTAGGATTTATTTGCATTTTTATATTTTGTTTTCCTTTTTAAGTCCTCCTGGTGTTTTTGAGTTTTTAGCTGAGATCATATTTCTGTTGCATGAAAAAGAGAACTTTTAGTTTAGTATGTTTTGCTGGTAAAGAATATTTTTTTAATCCAAATTTTGAAAGATTTTCCCTGGGTGTCACATTCTATGTTGGCAGATAGTTTATTTTATTATTTTAAATATGCAACTGCATATTTTTTGACATCAGTTGATCCTATTAAAAATTTGACCGTTCATCTTCTTGTTGCTTTTCAGAAGATAGTGTATTCTTTCCATTCTCTGGCTGTTTTTTATTTTTTATTTTTTTAGTTGTAGGTGGACAGAATATCTTTATTTTATTTTTACGTGGTGCTGAGAATCGAACCCAGTGCTTCATGTGTGCTAGGCGAGCACGTTACCACTGCGCCACAATCCCAGTCCCATCTGTTCTCGGCTGTTTTTAAGATTTTTCTCATTCTCTTTGGTTTTCAGATAGGGTGTGTTATATTAGTCAGCTTTCCATCAATATAATGAAATCCCTGAGGCCATTAGCTATTTATAAAGAGAAAAGATTTATTTTTGACTCAGGGTTCCAGTGTAAGATTAAGCTATCCCATTGCTTTTTGGCCTCTGGTGAAGGCGGCACATCACAGTGGAAGTGCATGGTGGAGCAAACCACTTACCTTAGGAACCAGGACGCAGAAAGAGGAAGAGACCAGTGTCCCACGATTCCATTGGAGGGCATGCTCCCTCTAGGTTCCAACTCCTAAAGGCTCCACCACTCCCAATAGAGCCATCTTGGGAACCAAGTTTTCAACACACAGACATATGGGGGATGCTCATTCAAATCATAGCACATGCCAACACATAATTGTCTATGTATTTATATTGCCCAAGTATAGTATTTTTAACTCTATAATTTTTTTTTTTTATAAATTTCAGAAAATTCACAGCCATTATTTTTTCAAATCTTGCTTCTATCCTGTTCTTTCTTCTTCCTTTCTGAGACACAAGCAGTGAACCTATTCATCATATCCCATAATTCTCAAGTCTTCTGCTTTGTTGTTGTTGTTGTTGTTGTTGTTTAAGTCTGTTTTCTCTTTCTTCTTTCTGTGCCTCTATATGAATATTTTTCAATGATTTTTCTTCCAAAGAACTAATACTCTTTCTAGTAGTGTTGTCTAATTTCCTTTAAAATATCTATTTTTTATTAATTTCAATTATTGTACTGTTCAAGTTTAGAATTTCCATTTGATTTGATTTTATTAGGTTTCAGTTCTCTGGTGAAATTGTCCACCTTGCTGTTTGTTTTCTTAAAATTTGTTAATAACAGTGACAGTGTAGATCTTTTTCCTAATTTTGGAGGTATGTTTCCATTGTCTTTTCTCCTCTTTTTCCAGACTCTTGATATCTCCTGTCTCTTGCTATGCTGCTCCATTTTTATTGAATGCTGTGAATTCACATACATTTGTACCCATAGGAAGTTATGGAGGCTCTGGATGCTGTTATCTCCCCCCGGAGAGGATTCTCTTTAGCTCCTGAAGTGCAGCTGGGTTCAGGGCAGACCACTGCTATTCAGTTGGGGATTAGATTGAATATAGATGCTTCTTAACTCATGAAGCAGCCAGGTCCCAATAAAGCCAGAATAAGCTGGGAATGCATTTAATACACCTCATCTCCCAAACATCGTATCTTAGGAACATACCACAGAGCATCAGCTGTGTTCTCTCACCATTGTGTGCCGCCACTGCCCAGAATCCCAAGAGCACCACACCGCATGTCACTGCCCTGTGAAAACATCAAAATTTAACATCTTCCTTCCTTCCTTCCTTCCTTCCTTCCTTCCTTCCTTCCTTCCTTCCTTCCTTCCTTCCTTCCTTCCTTCCTTCCTTCCATTTCTTTCTTCTCCCTCCCTCCCTTCCTTTCTTTCACTTAGGTATACATGACCACAGAATGCTCTTCCATTTCTTTCTTCTCCCTCCCTCCCTTCCTTTCTTTCACTTAGGTATACATGACCACAGAATGCATTTTGATTCATTGTACACAAATGGAGCACAACTTTTCATTTTCTCAGTTTCACCTAGATGTGTAGCACTTCTGCACAATTGTAAAGTGGAAGAAATTGTGAGTCAAACCATTGTGAGTCAGAGACTGTCTGTACAGCCTCATTTCCAGTCTTTGTGAGGTCTGGTCTGCTTCAGCTTACCCTTACTTCTAGAGTACAGTCCTGCAGGGATCCCAAGTGAAAACTGGAATATTTTTCTGGACCCCCTCGTCCACTTCATCCAGTCTCAATATTTATTTGCTTAACACTATAAAGATTCTAATAGCTCTGCCTAGATTTTTAGCTTTTTCTCTCTTTCCTTTTTCTTTTTGTTTTTTGGTCCCAAGTTCCCCTGTACATCTCATGTCGAGAGTGCTTCGAGAGAAGAGTGACCTGGACTCCTGGCTTTATGTCCTTCACTTCATTTACTTTCCCTCCCTCCAGGGTCTCGGTACTTCACACCCTGGCTCTGTTGGGAGGCTTGCCTGTCTAACCTTTTCCTCATTCCTCATAGAAGCACATCGAGTCGTTGGACTCAGGGCCCACTCTAAACACAGGATAATCTCATCCTGAGAATCAATTTAATTCCATCCACAAGGGCCCTGTTTCCAAATAAGCTCACATTCATAGTTACTGGGAGTTACAACTTGTATCTATGCCTTTTGGGGTATACATTATGCAAGCCATTAAGCACACATAGAAGACTGGGAAATGAAAGAACAATTACATCAACAAATATTTCTTTTTGGTGCTGAATTGGAGGAACAAGGTGTGTGCCAAAGAGTCACATCCTCCTTGGACTGTCCATAGAAGCTTAAAAGTTTCTGATAGGAACTGCATGGGGTGATATTTTATTTCTAACAGAGCTTAGCTTAACTAAGAGAGCCTGGTCTCATGCAGGCTGGAAGGGATCTCCAGCAGTAACCTACTGGACCAAGTGGCTCCTCACAGGTCCAGGATGTGGCTCCCTATCTGCTACATAGAACAGTTACTTTCTTCAAGAAGTGAAGAAATTGGCAAGTCCCAGGTTATGTCTGGATGGCCAAACTCAACCTCCCACCCTCGCTGACATGAAGACTTACCGCTGTGGATTGAATTGTTTCCCCTCCCCCAAGTTCACATATTGCAGTCCTAACTCCAGGTTCCTGAGGAGGTGACTTTGTTTGGAGACAGAGTTTTTACAGAGGTAATCCAGTTAAAACAAGGTGCTTAGGATGAACTCTTGTCCAATGTCACTGGCATCTTTGTAGAAACAGGAAATTTGGAGACAGCACAGAAGGTAAATACCACATGAAAATGGAGCACAGATCAGGAGGGTGTTTCTACAAGCCAAGGAACTCCAAAGGTCACCAGCAAAGCTCCAGAAGCAGGGCAAAGGCCCAGAACAGACTCTTTCCCATGGCCTCAGAAGGAGCCGACCCTACCAGCACCTTGATTTCAGACTTGTGGTCTCTGGAACTTTGCAACAATAAATTTTTGTTTTGATGCCCCACCCTTGTGTATCACAGGAAAGAGATATGCCTGAATTTTTCCTTTTCTAATTCAAAGATTCACCACTTTTTTCTTGTCTAGTTTTCAGAAATATGACTATATAGGCAGAGAGCTGTTTTTCTCCTCTGTACGTCATCTAATCATTTGGGTTTATTTTTCTGATACGGCAACAGGTTTTCGTGTTATTGTTAACACCGTGGCAAGAGCTTGTCATGACTATTTTGCCAGCTGTCACCTGAGCAGTGTGGTTCACACATCCCCACAGCAATGAAGGGAGTTGGAGAATGTCTATGGAGTCTAAATTCAGACTGCATTTGTCATTCTGGAGGTTAACAAATGGCACCAGATTTTAAATAGTGGAATTTTCTTGCACACAGTTTAAATCATAAATTAAATTTCTGAAAAATTTGCCAGGCTACTTCTTATTGCCAATACCAGGTTGGCAAATAGAGAAGTAAATAATTAAAATAATTAAAATCCTGCTTTGTTATTTGTTGAAAGTCAGATTCAGGCACCGGTTTACAGTTGCTTGTAGAATAAACTGCAAAGCAAAGGCACTGCCAGTTTTCTCTGAGATCTACAGTCATGAAGCAGCTGATGAGGAGATTCAAGAGAGGAAGAAGGCATAGAAGTGGCACTCTCCCTCTCACATCAAGACATTCGTCCTGGAGTAGCAGAGTACATGTCTCTGTTGTCTTTCACCCATGGTGAAGGCAGAGGAGGCCATTCAAGGTGTCTGCTATGGTTTGAATGCATCCCCCAAGCTTCTTTTTGGGAAGCCTATCCCTCAAATTCATATGCTAGTGGTGTTTGGAAGTGGAGTCTTTGGGAAGTGATTGGGTCAGCAGGGTAGTCATCCTGAATAGATGGATCTATTCACAGCTTAGTGGTTTATGGAGTGGCTCTGTTCTAAAAGCAAGCTCTCTCTAGCATGCTGGCTCTATGTTGCCTTTGAAACATCTGACACATCATGGTGCAGCAGGAGGCCCTCCAGAGGCTGAGCAGATTCTGGCACCCTGCTCTTGGACTTCCCAGCTGCTAGATTCATGAGCTAAATAAAACTCTATTTTTTAAATTAATTACCCAGTCTCGAATATTTTGCCATAGCAACAGAAATAGACTGAGAACAGCTCATCTATGTACAGACCTGCATCATGTTAAGGTTTGTGCATCTTTTCCTAAATTCTATCAGGACCAGGGGCAGCAGTGACCAGCAAAGTCTCCTGAAATGGAGAATCAGGAAGTCTGAACAACAAAGGAAATATTTCCAGTGCTAATACCACTCTCCTCTGTCACTGCTCACCCACTCTTGTTTTGTCTCACTTCTTTATTTAGTGAGAGGAAACAGTGAAATGGAGGAACAACAGTCTTCCTCCACTTTCACAACTTAATGCTTCATAAGTAAACATGGAAATAAGTATAAGAAATTTAATGATAAATTCTTGGGAGTAGTGAATGAATGATAGTCTTTGAACTGTCCGGAGACAGAAGTGTCATCTTTCTTGGGAATTTCTCAGTGCAAAGGTGACGAGAAAACCACTCTGTTGTATGGTGATGCCCTGTTCAAAGGGAAATTCCTTGCTAGCCAAAGAATTTTATTAGTTCATAATCTTGGGTTCAAACATCTGCTGCCCAGAGGTGGAAAATTATGGGCACAAACTGAAAAGTTCTAATTGGGCTGCTTTTACCCTCAGCTTTGGTTTTGTTTATCTTGAAGAAGCTTTCTCACAATAAATCCTTCTGATGCTTAAACCTATATATAAATGTGCCAAGCTTGTTAATGGCCAGTATTCCTCCACCAGAGGCAGGCTGAACCACCATGCTTCAGCCTTTTCTCTATTTTTGTGTCTGTCTTTTTCCTAATTCCCTCATCAACCAGTTCATGTAGTCCTGAATAAAGTGTTACTCAGGCCATGACAATAAATAAAGTAAAAAGAACATATAATAGGTAAAATAAAGTTATAAAATAATAATAAACCAGGCATTTCTTCACTAATCACTTGGGTTCAAAGGCAGATTTTCCATGGAAAAAAGTGCCTCCTCCTCAAGCTTCTATGGTACAATGTGCTAATGATCCTCAAGAGAGACTGCTGCTCTCTGCACCAAGGCCTAGCAGAAGAGTTGGGGGCAAATACTGTGAGTGGCCAGCCTTTAATTTCAGCAGGAACCTCCTCCCTACACACCAGGACAAGGGCATGCAGAGCAAGGTCATCATTTTGACAGAGTAAAATCTATATTTCCTCCTCTGAGCAGAAATTAGACATTTTAAGCTCCTAATTGTTATGCCCAAAGTCACGAGTCCACCAGAGACCACCAGGAGTCCGATTCCGATGCAATCACAAGAGGGTCTTTATTTACAAGCTTGAGCAGGGGCTGCACAGGGAAGTGTGGCCCCGAGTCTAGGGGAGAGGGGATTTTTATGGGTTACAACAGCAAGCTGGGGATTACATGCCTTGGCGTTATATGATTGGGTAAGGAAAGCACATGTAAGGGAATTCTAGTCTTGTCATTATATGATTGGGTGTAAGGTAAGTGTGGTTAGCTGACTTTTAAGTTGGTTACTATAGGGCCATCCTTTTTTTGTTTGTTTGTTTTTAATTGGTTGGCCCCATTTTGAGGAACAACTTGCTAGTGTCAGAGAACATTTTGTGGTTTTTCCAGGAACTGGGTTGGGGGCTAGGCCATGGGAATAGAGGCCCTAAGTAAAATGGTGTTGGTTTTGTCTCTTCACTAATTACACTAACACAAAAATACATCATTGCACATGTTAAGAAAGGAGTTTGTTCAAGTCCCAGCAACAACTAATCATCTGCTAATGTGCACATTTTCCCTGTGGTGATTAAGGTTTGAATCAGCAGTTGTTTCCACAGCTTAGTACTTAAGGAAAGCTACGCAATGACCATTTCTCTCAGGGTCACTCAATCTTGGTAGAAATCTGATTCCAGGAGACCACTATGAAATACAGGGGCTGGATAGACTATTGGATCGTGCTTATGGGGGCTCCAGAGTTCCTACTTTCAAAAGCCTATGAGCAGTTACCAAAAAACCATGTTAAAACTTCATGCCATACATATTGATGAGAAGCAAACCTGTTTAGAAGAGCTAAGGGGGCTGATGGTGTTCAGCAGGGGTGCCTCCAGGTGATGGGGCTGTCTTCTACAGGGCAGAATGGGGCAGGAGTCCTGCTTCTCTGTCCACAGGCTCAACCACAGAGACAACTGCACAGCACAGGGCTGTCCCTCTGTTACTCTTTCCACCCCCTTCTAGGTGAAGATGATTTATAAGCATTTAACATAGCTTCAGTCTTGGCATGTTCCCATAGGGCCTGAATTTGTTGGTCCAGCTGCTAACAGTTCTCATATCCTAGCCAGGAGCTTGGACTCTCACCTCCCTTTAGGCTAACTTTCCGCCTGCTCAGTTTCCTCTGGTGCTGTTTGTAACACATCCAACCCTGAACTCTCAGTGCCTTAACAACACTAAAGTCTGTTGCTCAGGTCAGGTTGTCTGAGGGAGTTCTGCCCTGTGGGGCCATCAGCTATAGGCAACCTGCATTTCTGCTGCCTGCACACGTGACCTCCCTGGCAGCTACAGCAGGGAGGACCTGGCTGGAGGGCCTCCATCCAGCTTTTAAAGTTGTCTACTGGAAGTAAAATTTCTGCCCCTAGCATTGACAGATCCCAACTCTGCTCGAAAGTCCAGAGACTAATGAAGGTCTGCCTCAGGTCTCCATTCATGTGTTGTGCTGATCCACCTTAATCCTTGTTTTAAAGATCAGTTGATCTGTTTTACATTTTCCCCAACACCCTGAGCTGCCTTTCTCCTCCCTCTGCCCGGGCCTTCCTCTCCCTTTCCAGACAGTGCTTCATGCTTTATTGCTGCCTGTTCGTGAAGGCTGTTTCCCTTTTGGAGAGCACAATGGTGGGGCCATGAAGTGTGACCAAGCTCCACAGCTGAGTCCAGACAAGTGGTCTCACTTTTAACAATGTGTTACTTGGACGATTGCTACTCACGTTTGAAAGTGCAGACCTGCTTGGAGAGCTTGCTGAAATGAAACATGGATTTGGGGTGGGGCTGCAGATTTCGTTTCTAAACATGTTCCCAGATGAGGTTGATGCTGCCCATCTGAGGACATTTTGAGAACCATGGACTGTGTTTGGGAAGCAGGTTGTTTCTGTTTTCCTAGACTTATTCTTGTTTAGAAGCTGACATTTTTCACAGACTAACACAGCAGGGGCAATGTGGGGGAAAGGAAATGAAATTATATTTTGGTGGGAAATGTGGGAACAGCTATTTGTTGTTTGGTCTGAAAGACAAAGGGGAAGCTTTTGCAGGCAATGCTAAAGGGATGCTTGGGGTTGCTGGAAGCAGCTTTTCTTCTGTTCCTCCTGGGCTCCTACCCAGGGCTTCCTTTGTAAATGGGAATGTTTCCCTGGTGCAGATGGAAACACTTTGCTCATTCTGCACTTAAGGGTGCCTTCTATGTCATATGTAGAGTGGGTTTGTTTTTTTTTTTAGAGTTTGCTTCTGGGTTCGATGGAAGGGTTAACTAGCAGTGCCTTGCTCAAATCTAATTAAATGAAAACAACGTGAGTGAAGAAAATCTCATTTTTCACAACACCTCGTGTGAGGCACCTCAACGCCACTTTCTTCTCATTTCAGATGGGCTAGGTGGTGAGATGCAGTCCTTAAAAGCATCTGAAAGAACAAACGTGTAACCAGCATCGCCTTCACGTGTGTAGCCCGTCCTCATTCCAGCTGTTTGAGATGATTTGTTGTAACTCCTTTCCCTTTCAGCCAACATGAAAAAATAACTGAGATCTCCCTATCGTTCCACAGCAGATAATTCTTTAACCCCATCTTTTGATGGCAAGGTGCAAATACTGACAGAATGATTTTATTCTAGAATTTTTTTTTTTTTTGAGAGGTAAAATGGGGTCGGGTTCAAAAATGTTCTCACTGGTGGCCTCCTTTGGACTGGTGGGCTTAGTGTCTTTAGGGAAGTGGAAAGGAGGATTCGAGCTTAGCACTTCAAAAGCTGCCCCTGGAAGCTCTTCATGGAATGCAGGTGAACCTCTGCCCCAGGTTGGCTGCTGCGTCCACGAGTGAGTCTCCACGTTAAGTGTGACTTGACCCATGGAAAGTGTTCTCCCGTGATTGCTATGTCAAGTTACTTAGGATTCTTATCTAAATTTAAAAAACTCTCTTTTGAGGGTGAACAAGTACTTTTGCTCTTTTTAATTCAAAAGCTGATGAAGTAACTATTAGATATGTTTTTTGAAAGCAATCTTAATCTGACAGCTCTTTGTAATGATAACCATTCTAAAAAATCCGAAAGTACTTTCAAACCTTTTTCCACTTATTTTTTTTATACAACTGTAATCCATAACTGTGGTCTATTATTGCTTTTTAATTTCTCCTTTTTCTGTTTACTTAATATTAGTATACACTTTTCCTTATTTCAAGGTAGTCATGTGTGTGTGTGTGTGAGTGAGTGAGTGTGTGTGTGTGTGTGTGTGTGTGTGTGTGTGTGTAGTGCTGGGGATTGAACCCAGGGCTTTGTGAATGGGAGGCAAGCAACTGAGCTACATCCCCAGCCCCCAAGGTAGTCATCTTAAATACATTTTTTAAATCAAGGGAAAATATTGCACGCTGGGGCACAGCGTCAATTATTAGCCTGAACACCTACTTTACATTTTTCACCCCAGTCCATCTCTTTTTTTCCCTAGTGTTGATATTTCTTCACTGAAGAATTTGATGTGTACATTGTTTCCTCCTGCTGAAATATGCCTTTGTACTATATTTTCTGGGCTGACCTGAGCCCCCATTATTACTGTTCCCCTTTCCATGTGAAATGCAGAGCCAGGTTAAGTGGCAAGGTTGAGCATGTTGCCATTCTGCTGTGTGACATCTCTGTGATGGATAGCTCCTTTCTGTCCCACTTTTATCTCCATACTTCTTTTTCTCTATCACAAATGTGGAAAACCCTCTATGTGAAAGATGTCCTCATTATGATGGCTTCTTACTCTCTGATGACAGTATTGAATCACACACATGGGCAGCCAGGCGGGGACTGCGGGGGATGGAGTTGAGGAGGAGATTTCTCACACTTAGTGTGCAGCTATGATGTTCTCAGACTCACTGTGGGACCTGAAAATCTCATTGCTCACTAGTGACTCAGGCAGTAAGTTTTCCTTTTGGGAAATGTAAACACTGAATACAACTCTAGGTTGGCATCAAATGACCCTATGGGATGGCAAGCATATGTTTATGCATGTGTGCCCAGTCTCAGGAGCCCACTCTGGTCCAAGACCAACACTGGGAGGTTGGCAATGCTTGCACAGGGGACGGCTCTCTATCTGGAATTTATTGTCATTCTCATGACATCTTTCCTTTTGTGTCTTTCCTGTTTGTCCATATTTAGATTAATTCAACAGACATGCATGGAGTTCCTGCTATTAGGTACTGAAGAGATGATAAAAATAAAAATAAAGTTAATGTTTGTGTTCTCCCTGAGAGCTTAAGAATGCTGCATGCATACATCAACCTCCTGAATAAGATATGGCTCTGTTCTCAGATAAGCTATGGTGACATTATAAAAATGCCTTGTTTAACTGAATCTGGGGGTTTGAACAAAATGGAGCAGTGTTGAGAGGTGGAAGTGTTAACCTTTCGACGAGAGCAGGATTTTAAATGAAGACAATTCTTCAAAATGGCAAAGTAGATTAGACTTGATGTCTCACATTAATGAAGGGATTTCAAATGAGTGGCTATGCATTTTTTTGTAAATCATGAAAAAATATTCCATTCATAAAAAATGAAGAATTGAAATGATTGACAACTTACCTTGCCCGTCTTTGTTCTCTCCTGATTCATGTCTTTGTGGAGAGCAGAGTGGCAGTGGCAACGCTTAGAAGCGATGGGTGCTCAGGGTCAAATGGGTTTGCTTTGGGGCTTCCAGAAGAGCTTTGGTTTGCAGAGGCTGCCATGTCCTGCAGCAAAGCAAGTGTGTAATTTTAACTCTAGAAGAAGTATTCAGTTCTAGGTAAGTAAAAAAAAATTAAGCATTTGTCTCTTCTGAATACATGTTGTTTTTGACAAACTCTTCCTCTTGATGTGCTGGGGATGCCTGGAGCTACATAAGGGGCTTTGATATTAACTCTTAAATTAAACCACTCAGGAAAAATAACAAGAACAGTATAGAAAGGACATTTGTTCTGTGGTTACTTAAGATACAAAAATGTGTTTATTAATATAAACATAGTATGAGTTTTCTTATGATTATTACGGTCCCACATTTCAGTTTTCAAGTGTGCACAGGGTTCTGGTTTCAGGCTGCTAGACAGAACCCAGTGGAAGTGGATGTTTCATGGGGGACTTGAGAATTGCCTGGAAGCCTTATAGTCCAAGAGAAATCTTCATTACAACAGGCTCTTGGCAATTTGCAGAAGACTCCTCAAATTCAGAGAGGTTTAGTTTGTTGAGTATAAAAAGGAGGAACAAAATCAATTTCTTCATGGAGGGGATAACTCATTTCTACAATATAAAAGAAATGACATTTTCACATTTAATATTGACCTTCAGAATTTGTCCACCTCCAGTATACCAGAAAGGAAAGTAATTGTTTTGTAGCCAATAATGAAGGCAATTGGCCATAAGCTTTGGCTTTGCTAAGTTGTTCCTCCTGTCATATTTATGTGCAGTTATAGGTCAGGCAGGGACAGTACCAGGTTCTTCACTGGCTGCATTTATTTATGCCAAAGAAGCAGCCAGCACACTGACAGCCAATCACACAGGTGCGGGGTCACTCTGTGCCCATGAAGGCTGTAGCTCCAGTTTTCACAGCAGCCAACAGAATATAGGTGCTGACCTATGGGTTGGGTCTGGTCTTCTCTGGCCAGAGAAGCCTCAGGTGGCCTCTTGGTTCTCCTCAATTCATTCATTACCATCCCAAACCATAAGTTCTCTAGCTATCATTACATGAACAATATTGGGAAACATCATGGTGGAGGACCGCTTCTTGGATAAGATGCTGGCTATCTGAGGCTTCAAGTTCAAGAAAGAGAATCCTAGGCAGAGGGTACAGCATATGGAAACAGATGCAAGCAGCACCTTGACATCTCAGGGCAGCGGCTGGCATTGGGTACAGTTGGGAAGGAGGGGAATGAGGGGGAGGGGAGGCTAGAGGAGTGAAGTGTGCAGAGGCTTGTACACCTGTTTAGGTCCCCACCCCCAATTCTAAGCAGAGCCACTGAAGGATCCTAAGCAACGTGGCTCTTTTGTCTGGTCTAGTTGCAGGGAGGCTGGAGGACAGGAGAAGACAGCTGATAAACTGAGTGGGCAGCTTGGATGGTTAAAGGAATCCAGGGGAGAACTCATGAAGTTCTCAGCCAAGGCAATGACAACCATTAGTTAAAACTGTCCTTTGCAAATTATAGGGAACTGAAAATGCCGGTTTTAAAATATACCTGAGCAGATTACCTATATGAATTGAAGGTAAGATCTGTAACTATCTGCTAGGGCAATTGAAAAAAGAATTGATTCTTTAATTTCAGGCCACAAAGAAATCATTACAGGAGAGTCTAGGTGAAATTTACAGAATTTTTATGTATTTTTTTCAATAGAGTAGGTTTTGCTGGCTAGAGGAGAATGCTTCTCCAGAGCCACATAGAAATGCTTAACATGGTCATTTTTAGAAGTGGTTGGAACAGTCAAGCAAGAAGGTACAAGAAAGAAAGAGGAAGCCTTCATTGTTTCTGGTGTTGAGGGATTTTTTATTGATGGTTCATCTTATATTTGAGGATCACACCATCAATAGGACTATTCTATTTTCTCTGTCTTTGGTACTGATGATTCTAGTGTGGCATACTGAAAGCCAATCACAAGCCCACTGAGACCCTGACACTGTCTATGTGTGGAGGTGTTATATTTGGACTATCCCGGAACTTGCATATTTTGGAAGTTAGGTTTTCTGATTCTGTGCCACACTGTAGTGGAATTTACTGAGTCTTGATGACTGTCTCAAATACATGACAGTTGATTCTTCTGATTTAATAGCATTGGAGTTTTCTAAGTGCGATTCATTATGGGGCCAAACTGTGGGGACATCCGTAGGAAGAGGTGTTTGGGCTTGAGGTCAACATGCATGAGCAGCAGCACCTAGCTACAGGAGCACTTGCAGGAGGTGGGGCATGTTCTCCTCTGAAGGTCCTTAACAATAACACGGAGTCAATTCCTTAGTTCTGAGAGGCTAAAAGGGAGTTTTACTTGAAGAAATTATCTCTTCGGTATTTTCCAGCTTGTTATTCTGTTTCTATGAGCCTTTTATTCAGCCTCACATAGCATCTGTCTTACTCATTTTTCTGTTACCGTAAAGAAATGAGGTCTATTTAGCTCACAGTTCTAGAGGTTCAAGAGCATGATGCTGGCATCTGCTTGGCTCCTGGGCAGGTCTCAAGGCAGATGGCTTAACAGTGGCGTATGAACATGTGTGCCTGGTGCAGATGGAAACACCCAGGAGAGGCAGACGCAACCTAATAGCCTGTTCTCATCTGGTCCAACAAGACCTGCATAAATCCCTTCCAGGAATGGTGCCCCTCAACCTAATTACCTTCCACCAGACCCAACCTGCTCTAAAATGTCCCACCATGTCTCAACACACCACCCAGGGGACCAAGCTTCTAGCACACGATTCTGTGGGATCGCATTCAAACAATACAAGCATCCAATAGAACAAGGTTTGTGAGAAGGAACTTTGGCATTATCTCGTGGGAGAACTGTTCAATGCTCTTCAAGTGGTGAAGTCGCAATGACAAGATCCAGGCGTGAAACTTCCATGCATGTTACTTGGAGGTGCCGCTAAGGCTCCACGCAGTGTGCCAGTGTACGGTTTTCGGGGGCTGGAAGGCAGTTACTGGCTATGATTATCATTAGAGGGTAGAAATGGAGACTTGTCATTTTTTCTATTCTCCTGGCACATATTGGTCCTAATTTTTGGCTTTTTGCATGGTGACAAAGGGCACTTCAGTCATGGCTTTTTAAAGAGGGCTCTTCTTGGAGGTAGATTAAATCCAGGTTTGGTTTCTGTGTCTCAGCAAAGATATGTGTCGTCTGCGAATGAGGATCATGACCAGTGGTGGGATGTATAATCATCTCTAGATCAAGAGGTAAAAACTAAGCACAGAAATAAATGAATGCTGAAAGCTCTTGGGAGAGGTGGTTGTTCATTCTGCCTAGGAGATAAGGGGTTCCCGACGGTGTGACTGTTGATGTGGGCTCTGGAGCACTGAGTGGGTGAGAGATGGGGTCTGGGAGGGAGAACACAATGGAGAGAACAATAGGGAAAAGGCCTGGAATGTGAAGTTGCTTGGCATGTATTCCTTCTACGCATGTTCAGTGGGCCTACTAGGTGCAGATGTCAGTCAAAGTTTGGTCACAGGAGAAAGTAAGTGGGCAGGTTCCTCCTTGCCTGAAGGTTCTGTTGCAGTGGCAGTGTTCTGAGAAGCTCGGTATACCATGAAGTCGGCACTGGACAGTGGGTCATGGCACAGGGCCCCATGGTAAAATACCACTGCATGCTGGGTAGAGGAACTCAGGCTCTGCTCTCTAGTCTGGGGCAGCAGGGACTCACAGGTAGTGCCTCCAGCTGGCTCTATAGCCCCAGCTTTTGAGATCCTACAAATTTGTAGGACCTCAGCCTCAAATACCGCAGTTCTGTGAGGGAGCAAGCCCCTGGAAGGGCCTGCCCTGCCCCACACAGGCTTCAACACCACCCTCCTGCAGTCCGCATCTGGTCCTCCGTTGCTGCTCTGGCTTGGGCTCTCCGCTGCCATGCCATGGCCCAGCAAGTCCTGGGAAAAGCTGCACTGGTCCCACCTAAGTCTTGTCACAATGGGATAGGGGAGTAGGGTGGTGGCAGTAGGGAAACCCTGAACACCCTGAAAGTTTTTATCATCAGGACGTGAGAATAGGGCTGCTTTTCCTGCAGAGGTGGCTCTGGACCTCTGAGGTAGAAATTGCTAGCTTCTGAACCCATGTTACCTTGACACCATCCCAGAGCAGCAGAAGGGGCCCCACAGCAGCACCTGTGTCAACCTGAGGGCTTCTCCAATTGCACAGACCCCCGCACTTGTTTCCCTTGTCTCCACAGACACTGCCTTCTAGTCCTCAATTGTCTATTGTCCACTATTTCTTTCTTTTTTCCTTTTTTTGGTCCAAAAATTTGTTTAAAAATTAATTAACTTTTTCAATTGATGGATGATACTTATCCCTAATGGTGGGATGCTTTGTGGCATGTTCCTAGATGTACATAACAGTCTGGTCGTTTTCAATCCCAGTACCTCCCCATTTTCCTCCTTCCTCCCCTCCCTTTCTCTACCGTCCTGGTCTCCCTTCTCATTTCATTGCTTCCCTTATGTTACCCAGTGTCCTAATTATTTAAGAATAAAGGCCTTCCCTGTTACTCCATTGTGGGTAGAAGTGGAAATCTGGTGTGATTGCAACTCAGTGGAGAAAGTATGGTCTTCTTGGGGAGTCGGGTTGGACACTTGAATATACGTACGGGAAGAGCTGAGCTTTGATCTCTGCCTTCCATCACGTCAAAACATAAAACATAAACAAATTGAAGTGGATCCAAAACCTAAATCTAATAACTAAATGATATAGTATTGAGAAGAAACAGGAGAAAATCTTCTTAGCTCTGGGGTAGGCAAAGATTTCTTAGGACAAACAAACAAAAACTCCACTAACTATAAAGTTTTAAAGAGCAATACCTCAATGAATTTTAAAAAGCTTGCTCTGCAAAAGATACTACTAAAAAATGAAAAGACAAATCACAGACTTAGAAAAGTGTGTTTGCAGTGTACACATGCATCAAAGGACTGGCATCTGGAAATTATAAAGTACTCTAATGACTTAATAAGGAGCAGACACACAATCCAGTAAAATATGGGTAAATTATTTGATCAGTATCTTAAAAGAAAATAAAACATTGAAAGAGCTAGTAAGTACATGAATGCTTGTTCATGAATTAACATGAACATGAATGCTCATTTATTATTCATTAGAGAAAAGCCAATTAAAACCATTATGCGGGGCTGCGGTCATGGCACAGTGGCAAAGCGCTTGCCTAGCGTATGTGAGGCACTGGGTTTGATTCTCAGCACTGTATATAAATAAAAGATCCATTGCAACTAAAAAATATTTTTAAAAACCCACTAGTCACCAAGTAAAAAGGCTAAAAATTAAAAAAAAACAACTGACAATACCAAATGCCAGTGAGGCTATGAATATCTGAGAGTTGAAACTCTCAGGTATTTCTTTGGGTGGATATACCAACAACCCCTTTAGAAAACAGTTCAGTAGTCTCTCAAAAAGTTATGTGCCTTTAGTGAGGCTTTAAGGAACTGAGTGAGACACTGTCTCAAAATAAAACATAAAAAAGGGCTGGAGATGTGGCTTTGTGGTTAAGCACCTCTGAGTTCAATCCCTGGTTAAAAAAAGAAAGTTACATGTATATTATGTGTATCTATATGACCCTAATGATCTACTGCTGTGTATCTACCCAGAAGAAAAATAAATATGTGCTCATTCCACCACCACCAAAAACAAAACTCCAGTAGACAACATCCAAAAATGTTTATTCCTAGGAGCTCCAGACTGAAACCCACCTAAATGTCCAGCAACATGGGGATGGGTGAAAATCAGAGTCACCTCCATCCAATGGAACTGCACTCAGCAGTGAAGGAAGAAGTAAAATACCTGGAACAGCGGAGAAGGACTCAAAATCAACAGGCTGAAGGAAAGACGCAGGGCACACGAGCACTCGCTGAACTGACTTCTGTGAAATTCTAGAACGTGCAAAGCTAATCAGTGTCAAAAGCACAAGAGTGGTTGCCTGGGGTTGTGGGTTGGCAGAGATGGACTGCAGAGGGGCCCCGACGGCAGCAGTCACTGCATGAGGCCATCCATTAGGCCAAGGTGCCTAACTGTACACGTAGGCACGACTCTGTAAAGTTAATCTTAAAGTAAAAATTTTGGTGGCCTATTTTTTAGTCGCTTCAAGCATTTTCACTGATTAAGGATGACTTATTTATTTATTATTTACTATGAGTTGAACCCGGATGTTTCACATTAATATTCCATAATCTATTTAGACTGTTAACCCTGCTCACATCCCCATTTCATACATGGAGGAACTGTGGCTTCCAGAGGTAAAGTAATGGAGGGACTGACTTGATACCACCCGAACAATGGTTGGAGACTGGATTTTTTTTTTTTATTTTTCTGGTACTGGAGATTGAACTCAGGGGCACTCGACCACTGAGCCACATCCCCAGCCCTAGTTTTTTGTGTTTTATATAGAGACAGGGTCTCACTGAGTTGCTTAGCGCCTCACCATTGCTGAGGCTGGCTTTGAACTCGTGATTCTCCTGTCTCAGCCTCCCTAAGTGCTGGGATTACAGGCTTGCACCACTGCGCTTGGCTTGGAGACTGGATTTAAACACAACCTTTCGGATTCCAAAGTCCTTGCTCTTACCCACTCCAGTCCTGTTGGTCATAAAAGCTGCAATTTTGCTTTCTCAATAAAATAAAAGTCACCCACGTAGCTTCGGTGCTCTGGGGTGCAGACATGAGGATGTGTGGGCCTGGACCCACACACAGGGAGCTGTGGCAGCGGACAGTGTATTCATGCCATCCAGTCTTCTCATTGCTGCTCCTTCCTCCAGGCAGTGATACTGGAGTTGATGGATGGGACAGTGTGGACATGCAGCACTTGATGGATTATTCATTGGTCTAGCTGCCTGAGCCAGTGCAGGAGTCGCAGGTCACAGAGCCTGCAGGCCCCAGGTGTGGAGGAGGTTCAGGTATCTTTGTACACCTGAGTCATCTCCTTCTCCTTAGTGGCATCATCATTTTTCATCTATGGTCAAAGCTGCCCTGGACCATCCCTCAAAGTGAGGCAGAATGAGATTGTTGTCCTTGCAGAAACCTCTGTTTGTAGACCTGGCTGACTTCACAGCCCACCCAGGAAGGGCATCTCTCATCATGGGAGAGATGGAACTGGACTCGGAGAGCTCTAGGCTTTGCTCGCCTCACTCCTGTCTGATTTCACCTGTCCCCGAGACAGGCCAGAAGACACTGATGTTCTTTATCTTAAAGAAAGAGGCCTACCCACTTCTACCCATAGCTCATGAGGAGTCAAGGGGCACTCTGAATTGAAATTAGGTTGGATGAAGAACACCCTTTATAGCTCTTGAACCCTGGAGCTTTTGGAGTGAGGTCATGCATTTCAATAGCTTAGTAGTCACAGGTGCTGGATTTAGGGACTTTGTAGACCATAAAGCAACCTTTTACAGTGGCTTCTGAAAGAGAGAATGGTGTAGGAGGGTGCTGGCCTGAGGGTGGGTTACATCATGGACCCTAATGTAGCCATTCACAATAGCTCTGGGCCCACAAAGGGAGACAGAGGAGGTCTAGAGGAGGCTTAGGGGCTGAAAAGAGAAGGGTGAAACTTCCTCAGCAAATCTAACCCTTGAGAGAGGGAAAAGGAGGCCCAGTAACTTCAGTTGTGTAGGAATTGTGTATTTTCCCAACCTATAAGCTCTTCTAGCGGCTGACTAAATGACACGCACACTCAGCTTCCCCACGAATGCAGATCCAAGAGCATTTGAGACAATATTCAAATGTCTTTTAACTATTTTTCTGTATCCAACCTAGTTTCAGTTCTGAGCAAAAGGTCCCTCAGTGCCCCTGAGAGAGAACTGGTTCTACAGGCGTGTTGACTGGCTCAGACCGTCACTCAAGGAAGCATCCATGTGAGAGAATCCCCAGTTACCGACATCTGCACCCCATCTCCCAGCCTTCCGATGTAATTCACAAGCAGAGATGGAAGAAGGACGAGAATGAAGAACGAATTAAGAGGGAGATGAGTACTTAGGTGGAGATTGGAAGGATGGAATGAAAGAGAAGAGAGATCTTTCCAGGACAGAGGGAAACTGAAGAAGAGGGACTGCTGGCCTCAGAAAGCATCAGGCATTTCCTTCATGGGTCCTCTTTCTGCTGCTCTCCCTGCTTAAAAGTCATTTCCATGTGGTCATCTTCCTCCCTCCCTTCCTTTCCTTCCTTGCTCCTCTTCCCCTCTAGTCCTTTCCTGTAAGGTGCAGGAAGAAGAGACGAGCAGACTTCAGAGTCTACTTTCCAGGCCACTTCAGGTAACTCCATGGTTCTAGTATCAGCAATCCTGATCCACTTAGCTTTTCTCACCAGAAGCTCCTTTTTAATTACGTTACAGTGGTCTCCTCTCTCACTGTTGATTTTCAATTTTCTAATTGTGCAAGATCTTCACACAAGCAACCTCAGAACATCCTCTTCTCACCTTGAAGGCAGCAGTAATTAGGTCAGATTTGCTGAGCCAGTGGGAATCCCAGGACCAAAGGGATCTTAATGGTGGTTTAATGTCTGAACTTCTCTGTCTTATGTGTGAGGTCGCTAAGTGGATAAAGGAAATGGCTTTGACATCTTGGTGCTTATTGAAGTTTGGAGAATGGCTTAAGGGTGGAAGGTTTGTGAGTTTTTCTTTGCTAATTGAGAAACTGTGAACCCCAGACCCCGTGTCAGTGTCCATGATACATCCGGGGGTTTTCATCCCTCCATGCTTAAGGTACATGGAGATATTTGACTCAATTTAGAGAAAGTAAAGGTTTTATGGATGGCAAAGCCTTGTAAATCAGGAAACAGTAAGCAAGTCTGTAACAGGAGAGGCATTTTGTCTTTAAAGGAAAGCTTTGTTATCCTCCAAATAGACACTGGTATTTTGGATTCATTGTAGAAGACTTTACATGAAATTTATTTATGACTTTATAGAGTCTCATCAAACACCCACTTCACAGAATAGAGAGTTTTTAATGGTGTTTCCTCTATGTATGATTTCTTTTAGATGGTCTGAGGAAAATGGAGAA
Organism: Xerus rutilus; assembly: GCA_028644305.1. Taxonomy (NCBI): domain Eukaryota; kingdom Metazoa; phylum Chordata; class Mammalia; order Rodentia; family Sciuridae; genus Xerus; species Xerus rutilus. The sequence goes on from CM053405.1 coordinate 7,664,229, forward strand.
AGAGCCCAAATAAATTGTCCAAAGCACGAACTCATCATTTTCTCAAACTGTTGCCTATTTTAGAAACCCAAGAACCATCACCTGGCCTTTCCCTAGAGAAATACTTCATCTAGTCTCCAAATCTTACAAACTTCACTTTAAATTCAATAACAAATTCTTTACCAGTTGGTTCCTTTGATATGTCTAAGTCTTTTCCAACTATGAGATGATTTCTGAGCAGAGACCACCTCATTATTTTTGTGAAACCAGTCCATTATCTCAGTTACCTTCTCCACCAATAATCATCCAGCACACTTTGATGTCACCACATTAATTAACCAGGCATGGTGCCAGGATCTCAAGACTACAAGATGCCCACGGTGACCTTAAGTCGCTGTTCTCTTTTAGGAAGCCTACAAAGCAAACACAAGTGTGACGCTGGACTGAGTGATGAGGATGTAACAGAGAGGCTTGCCATCAGGGCAGGGCGAGGAGTCCACACTTGATCACAGACTCGGAGAACCCTGCCGAAGGGTGGCGACATTTAGCCTAAGTCTGAGGGATGTGTAGGAGTTAAATGGTGGCAGCGTGTATTCCAGATGGAGAGAAGAATCCATCATGAAGACTTTGTGGGGTGACCAAGTATTTGAGATGGGTGGAGGGACAAGTATAGGTGGGTAGTTGGAGCTATCATAGAGGCAATTCCTGATTGTGAAAGTTCTTGGAATTCAAACTATATCCCCACAGTTCTTGGAAGGGAATTGAAGATGGCTAGCAGCATGACTGGATTTATGTTGAAGATGAATCTCTTATCAATGTAAATAATAGATTGGAGGGAAGCCATTGAGGTTGCTGCTGCAGTAATCCAGGTGAGAGGAAATAAGGGCTGGATAAAAGCAGAGATGGTGGGAAGAGGAGGGACGTGTACAACAGAAGTATCAAGGACGTCAGGTTAGTACTGATACAGGCAGGGAGGAGAGAAGACAGCATTGAGAAAATCTGAACAAATAAAAACACTTGGGAACAGTTAGATATTCTCCTGTGTAGGTTTAACTCTTCTCCATCACAGCAATGTGACGCTTTTTCCACACAAGATTATAGAGTATTAACTCACCTTGATGTGATTTTAGTCCTCAGCAATTTTTTCTTTTTAGCTAAATTGTCCCAAACCAGATTTTCTGGGTGTTAATGCTCTTTTAACTTTCTTTTTCTTTTATTTACCCCAGTTTTGACCATATCAGGGGAGTTCTGATTACACCATATTGTGAATTCCCCGAGAATGGGAACCTTTCTTTACCTCTTTGTGCTAACCTCATCTTCTCTAGGGCTAGTGATCAATGAACACATACTGCGTGATAAACTCTAACCTTTCAGCCAAATCATCAATTGGCACTCCAAAATTTCCAATTCTTTTTTCTGCTTGTTTCATTTTCAGAGCTTGTAGAAATAAAATAACAAAATCATATTCTAAGACATATTGGTTTATGTGGCTATCTCAAGAGAATCTTTTTCCAAAAGGAAACTTGCACAAATTTTGCTAATTGCTATAAGATTTATCTCCTATTGGATATATTAAAAAAACTGTACAATCTTAACCTTAAGCATTGAAATCCACTGTTTTTATAACAGAGGACTGATTAGGAAACTGTCTCATTTCAAAGATAACACCATCATATTTAGAAATTTCCTCTCTAAACATATTTCACCCAAACACAGTAGGTTAAATAAAAATTGAAATATATATACAAATATAATTATCATTCTGATTCACTGTGCTCTAAATATCCCTTAAGTATCTCATTCATGAAGATAAGCACACCTTAGAGACAGAGGTCTAAGGGCCCATGGGATAGAGTCTGTACGAGCGTCCTCTGCTGCTGTGAAGATTGCCACCGACCCACTGTCTTGCTGCTGTGTGTCAGCAGGGTTGTGTTGCTGCCCCAGCCCTGGGAGAATCTGCTTCCCTCCCTTTTCTAGCTTCTGGAGGCCAGCTATAGTCCACGGCTCATGACCCCTTGCAGCCAGTGATCACAGTGCGCCCAGCTCCGATGCCACTGTCACTTCCTCTCCTCTGACCTTCTTTCCTCCCTCTCTTTAGCACTCTTGGGATCACATGTGGCCTCTGGGTAATCCAGGACAGCCTTTCTGTCTCAAGATCCTGAGCTCAATTGCACCTGCAGAGTCCCTTTGCCATGTACTGCCACACATATTCATTGGTTTTGGGGATCCGAATGTGGACATCTTTAAGGGGCCATTATTCAACCTACAGTTGTGTCTTTAGGACAAAGGTGCCCAACTGGACAAAGGTCCCTTGGGCTCTGGGATCTGTGGCCAAAAGGGCCTGACTTTGTTCTTACTCTCTGCTTTTCCCAGCAGTCTTTCTCCTTTCTACATCTCTCACCTCTTTCTTTTCTTACCTTTCGAATTTCATGTCTTGTTCTTCGTCATCATAATGGGACCAAAGCAGGGGTGATGATTACATACCTTTAATACATCAAAGGGATATACAGCCTGTGCACGATAATGTGAGCTCTTGATTCTGGATGAATTATGAATTAAGATGGGGAGGATACGAGGGACCTGGCAGCCTGAACAATGTCCATCCTACACTCAGCAGCAGGAGTGTGTAGCTCAGCTCCACATCTCTTTCGTGGTCCCAGAGCAAATGCATTTTATTGATTTTTATGTTTGAAAGTCTCATCCACTCAGGTAGCATATTTAATATTTCAGGTACAATTGAAATAAGCAAAAACTCCTACACTATTCAGAAAAAGTTGTGGCAAATTGTGTAACTACCTGCAAGTTTATTTATACATTTATTGACTTCTCAGTTTCTCTTGGCATTTAGTAAACAATGTAAGTGCTCTTGTTCAAGTTAAGAATGATCCCTTTTAAGATCATACAAAGGCTTGGTGCTGGGGAGATTTCTTCCCAAGGTGATTATTTGAAGATGTGAGAGATTCTATCAGAAGGATGAAGATGGTTGATAATAAATGGTTAAAATCATTTAAATCCAAATTGAGAGATGCGTATCTCCATTACCCATGATTTTTATAGAGCAAGTAAATATCATTCATCTGTCATCCCAAAGACTGTCATAAGCACACTGTGAAGGTTTCCCCACCTGCCCTTCCCTGTTCTTTCTGCCTCTTGGCTCACCTCTCATTCCCACACTACTGGGTCCCAATGCAGGTATGCAGCTCCTGAACCCCACCACCACCACATGGAGCCTCATATGGGCTTATCCTTCTTACCCCTCTACTCCTTCCAGTATTTTCCATGAAACTTCCAAAAGGATCTTTTCTCAGGAGGAGCATCATCAGCTTCCTGCCAGATCTGTTTCCCAGATCTGATAGTCTGGTTCTTGTGAAGGTACCTTATTCTGTTTTCCTGTCTGGGATGGCTGGAAAAGCACCACTTCAACTGCAATTTCCCAAATGAGTTCTGCAGAACATAAGTTTCTTTGCATGCTAATAGTTGCCATGTAAAAAAATATGTTCAGCTGTCAAAGAAACCCTGAAAACCTATAATGTAAATTGGCATGTATGAAAACCAAGTGTCTTAAATAACCTGTCTGGTATTGTTTGACACTGTATTTTCCATTGTCTATAGGACTGGAGGACCTGAACCACACTTAAAAAAGAGATCATTTTAGAAATGAGCTGTCTTCCTCAGTGACAAGCAGGAAATGCTTTGAGGACAGTGAGCAACCAGGGAGGCAGAGAGGCTGCAGCTGGTATAGGAGTTAAAAGGCTTCCAACAGAAGGATTAGAAAGTTCAGACTCAAGCAGAAAAAGGAAATAATCAATTTGCTTATAGAAAACGAACTGAAAAACTTGAAAACCGATCTGCTTTGGGTGGGGCTTGGTCCTTCAACAAGACTTAGGAAAGTCAACTTAAAATAAGCAGAAACCAACCAACCAAACTCATTGGCTCATTGACTAAAAAATTCCAAGGTAAGCAACGACCAAGCTGCTCTAACATAGCCATCAGGGCATGGTGTCCCTCTGTCCCCTGGATCTGACTTCTGCCTCCTTGGTCTCATTCCCAGGACTTGGTGGTAGCCCTTGTCAGCTCCTGACTGCCATCTTCCTACTTCTAAGCAAGAGTCGGGAAGGTCCTCTTGCGTTTCTTTGGATTTGATTGGATGACACAGTCCTCTTCGAAACAATCACAGTGACCAGAGAGATACTGTCTTCTGACTAGTCATGTCTGAGTCCTGGGACCAAAGGTAAGTAAATTCTACTCAGTGCACATGGGCAGAAAAAAAATTGTGGTATTATTATTATTATTATTTGGAGTTCCAGTGGGCTTCTACTGAGATAAATTAACAAAAAAACAAGATTTTACCAACCATCTTTTCTGAACCTTATAAACTCAGTTGAGACTCTGGTCTATATAGGGGAACATACAACATAACACACCATCAAGAACAGAGTCCCACGGGGGCACTTGCCAATCAACAGAAGGCCAATTTTCACTTTTACCAAATGTTTTCAAATTTGAGTTTCCACTGTTCACTTCTCAGTGGAAGTGGTCCCTTGTGGCCGGGGACACTGGAATTTTCTCCCATTTTTACCAAATAAAATATTTTTTTTTTCAAATTTGTTGTTTCAAAAAAAGGGGAAGTGACTTTGTTTTATCCAGGCGCCCCTCCCCGACAATCACTGGTTAAAATATAGTAGCCTGTATCTTAATAACCCAGCCCTACCCCCTCCCTTTCCCTGCCCAGCATTTAAATACACTTCTGTTGGAATCTGTCAGCTGTGGAGGGACAGAGTCCAGGTGCCGGGCTAGCTCCCTGTGAGCTCATGAACACTTCAAACCTTTGGACACTTAACTTTTTACCCCAATGATGAGTTTTCAGATCAGAGAGAACGGCTTTTCTTTGGGAGTTAAAAAAAAATACAAAAACCTATCTTTACGAATATAGTGGCATCATTATTAGCAGCAGAGTGAATAGGTATTTGGTGGTCAGAACACATCAACTGTCCACTGCAGCCGAGAGCAAAACATCTGCCAGCATGTTTCAGTCTCAAGTATTTAAAGCAGTTCAATTTCACAAATGAGTACAAAGTTGTTACTAAAAATTCTCCACATGGATTAGCAAGTTAGTGCTGCAGATAGTCAAGACGCCTGTAGTTATTGCAGAAAATGCTGGAGAAAGAGGTCCCAGGATGTGGAATGAAGTTTACCCTCCAAAAATGTGGTCATCCAAAATGTTTCACAGAGTGTGAGTCAGTGCTGTGTTCCTTGCTAGGTTGATTTGCTTAAGGGTAAGTAAGAACTCCGTGTCAGCCTCTCATGTAATAATTCCTGTTAAAGAATTTCTGGTTAGAAGCTCATTATAGACTGAATCAATTAATAACTTGCAGAAGTGATTGAAGGGATGGTCATTTTAAACATATATCCTGGGATGTGTGAGAAATACTCTTGTCCTGTCAAAAGATGAATGGTTTTGGATCACACAGCTATCAGGGGACACCAGCAACCTAATAAACTCTGCCTTAGTATATTAGAAGACTATGTAAAAATACAGTTATTGGTCCAGGAAGAGTCTAGGAAATGAGGACAAAGGGCTGGGACTTTTCAGGCTCCATGGGAGGAAGGCCCTGTCTAGCTAAGTCAGCTTGGGCTGCTATAACACATTACCATAGAGGCAATGTCTTATAAACAATAGAAATGTATGTCCCACAGTTTTGGAGGCTGCAAGTCTGAGATCAGGGGCCAACCTGGTCAGGCTCTGAAGAGGGTGCTCTTCCAGATCACAACTGCAGACTTCTCACTGTAACCTCACATGGTGAAAGGAGCAAGGGCATTAGTCCCATTCATGAGGCTCTGTGCCCAGGAACCAATCACTTCCTAAAGCCATTACCAACAGGTGAAGTTTTGAGGACATCAACATTCAGATCAGAGCACCAGTTCACCTCTGTGTAGCTTTCTTCTCTCCCGCAACTGTCACTCCTTGGCCTCCCCCAAACTTCAGGCTGTGTCTCTTCTCAACTCAGGTTCTGTTAGGGTCCCTCCTTGCCTGCAGGCAGTGTGGGACCCTAACAGTGTTGATATCACAGGGCTCATCTTGGTGTCTTCTCCCACTTGGGGACCACAATCCTATGTAGACCTTTGTCCAAACCTGCAGTGTATGCATTTTGCCTAGTATTCCAGGTGTTTAAGGTGGGAGGGTAAACTCAGCTCCTCCTATTCTAAGGGGCTCTTGGTCTTTACAGTGAATTTATTGGGTCTGGCTGCAAGTGAGGTCCAAGGAGATGGACACCTGGAATGAATGAATGGAGCAGGAAGCAGAGAGAATCCGATTGAGTTTTTTTACTTAGACTGCTGGGTGTCTTTTGCACGGCTTCTCCTAGTTCTCTGATGAACAATGATGGGAGAGTAAATGTGATTTTCTCTGGTACCCAGAGGGCAGCAGCAGCCGCTGGGGTTCCTGGTAGGGCACTTCTGTGGCTGGGTTTTAGCATCTGTGCCTGGAATATTCCCTCCTATCTGTTTCAGCAGCCTTCCCTCCATCCTGTGATACCTCCTTTTCCTTGATGATCCACCAGAGTCAGCCACTCACTTGAAAGACCCATTGTCTTAGGCCTGTTATTTGACTGAGTAGAAAACTATCACCAAAAACGTGACTGAAAAATAGGCTAATCAATTTATCCAATAAAGAAAGGCTAAATTTAAATAGCTGCTTCCAGTTTGACCAGAGTCCTCTCTTCCACGCCATCTCTATATGCCACAGACTTGTGCCAAAGACCAAAAGAAAGTGAAAACATTAATTATTCTAGGGCTTATCTCTTCCTATTGTCAACTATAATGATTTTTCCACTGGAAGTAAAATCTCCTTGTTAGTCTAGTGATCATTACTGGATGTTTTGATAAGCTATACCAGCACCTTACAAATCATATTTTTGGAACAAGTTTCTAGGCCTCATCAACATTTCCAGTGATGGACATTTGTAATCAAGGTATAGGGCATGTGAAGGTGACAAATGGCTCTCTGTCATGGAAACAGCATTTGTTTCATTAATTGTATATTTTTCCATTCTTTTACATTTATAAGCTGAACATGTACTACTATGCATAGAATTTATTCTTTTGAAAAATGAGCACATCTAGCGTGGTGCAGAAACCAGGGCCATTTGTATGAATAAATGTGCATCTTTCTGAAGCAATGTGGGGAGCAGTGCTTGAAGTGGAAATAGTGCTGGACTCCAAGGTGAGTGTCAACTGTGCCGGCTGGTAGAGAAGCAGCTCCTGGCGTCAACCAGAGCAGATGTGAACACAGACGATAGGAAATGCTATCTTAATAAAGTCCACTGATTCCTTGTCTTTTCAAACAGGAAATAATGTATCAATGGCCTGGAATGGAAAGCACATCACTGGGAGTTTCTGATGGGCGTTACTTAGAAGCGTGTATTCAGATTTCAGAACGGCACACACTTCTCTCGTGGTCAAGAATTACTTGGTGAGATTTTTATAGACAGGCAAGAAGCGACTTTGTCATTGAAACCTTTGAAATAGGGTGAGAGAGAATGAAAAAAAGTCTACAAGCAAATAAATGGATGGGCTGAGAACATGATGGGGGGGACATTGACCTAGCTGCTATTTATGCCTGCAAGAAATTTTGAGTGTTTTTAAAATAGACCTAAATTCAAAACCATTACAGCGAGAAGTGAATGCTTCATCGAACTTATTGCTGTGTGAGAAGAATAAAAGTAGATATCTAAGAATAAATTTTCTGGAAGGGACCTTGGAAGTCCTTCTAGTTTAACACTCTTATTTTGCTAACAGGGGAAATTGAGGCCCAGACCAGAAAGTAACCTGTCCAAGGTGCCTTATTAGGTAGTAAGAGAATGCTATGGACTGAATGTGTGTCTCTCCCTCCCTCTGCCCCCATTGAAACCCTAACTACCAATGTGATGGTGTTGGGAGGCAGAACCTCCAGGGGGTGATTCGATCATGAGAGTGGAACCTTCCTGAGTGGGATTAGTACCTGTTTAGGGCAACTTTCTGTTTCTATACCAAAATACTGAGATAGAGTAATTTCTAAAGATTATTTGGCTCATGGTTCTGGAAGCTGGGAAGTCCTGAGAGTGGTGCTGGCATCTGCTTAATCAGAGCAAGTGGGCTTCATCTCAGGGATATAAGATTGTTTCAGTATATACAACTCAATATATGTAATTCACCACATAAGTAGGATTAAGGACAAGAACCACATGATCATCCAATAAAAGTAGGAAAAGCTTTCAACAAAATTCAGCACCAATTAATGTTAAAAATGCTGGAGGAACTAGGGATGGAAGGAACTTACCTCAACATTATAAAGGTTATATGTGACAGACTCAAAGCCAATATCATATTGAACAGAGAACAATTGAAAACATTTCTCATAAAATCAGGAACAAGGCAAGGATGTCCACAGTCACCCCTCCTATGCAACATAGTTCTTGAAACACTAGCCAGAGCAATCAGGTATAAAAAGGAAATCAAAGGGATATAAATAGAAGAAGAAGTGAAATGATCTCTGTTTGCTGATGATGTTTCTTGAGTCTAGAAGACTCAAAAAAAAAAAAAACCCTCCACCAGAAGACTTCTAGAGCTCATAAACAAATTTAGAAAAGTAGCAGGATATGAGATCAACATTTATAAATCAAATAGCTTTCCTATACTCCAATAATGAATTGATGAGAAAGAAATAGGGAAAACTATCCCATTCACGATAACCTCAAAAAATAAAATACTAACCGAGGAGGTGAAAGACTTCTACAATGAAAACTACAAAGCATTGAAGAAAGAAATGGACTCTCTTTCAATAGAATATGGAAGTCTTTCCATCTTCTCAAGTCTTCATGAAGAATTAATGTTGTCAAAATGGTCACACTACCAAAAGCATTAAACAGATGCAATACGATCCTCATCAAATACCAATGACATTCTTCACAGAACTAGAAAAAAACAGTTCTAAAATCAATTTATAAATTCGAATGAAAAGAATAAAAGAATAAACAAAGCTATTGCTTATTATTATAATCAAGAAAAACAATGCTGGAAGCAGCACAATACCTGATCTCAAATTATACCACAGAAATCTAGTAACAAAAACAGCATGGTATTGGCATTAAAATAGACATGAAGACCAATAAAATAGAACAGAAGACACAGAGACATGCCCACATAGGCACAGGCATCTGATGCTCAATGAAGTTGCCAAAAACGTATGTTGGAGAAAAGATAGACTCTTAAAAAATGGTGCTGAGAAAACTGGATTTCCATATGTATCCAGATGTATTTCTCACAATGCACAAAAGCTAACTCCAAGTAGATTAAAGGCCTCTAGGAATTAGACCAGAAACTTTGCAACTGTTAGAAGAAAACATAGGCTCAATACTGTAGCATATCAGCACCAACTTCCTTAACAAGACCACTAAAGCTCAAGGGAAAAAAACCAACAAATCTAGGAATCAAGAAGTCAGACAATGTCGATTTTAAAAACTTCTGCGCAGCAAAGGCAATAGTTACGAGTATGAAGAGAGCCTATGGCGTGACAAAATCTTTGCCTGCTACTCCTCTGACAGGATTAATATCCAGAATACACAAAGAAATCAAAAAATATAATACCAAAAAACCCCACAAATAATCCAATCAATAAATAGGCAAGAGAAGACATACAAATGGCCAATAAATATATGAAAACAGTGTTCACCATCCCCAGCAATCAGGGAACTGCAAACCAAAGGTATATTGAGATTTCACCTCACTCTAGTTCAAATTCTTGATGGCAATCATCAAGAACACAAATAATAATGAATTCTAGCAAGGATGTGGGGAAAATGGCACACTCATGCCTTGTTGGTGGAACTGTAAATTGGTACAATGACTTTGGAAAACAGCATGAAGTTTCCTCAAAAGACTAGAAATGGGTTACCATATGACCCAGCTATCCCACTCCTTGATATTTATCCCAAAGAACTAAAGTCAGCATTCTCTAGTGATGTCGACACATCCATGTTTATAGAAGTGTAATTCATAATAGCCAAGGTGGAACTGGTCCAGGTGCCCATGAACTGATGAATGGATAAAGAAAATGTGGTAAACACACACACAAAGTTTTACTCAGCCATAAAGAAGAATGAAATTATGGAATTTGCTGATAAATGGATGAACTGAAGAACATCATGCTAAGTAAAATAAGCCAGATTCAGAAAGGCAAAGGCTGAATGTTTTCTCTTCTATGAAGAAGCTAGAAAAAAATGAAGGCAAAAAGGGGGTATAAGTGGATCCCATGAAAATAAAAGGGAGATCAGCGGAGTAGAGAAAGAGGCTAAAGAGGGAAAGAGGAGGGACGGGAAAATGGAGGAACTGCAGAATGAACTTGACCATATTATGCTGTGTACATATGTGAATATACCACTGTGAACCTCACCTTTATGTGTATATATAAAGCACCAATGAAAGAAACAATAAATACCTAGAAGGAAGATCAGTGGAGGATGGGGAGGAGGAAGGGAAGGGAAGAGGGAGGGGAAGAGGAAGTAGTATGGACTGAAATGACACAAATTGTGTTCCATGCATGCATAATTATGTCAAAATGAATCTCACTATTACGTATAACTATACTGCACCTTTAAAAACATTACAAGAAAAAAGATGACATGGGCTGAATAGGTGTCAGTGTCCAAGATATCTTGGAGAAAGGAACTTATAAGGAGTATAGATGTATCCATGGGGCTGACTTAAACTCATGTACATCTCTGGATGCTATGAACAGCTGTGTGAACATTGCTCAAGGATGCTGTCAGCTTGATTCTGCCTTGGACTAGGTGGCCCCAAGCTCCAGTCTAACTCAAGTGTTATGTGTCCTAAGTTCAGCATTACTCTTCCAGTCCCACCACTTACTCTGTGACCTTAGGCAAGTTATTTAACCTTTCCCAATCTTCTTTCCTGGCTGGAAGGTCAGGAACGTCAAACACATTTATCAGGAATTGTCTTAAAAATCAATTTTAAAATGCACAACAAAGTCCTGAGGATAGTACTTGGTACATGATGGTTTTTCAAAGGAATGTTTGGGTCTTTGCAGCTATCCATTTTCTCATCTTTAACAACTCTTTCAGGGATGAGCATGGAACCCCATAACAGCTAATGAGATACCCTGAGACTTCTGCTGAGTCTTCTTTTAGTTCTTCTTGCTTAATGGATTTAAGGCTGAGAGGACAAACTTCCTAGAGATCTTATGACATCTGAACTCAGAGATGAAAACCAGGATAGCTGGAGAGGGAGATGAGAGCTAGGGAGAAACGAGCCAGAGATGACTCTGGTCCCTGAATCCAGCAGAGCTTGTAGCTTAATGACTTGCAGACATTTCATTTACAAGTGTCAGTTAATTTCATTCTGTTCCTGCAGTCTGGGTCATGGTTTCAGTCACGTGCAACCAAAGCATTGTGATAGATGCAGTCCTCAGATATCCCATATCCATGTAGTTTAAATATCATCATTTCCTGTGAAGCGCCAACCTAGCACTACTTTTCCTTCCTTCCCTGTGTGGAGCCACTGAAAGCACTGCTTTTCCTAACTCTCTACTTCTTCTAGGAGCCCAGGGCAGCTGGCTTTGGTATGTTAAGGATGTGTTGACCTGAAAAATCTACTTGAAATTTTTGGCAACTCTTGGTTTAGAGAGGGTACCTTACAACAAAGGCTGCATCGTCCTTAGGCACTCTTTAGATGCCAAAGGCAAATTGATAGTGACACCTCAAATTTCTTCAACTGAGTTTAGCATCTGGCCTGAGCAGGTAGTGCCAAGTCTGGGTCTCATGGTCAACAAAATTTGCAGTGGAAACAGAAATGCTGAGACATGCTCTGTCACAACGTAGATTCACAGATTGTGCCATCCTGTGCTTGCTGACTAAGTTAATGCTGTCAAAACCTGCTGAGGTGAGGGCTGAAGTCAAGAACACAGAAGCTATGGTGCCATCTATAAAGCTGGCTGTTGCAGTCTCCACTGTCATTCTCTTGGAGGCCACCTTGTCTTAATGACTTCTGGAGCCTCTGCTGATGAGCACCAAGGAAGCAGATGCGTCTGTCAATGGACATGAACCTGGATGTTGGTGGCCAAGGTGCTGGAGGAAGAGCTCTAAGATCCCACTGGTTTTGGTGGATGTCAATCATTTAGTGCTAGTATTCTTCTCAGAGAAGGCTCCTTCCTCTCTTAGTTTTATGTAGACTCCTCTGCCAAAGCAGGAGGGACCCCTTATCCAAAACTTTGTTTGGGTGTTTAAGTTGATGAATTTCCATTGTGAAAAGTGTCAGGATTTTCGTGGAATCACTCGTGTCAAAACCCAAGAAAACAATATACCGATAAAGCAGAGAGGTTAAGAAGGTGACGTCATGAGTGCACACCTGATGACAAGAACTGTCAGCAAACTAGTTGAACACAGTTATCACAAGGACTCTGGCAGAACCACAACCTTGCATGAAGACCAACACAGGTGCATCATGAACCTCCTCTGTGAGGACATCAACCAGCAGCTGCCTGTCTAACCTTGGTCTGACAGCACCTTTGTGGTTGACCTTTGTAGTCAAGGGTGTGTGTTTCAAAACAACTTAGACAACTCTTCAGTAGTGAAAGATGAAGAATAAAATCAGATGCAGCTCTAATGAGATATGATCTTACCTAAAAAAATATTCATTTCCCAGGGCTGCCATAACATATTACTACACACTTGGTGGCTTAAAACAACAGAACTATATTCTTTCTCAGTTCTGGATGCCAGAAGTCAGAAGTGGAGGCATAGGTGTTGGTTGCTCCTGGAGAATTCAAGGGGGATCTCTTCCTGGCCTCTCCCTGGCCACTGCTTGTTTCTAGCAGTCCTTGGTGTTCCTTAGCTCATGCTGCATGTCCCCAGCCCCTGTGTCCATCTTCACAGGGCTGCCTCCCTGTGTCTCTGTCTTAACTGTCCCTTAAAAGACTGTGCTTGAGGGACTTAAGACCCACCTTCATCCAGTATGGCCTCATCTCTTACCTTAATTTCTTTTGTTTTTTCTTTTTTCTTTTTCTTTTTTTATTTTTTCTCAAAAGTTGCATTTTAATACATGTTATCAAACATAACAGAAAAAAACAAATTTTCAGAAGCTGTATACACTGTTCACTGAAAACATTTTTTGGGGCAAATAGAAAAAAATTGTTACAATCATAATTTTTCTAACTTTGCACAAAATTATAAGCAGATTAAATTCTTCATATTAAACACCTTTATATGCACTTTCAATGAACAGTATATATATATATTTATATATATTTTTTATCAACTATCTTTACTATACCCATTCCCCTTTCCTGCCCCCCGCCTCCCCCATGTCGCGTCCAGTGTTTCTCTATTTCTCTTATGTTTCCCATTCCCACCTCCCTTATTCATCAGCATCCGCTAATCAGAGAGACCATTTGGCATTTGGTTTTTTGGGATTGGCTTACTTCACTTAGCATAATGCTTTCCAGTTCCATCCATTTGCCTGCAAATGCCATAATTTTATTCCTTGATTTCTTTTGTAGAGACCTATTTCCAAATAACTTATCTGAACTTCTCCTGGACATTTAATTTTGAGGGGGAAACTATTCAACTCAGTACACAAAGTTAAAGCCCTTCATTATCAATTTAAAAAAAAATCACCTTCTCTATCATACTTACCATAGGGCTGAGTTTTTGCTTCCCAAATGGGACTGGAGAGAACCTTTGCAGGTTTGTGAGGTCCCAGGAAAGGCTTGATCCTTGAAGAGCTTTGAGACCCACTAAAAGGCTTTGCTCAAAGATGAAACTGAAAAGGAAGAGGGAGAGGACTCTCTGGGAGGCAGCCCTGGGTGGGGTGGAGACTCGTAAATGACATTGGCTTGTTTCCTTGGCAGAAACAGGCCACGTCAGGAATACAGTGCCACTTGGTGAGGCATCATGGCCTCAGCTGAGCATTTAGTGCTTCTAAACAGGGTTCTTTTGGCTGATGCCCATAAGGATGAAGATTGGATGCTTGGGGCCATGTTCAGCTTCAGAATTTTTTAAGTTTGATTGGATTCAGTGGCGTTGCTCCTTGATCCCTATATCAATGCGCTTGGGCTGCAGAATCAAGTACCACTAGTGGGCCTCTGCAGCAGAAGTGTACCTTCTCTCAGTTCTAGAAGTCTGAGAGGAAGGTGCGGTCACTGTTGCTTTCACTCTGACCCTGCTTGGCCACCCTCTCACTGTGTCTCTGTCTTGGCTTCCCTTTGTCCCTGTGTGTGAACAAATTTCCTCTTCTTTTTTTTTTTAAATATTTATTTTTTAGTTGTAGGTGGACAGAATATCTTTATTTTATTTTTATATGGTGCTGAGAATCGAACCCAGTGCCTCACGCGTGCTAGGCGAGCACGCTACCACTGCGCCATAACCCCAGCCCCAAATTTCCTCTTCTTATAAGGGCACTGGTCTTATTGAATTGGAGCCCACTCCACTAATTGCTTTGAACTTGGTAGGTAATTTAATAGGGTCACACTCTGAGGAGCTGGAGTTAGGACTTCAACTTGTGAATTGGAGGGGACACAATTCAGTCCATAACAATCCCTTCACAGTTTTGTATTGAGTGAGGGAGGCACATGTCCTCCTTGTTGACATCTTTCTACGTCTCTGGGAGTTATGACTATCTTTCAAGGAAGTGTCCAGAATTCAGATGACAGAGCCAAGAGGCAAAGCCAGGCAGGGACCTTGGAATCTCTTTCCTACCCATCACCTTGAAACTGAGCAATGTTTTACAACTACATTGGCTGGCACATCCTAACTGTCGTGCCTGGCTCGTTGTCTTAGGATGTAGATTTAGGGCGCCTTGAGATAATGTATGAGAACTATGGCCACTGTTCCTGCCCCAGCTGCCTAAACTTCCCAGCCCAAGAGCCTGGCTTTCAGTCCCAGACCTCATAGCTGGTTCTGAGATGAGCAGAGTTGAGCTGTCCCCATAGAGTCCAGTCTAGATGCAAATTCTTGAACAACTTTTGGAGTAGTCTGCTGAAGAGCAGAAGATAATCAGAATGAATGTAGTTCAAAATCGTGTGTGATTTTGATAAGTGAGGAAGTTGTATATACAAGTAGTGGTATTGTAACAATTTTTCCTTTGATAACTGGTTAGCTCAGATGCTTCACATACAGTTTTAACATGACCATGGATTTGCATTTAACTTGCATGAAGGACAGTTCACTTTCCTCTGCTGTGACCAAAATGTGTTTATTTTGTCGATGTATGCTTTCCTGAGAGAATGAAGATTCCTTGAAGCCATTAGGAAATGGACACCTGGCTTCTCTGGCAAATGCATGACTAAAGGGAGCGAGGCTACATGTGGATGTGGCTTCAGGTAGACTGGGCATTAAGGAAATGTGAAGTAGACTTAAGCATAAGGGAGGGAGAGAGTGTTATGATTTGGATTTGAGGTGTCCCCAACAGCTCATGTGTGAGACAATGCAGGGATGCTGAGAGGTACCATGATTAGATTATGAGAGCTGTAGCCTGATCAGTGGATTAATCCGTTTGATGGATTAATCATCTGAATGGATTAATGGGTGGTGGTAACTGTAGGCAGATGGGGTATGGCTGGAGAAAGTAGGTCACTGGAGGCATGCCCTTGGGGATGATATGATCCCTGGCTCTCTGCTTCCTGGATACCATGAGCGTCTTTCCTCTGCCACCATGATGTTCTGCCTTATCCTGGGCCCAGTGCTATGGAGTTGGCCTACCATAGACTGAATCTCCCTGAAACTGTGAGCCAAAAGAAACTTTTCCTTCTCTCAGTTTTTCTTGTTAGGGATTTTGGCCACATCAATGCAAAGTTGACTAATATAGAGGGGATGGTAGGGATGAAAGCATGGAAGAGGAATCCACGGGATGAGTGGCTGACGTGGCAGGTACTGGTGGGGACGGAATGGAGAGTAAACGGGCTCCTTCAGAGAGCCAATAGTCTGATCCCCAACCTTATTGAGATAAGGATTAACCTTGTTTCATGCTGTTCTTTATACAGTTCAGGGTGCCAAGTCAAGGAAGCACCTCAGGGAATCAGACTTCCCTCTCCCTGTGTCTTCTTTCCTTGGCAGAGTCTTAATTGTGTCTCAGGTTGCAAATTCTCAATTTTATGCTGACCTACAAAATTTATCACTATGTGGTATCACTGTATCCATTCCTCTTATTTCAAAAGATGGGGCTGAATCTAGTAGGAGTCCACCTGATCTTGAGCAGGACAAAGAGGGCAGAGGACAGTACAGAAGCCATGAATGCTGTGCCCACAGAAGGGGTGGCTTCACACCATTTATGTGAGCACAAGCCACGTTTCCCTTGGTCCCTTCCACTGGCCAGATGGTTCTTCCTTTCATTTCTGATTGTCTCAGGATCCCATCTGGGTAGATAGTTGACTGCCAATCCTACTTGCTCAAGGTCATGTGCTATTGGAACAGCTCTTGAAGGCCCTGCATGGTCTGCAAATTACTGTCCCTGAAGGCTGCTTCTCTGCCATCTTCCTCCTTGCCATCCTTTGTGCCCACTGGTGGCATTTGCCACTCTCCTCACATGAGGTCTCTCCTGTGCTGGTTTTGACGACCTTTGCTTTTACCTTGTCTCCTTTCCTGCACCACTCAGCCTCCCTAGGACCTTCACCACCCCAGGACACCCTTCTCTCCTTATTATTATTATTTTTTTTGCAGATGCTCCATCCACACCCACTTTCCAGCTTCCAACCCCAGAGGAGCAATGCCTACCTTTACCTCTCCAGTTTAGAGTCACCATTACATTTCCCACTGCCTGCTGCAACACAGCCCCTGGATTTACCAGCAGCACAGGTAAGTTCACATGTCCAAATGGAGTGGGTTCTCTTTGCTGGAAAGGAGGGTTTTCTACTCCTGGGTTTCTGGCAACCCAGGCTCACATCTCAGAGGCATCTTTTGGTGCTTACATCTCTCATCAAGTAGTAGGCAAGTGCCGCTGATCTATACTGACAATATTTGGTATTAGTTTTATTAATTTTACTAATTTTCTCCTAGCTCAGACCCTGATTTGTTTTCTGGACCATTGTTCTTTAATGTTCTGTGCATCACCCAGGCTTCCTATGAAAAGGCAGATTCTGATGCAGAAAGGCTGGTGTGGGAATGATTTTGAGTAAAACGATTCTAGATCATTATAATCATCTCATAAGTGATGGCCCTGTAGACCAGGAATTCTCAAAGTATGGCCCTCAGATGAGCAACATGAACATCATTTGAAAGCTTGTTAGAAATGCAAATTGTTGGTTACATCCAGCCCTACACAGTCAAACACTGAACAAGCTTGCTGAGTTGTGTGCTTCAGGTGACTCTGACGCATGCTGGAGTTTTAGATCACTGATCGACAGCTTGCCTTTATTGTCACCACATATACCAAGAATCTTCATAAAGATGCAATAAGAAATTGTCAATGTGTCCACAATGTGGTTTTGCAAAGGTGTCCAACTTTGCCCCCAGCTGATTTTTTTTTCTCTCCTAATTAATCCTTACTCTGTTCCTAATTTTAAAATCAAAATTATTGCCTGTTGTTCCTTGTCCATCCCTGGGGCTTCCTACATCTTCTCTTTCATTCTTGTTTCCATTCCCTGAAATGCTCCTATTCTTGCTCACTGGAAGTTGATCCTTTCTTTAAATTCTAGCCAAATGCCGTCTCCTCTCTTGTTTCTCAGATCACCAACCTGGAGTGTGGCATTTTCCTTTCTTGTGCTAGGTCATGGATAGCACCTTGAGCTGGACACTGGAACCGTGGTTTTCCACTGGTGCTTATTTGCCCCCTGGGGAACACTTGGCACTCTCTTTGTGAAGTGAAGGTCTTGGTTCTTCACTTTTTAAGGCCCTGGATAATCTAGCACATTCTGATTCCCCTTGCTCTTTGGTTCTACAAGTGACCAAACAATATGGCGCTTCGAGGTGAGATGTGCACAAAGTTCTCTTTCCCACAGAGTCCTCACCATGCGCCCTCATGAAGATCCTGATCTGAGATGCACCACAGGATGGAGGTTATCTCTGGGAGCTGAGCAAGACCTTGGAAACCCACAATTTCAGTTCTTATTCGGTTCTTATACCAGTTCACTTGTGTGAAACTCATGAGCAAACTAAACTCAAATTTTCAGATTTTTGAAGGTAATCAGGCATTCACCCATAAATTCCATGACACCCAGCACCCCAGTAGAGGCTGAGCAGCACCTAGTGCCCAAGCACACAGTGTGACAATTATCTGAGCAGTCATACTAAGCATAATAAACAAAGACCACAGAAGGCTCGCAACCAGCACAGAACAGGTTTTGCCACCAAGCCAGTTGTAAAACGTTATTTGGGATTTTAGAGAAAGCGAGGTTACAGGCTGATGATCAGATGGTCATTAGTTTGGTTTTGATTAGCTGGTTGCTTGGCTTGCATTTTAGCCCTACTGTCCTGACCATAGCTGAGAAAGGAAGTGTCTCAGGCTGAGCCTGGGAGAGGATGTTTCCCGAGAGATTTCGGTCAGGTGTCAGCAGTCTCCGGTCTGGGATAGGCAGTTCTAAAACACCACGTGGCCCCATTGCTTGACTTTTCTCCTCTCTCTGTCATATAACCATTCCATCTTTTGGTCAGTTGGTGAGGTGAGGTGTCCATAATCCACTAGCTGTGGCCTCCTCCTGCTGTCTGAGGTGAGCTGAGCTGATCATTCTGAGTTTTCATATTGGCTGGTGAGAGACCTTGGCTGCCTGGAGCTACACTTTTGCAAATAGAGTTTGCTCAGGCAGTAGTTATGCCATTTCCCCACATCCACCTGGGAGTCCTCAGACCTTAGGGCCCAGGACACAGCTTCCAGGGAGGAGGAGGATGGTGTCAGATGCTAAGGAAAAGTTGAAGCGGAAAAACCAGACAGACCAAATACATTGAGCACTTTGGTGGTTGTTGGTATGTATTTATTTTTTATTTGCTATTCAGTTTATATGCTGCTTTTATCTTATGCTTATTTCTTTGGAGCAGCTTTCCATAATGTGAGTCTCATCAAGATGACAAAGTCATCACAGGCTAACCTTCACCTAAGTCAGTGCCAGTGAGATATGACCTCTGCATCACTCTAATTCTTAGAAATTTGATATTTTATTGTTTAACCCATAATTCTTACTGACTGAAGTATTAATGTGTGGTATTATAGCTGAATCAATATTAAAAGATCTTATTTGTGTTAATGCTATTTATAATGGTGTAGTCTAAGTGTTCCTTCATCAGACCCTGGTGATCAGCATGCATGCCTCTGCTTTTCTTACATGTCTAGGCTTTACACTGTATTAAGTGCACTGGGTGTATTTAGTACCTACCATAAAGAACTGAATAGAAAAAGAAGTTGTGCTAGCTATTTTTCCTTTCCTCTGAAAAATACCATTCTCATCTCAGTAGTTCTATCCAGGATCTGGAGGCTCTTGTAGACCCAAGAGCCTCATCAGCACAGTGAAAGCAAAACCAAAGGTTTCTTGCCATTTGAGACTTTTGGCCAATACATCTCATATATCACCAGCTGATCAACCTTCTTTACAAAGGGAGCCTGTGGGGCTTCAGGCCATTTTACAGTTCGGATAAGACCCATGTATCTAGTTGGTTATCTATCCATCATCTCCCTTCCTCTCTTCCCTTCCTTCTTTTCTTTCCTTCCTTCCCTTCCTTTCTCCCTTCCTCCCTCCCTCCTTCCCTCCCTCCTTCCTTCCTTCCTTCCTTCCTTTTCTTTCCTTCCTTCCCTTCCTTTCTCCCTTCCTCCCTCCCTCCTTCCCTTCCTCCTTCCTTCCTTCCTTCCCTTTCTTCCTTCCTTCCCTTTCTTCCTTCCTTCCTTTCTTTCCTTCCTTCCATTTTTCACCTGTTAGCTATCTTCTGTCTTCTGCCTATCTACCTATCATCTATCTCTGTGTATTTATTAAAAGAAAAAAAGGATTGGCTTGAGTAACTATGCACACTTAAATTTCCTTCTCCTCCCATCATCTGTGATTCCAGAGGCTACTGGATGAATTAGTTAACCACAGTCTGGTACCATGTGCCCCCAAAGAACTATAGACAGCAAAGGCTTCTTTGGATCTTTGATCTTTGAGAACTGCTAATGTGGGCTACACAATGAGACCCAAAGTCATTTAAAAAAAATAGCAAGTTCTTGCTAGGATGACTTTGTTAGCACATGCGTTAGTTTTTCCCCGCACAACTCTGAGCAAGGAATGCATCCTACCATTTACTTTTGAAAGGTTAAACCAGCTATTAGGTTATGGATGAATAACATCTATACCACACTCTGCCTTGATGAACTTGACATTTCATTCTATGACACAGATGAAAAACAAGCTCTGTCTTCAATGTTACATATTTCTCTCTCTCTAGGAGGGGTGGGAGCCTTTTTATGGAGGAAACCCAGAAACCTGGAGTCCTACAGTCAACAAAGCTTCAAGTTCCAACTCTTAGGTAATTCTTAGGAAATTCATGTCATTTTCTGTTTGCTGCTCTGTTCTGGAAATTAACATTTTCAAAAATAGGCACAAATGAGGTATATTTGGATTGCTGTTAAATTTGGAGCAAGAACCATGACTTTAGATTTTGAGCTGAATTAAGCTATGTGGCGTGAAGGGGAGTAAGTTTTAAAGGAAGATGGCAGCCAATTTCTTTTGTTATTTATTTTTTTTATTTTTTCCAAGAACAGTTAACATTTACTAGGCACCTATTGGCCTCAGTCACTTGCATCTATAGAGCGAAGCTAATTCACCCACAGCCCGTGTTCTTTGAAATGGTTAGCCATATTTCTTAGCTCTGTTAACCACTAGTCTAACATTAGCTTCAAGTTCAGTTTTAATCATCTAGCCCATAATTGTCTACTGCTCCCTGCCACAAACAAAAACTTTGGGGGGGAGGAATAAGGCGAGCAGTTTACATTTTCTGTGGACACTTCAAGTAATTGGCCCCAAAGTGAAATTATTGATTGGCCATGGTTTGTAGTGTTCTGAGGGTGTAAAATGTGGAAGGAAATTGACCTGTAGAAAGAGTTGGTATCCAAGAATGTGTGAATGTGTGAAAATCCTATAACTTCACTTCAACTGGCCTAATATCCTGAGTCACTAGATGGTCAGAATAGATACAGTACGAAAGGAACAAACCCATGTACATTGATACTAAAAACCAAAAACAGAGTCTGCACAAGATGAACAGCAAATGAAATCGCTTCTATCCAAATAAAGTCTCACACAGGTCATTTTTTTTGTTTGTACGTACATGGACATACACACACTCACACACACACAGACGCACAGCAAGGATGCATATTTTTGTAAGCTAGGTCCTTGGAAATAGACATTCTTAGCAAATATGGATGACAGATCAATTGTAATTTATTTTCTTTTAACACTGTATCATCATAAAGAAAACTGGTATAAATGAAAAAATCTATTTCAAATATCTACATCTAAAATTTTAGGCAGTGGAAAAGCACTTTGTTGACAAGGAGAGTGGAATGATGGGTGTTAATCGTCAGGAACTGCTGAACGCCTTGTTAGTTGCCACAAACAAATTCACATATCAGAACGAACAATACTGCTAAATATTCCTTTTTTTTTTCCTTTTTTTTTTTGTTTTTTGTTTTTTGTTAAAACATACTGGGAGAAAGAAAAGAAAAGAAAAACTGGAAATCCATACATCTTTCAAAAGTTTGAAATTGAAGCAATATTTAGAACCATAGATGAGGAAACACGGCGGCATCGGTGTAATATACACAATGCGCTCTTCTTCTTTAATCTGTAATGTACATCAAATACTTTACAACAATGCATTAACAAAAGGCAAGAAACATCTTGCTATACAGAGGAACCCCAATGCAACTTGAAGCCTAGAGTCACAACGGATGAAGAGAGTAAACAAAGCGTGAGAAGCCGTCCCCCATAAGTGTGTAAACTCTTCTGTGTCTTGTGCTTAACTAACCTCCACGCCCGGCCACCCTGGCCCTCTCCTCCCTCCTTCCTCTGCCGCCTTCCAGATAAAGCACTCTTGAAACCCTACAGCTCAGACTAGAACGCTGTCGCCCGTTGTCACGTTTAGGATAGCTATAGCTTTCTACTGATTTCTGAGTTAACGCTTGATTCGTTTAGCTTTCTAAAATAGCTGAGTATTCCCTTACTGGTTACCACAGCCTTCCTATGGAACAGGCTTGAACAAACTAAATTTGCAGGGTGGGGAAGAAATGTCTGGTGTCTGCATGCACATGCACTGCTCCCGGGCCTCCGCCCCTCACACCCAGGAGTCGGGCGAGGCCGGGTAGTGGCTCGTTTCATAGTTCAGTTCGCTGTAGGGACGGGCGGCCGAGTAGAAGTCCACGTAGTTGCCCGTGGACTTGAGGCCCAGATGCATGGTGTACTCGCTGGCTGGCGGGCGGTGGTGGACCTGGTCCTCAAAGAAGGACTCATCGTAATTCCTCGTGGAGTTCTGAAACGGCTGGTAGGCCTCGTAGTCTTTTCTGCTGGGCTCCTGTGGGACCGGCTGTGCTGAACCCTGAGGGGGCAGAGGGAGAGCCAGCTGGGTTAATGCAAGTCCACCAGCTCCCTCCCTCCCGCCAGGCCACTCCCTGGCCTAGAGAGGTGCCCAGCTGTGCCAGGCGTTCACCTGTGTGCACTGTCCAAACGCTACCACCTTTGCTTTTTTTTAAGAAAAAAATTAAATTGATCATAATTATGAGTGAGGTGTGAAACATGGGTTTACAATGTGTCACGATCAAATCAGTGTAATGAGTATTTCTGTCTCCTGGGACATTTATCTGTGCTGGGAACCTTTGAACGGCCCTATGTTTTTTGTTTGTTTTTTTTTTGGTACTGGGGATTGAACTCAGGGGCACTCGACCACTGAGCCACATCTCCGGCCCTATTTTGTGTTTTATGTAGAGACAGGGTCTCACTGAGTTGCTTAGCGCCTCGCCGTTGCTGAGGCTGGCTTTGAACTTGAGATTCTCCTGTCTCAGCCTCCCTAAGTGCTCGGATTACAGGCTTGCGCCACCGTGCCCGGCTTGAATCGCCCTCTTTTTAAAATATGGAATGTGCTGTGTCCTGTAGTCACCCTAGGGTGTTGCAGGGCACTAGTGCTATTCCTCTGGTATAAGTGGACTTTGGAACGTATCATCCACCTCCCTTCCTCCCTCTCCCTTCCTAGTATCTAGGGACCACTATTCTACTGTCTGTGTCCATGAAACTCAGCTTCCAGGCATGAGTGAGAACACGGGGCACCTGCGGTTCTGTGTCTGGCTTTTTTCATTGAACACAGAATTGTCCAGTTCCATCCCTGTTGCTGCAGATGATGAGATGCTAGTCTCTTTGTGGCTGATTCATATGCTACTGTGTACATGTATCACATTTTTCTTTTCAGAATCAGTTCTTAGGTGCACACGTTATCATTCTACATAATCTTTCTCTCATTATTATTGTGGTAAAGTTGACGTAACATAAAACTGTCCCTTGTGAATGTTCCGGAGTGCCTGGTGCAGTGGCTAAGCACATTCCTGGTGTTGGGCAGCCACCCCCAGATCCCCTTCCACAACTTCCTCCTCGCCCCACACAGGAATGCTTGCACTCACCAAACACGACCCCCTCACCCCCACCCCGGCACCCACATTCTGCTCTCTCTCTGAATTCACTGCTCCAGAGCCTCACGTCAGTGGAGCCGTACAGGATCTGTCATTGTGTGTCCAGCTTTTCACTCAGCATAATGTGTTCACGGTTCATTCATGTTGTAACCTGTGCCAGATGTCCCTGCTTTCTATGTTGAGATTCCCTTATAGGGACAACCCATGTTTTGCTCATCTTTCCTCTATTCATGGACGCTGGGGCTCTTTCAACCTTTTTTTTTTTTGGCACCGAGGATTGAACTCAAGGGCACTCAACATCCCCAGCCCTATTTTGTGTTTTATGTAGACACAGGGTCTCACTGAGTTGCTTAACGCCTCGCTGTTGCTGAGGCTGGCTTTGAACTCGCGATTCTCCTATCTCAGCCTCCCTAAGTGCTGGGATTATAGGCATGTGCCACTGTGCCTGGCCTCTTCCAACCTTTTGATTCTTGTGAATTAGGCTGCTAGGATCATGGTGTACCAGTGGCAGTTGCATCCCTGCTTCTGGTTCTCTTGGGTAAGTACCTGGCAGTGGGCCAAAGAGGAATTCTTTCAAGGAAGCACCACTATTTGCCATAATGGCCATACCATTTCACTAGGTAACCTTTTAAAATTAAAGTAGACCAGAAGCTACAGAACACAAGCACTTTACTTTCATCTTTTCTGCATTTTCTGGTATCATACTACAGTCTCAAGGAGACAGTGAAGACGTACCAGGTCTAATAGCCACTCAGAAATCATCTCTGCAGTGCAGAGGACTATCATTAATATGCTTCTGATCCCTGTGTGCACACAGGGGACTGAGGCTTCCCTGTGGTTGAGCCACTCCTTCACACTTGCCTAAGCGACCAGGGACCACAGCCTTAGATGCATACTCCAAATTTTCTGCACAATGGGGGCCAAAATGTTTCCTAACTCGGTGCTATTAAGAATTAGTTGACTCAAGTATGCTGTGTGAGGAAGCCTTGATTAGCAGGGAGGGGCCTTCAGAAGTGTCTGCTTTCCCACAGTCCATGTCAGTACCTGCTTTTTGCTTTGCTCTTTGCACATTACTGTTTGGTGTATTGGCCTAGACACATTCAAGGATTATAGGAGCCTTTGAGAGACATGAAGCCAAGAATTAGTTCCCTCTGCTTGGCTTTAGGGAGAATGAGACCCAGGGTGTTCATGGGCTGCTAATATATTTCCTACCTGGGGACATAACTAGCCTTTTCCTTTCTGACTGGCTCTGGGGTTCCTCTCCAAGTACTTGCCCCTGAAGTGAGCAGAACCTCTCAAGGTGTGGGATAAGGGAGACCTGCACAGTTACTGCATAATAGAAAGGTACACCAAGCTCTGCTATGTGCAGTCACTGGGGAGGAGGTCTAGTTTCAATTATAAAACACTTTTAATATAGTTAGATCACTTTCCAGTATTTGGTAATTCCCTATTAATTTAACTAAGGTTCAGCATGGAAACACCCTCTAGAAATTGATCTCAGTTAGTAAATAATGATTTGCAATTAGCACGTTGCATGTGAATGAATGCCTCTAATGGTCTGCACATATTTCTTCTCTCAAGGAAGTGAAACTCTCTTTTATATGTACTTGATTTATGCTAGTAATCGACCTGCTCTTCAAAGAAGTGATGAGCTTCATCACAGCGGTGTCCAGTGCGTCCACGTGTCTAGTTAGTGGTGGCTGAATGCATAAGCTGTCTATCTACCTGAGAAAGTCCAAAGGTCCATAGAGCATAAACCTTTGTCAGCCCAAGAGCCTGGAGAGGGGAGGGACATTTGGAATTAGTCTGTAACATCTGCTAAGACCAAGTGTACCAGACTGCACTGGGCTGTTCCACCAGAGTTGCGTGCTCTGTGGACCTTCTCCACCCCACCTCTGTGCTGCTGTCCCAGTGCAGAGCATGCAGAGGCTTACAGGTGGGAGGTTTACAAAACATGCACAGAAGGACACCAGAATCGACTGTGTTTCTATTTCAGTAGGCACCATCTTCAACATTTAACAAATTCTGCTCAGTTTACTCTTCAAAGGGTCATAAGTGTATATGTCTATGTCTATCTATATTAGTATCATCCACTCATCCATCCATCCATCCATCTCTAATTATAGGAGAGGAACCTGAAGTTCAGAGCCATTAAACAACTTCTCCATGACATCATGGTGAGTGAGGCTGTGAAGCTGGAATTTGAACATGTGCCTGGCTCAGTCAAAGGCTTGTGCTCTCTTTTTAATACCAGTATAGTTTCAGCAATATCATGGTGACCAAACCTTGGAGGGATGTCCTCACTGAGCTGACTTTAGGCCCAATGATAAGCAAGGAGGTCAGTAGACAAAGGCCAAGGAGAGGTGTCTTGTGCTAGTCTTAGCCTCTAGAGGGACATTGCTGGAGGCAGGGGGACCTCAGGGGAAGTCACTCCTGAGGCTGTGGCTGCTGCTTTCATTTCTTTTTTAAATATTTTTTTTTAGTTGTAGATGGACACAATACCTTTATTTTATTTATTTTTATGTGGTGCTGAGGATCGAACCCAGTGCCTCACGCAGGCAAGGCAAGCACTCTACCACTGAGCCACAACCCCAGCCCATGCTGCTTTCATTTCTAAGGTCAACTTGTTTCAGATTTTTTTGCGGTTATCATGTTCTCTGGTTGGTGCACATTTTAGAGTTGAATATAAGCTTATTATCCGAAGTGCTTACCTTCTTTGGTTCATCTGTGTTGTTCCTAGAGTCCCACATCAACCCCTTCTGAGGCTTAGTGGCTCAGTTCTAAGTGCATATGTCAACAAACTACTTAAGATGGGTGGTGGGAGGCACTTCTACATTTGTAGGGATAGGATTTGCTCACTGTTCTGGTGGTATGAATGTCGGCTGGTAAAACACATCCATAGTGGAGAAACGGCTGAATTTTATAATTTTCTCTAAGAGAATAGCTGAAGGTATTCAAAATTTGGCAGACGAAATGCCCTCCAACATAAGCCCATTCCATAAAAGAGCTAAAAATAAGTGCATTAAAAATATCATGCAGTTTGCATAAACCAGATTTCTATGAAGGAAGGAGAACGACCCTATGTAGCAGTGGGAATTTCTAAATTTAGGTGTCTGCTGTGGTCTAGAGAAGCCCTGATTCACCCAAGGAATCAGAGGCTCTGGCTGGCTTTGCCCTCAGGCAGCATCCTCTTCAGGAAGGGGAGGAGTGACCAGCTCATGTGAGGGTTGTGGGGGCCCACGCTCTTTGTGCTTGTCCTGTGACTCCTGTTCTTGTAAAGCCATCTCTGCCTGACTTTTCCCTCAACAGTAGAATTTCTAATATAAATTAGGTAGCATAGTTCCAAAAGACATCCCAACTCTGCTAGCATAAGAACAGAAGACTTCTTTGTGGTTGCTTCTCACCAAGTTGTCCAGTGCTCTGTTTTAGATGTGCTCTGTCCCACCAAGGTTCAAGTGCTGGAAGCTCGGTCACCATGGGGTATTGTTGAGCTAGTGGAACCTTAAGACATGAGGCCTAGTGGGATACAAGTGGGTCATGGAGGCACCACCTTGGAAGAGATTAATGCTAGCTTTCAAGATTAAATTTATTCTGTTGAGAATGGGTCTTTATAAAGTGAAGCCACTCCATGTGTGTGGCCTTATTTCGATGCAGCCATTTCCCCTTTCTGCTTCTCTGTCAGGTTGTAAGGCAACCAAAGGATCTCACCAGAGGCGGAAACAGATGGGAACTCCTGACCTTGGACTTTCAACTTCCCAAATTGGGAGTTAAATAAACCTCTTTTCTTTATACATGACCCAGACTCAGGTATTTCATTGTAACTACAAAAAATAGACTCATATAGCCAGCAAACTGGATTTATTTTAAACACAAGGGTGATAAATGCCCATAAAAGATCTTTAAACTTTTCCATACTGGGAAATATGAAGAGTCAAAGTATTAACAAAAGAGGCCAAGTGATAAGCTCAGTGGTTCTCAAAGTATAGTCCCAACAGCATCAGTATCAGTCCCTGAGAACTTGTTCAAGATGCAATTATTGGGCCCCACTCCAAACCTACTGAATCAGAAACTCTGGGGTTGGTGCTCAGCAATCAGTGTTTTAATTCAGACTTGGAGGAATTCAGACTCATGCCCAAATTTGAGAACGATTGGCAAAGAAGAGGGACAAATGGAATGAGGAGACAGAAAAACCAGGTTGAGTCTTTGCCTCTTCCTAGTTGAGTGACCGAAGGCAAAACTTATCCTCCCTGAACTGGGCCTGGTGGCACATGCCTGTGGTCCCAGTGGCTCAGGGTCTGAGGCAGGAGGATTGTGAGTTCAAAGCCAGTCTCAGTAACTAAGCAAGGCCCTGAGCAACTTAGTGAGACTCTGTCTCTAAATAAAATACAAAATAGGGCTGGGGATGTGGCTCAGTGGTTGAGAGCCCCTGAGTTCAATCCCTGGTATCCCCCCCCCCAAAAAAAAAACCCCTTATCCTCCTTGAATCTCAATTTCCTCATCTCTGGGGACCTTACAGTGGGACTAAGGAAACACACACACACACACACACACACACACACACACACACACACACAATAACTCGTTGGTTTTGTTACAAGCAATAATTTGAAAACTGGTTATCAAAACACCAAATCCCTTTGTTTCTAATCCCTTTGTTTCAAAAAACCAAATCCTTTTGTTTTACAAACAAAAGGCCAACTGTTGGCCACATACATAAAGTTAAATAAAGTATTTCTCTTTATAAGAATGGGATAGACTGGCAGAAACTCAACAGGACTTTCAGAAAATAAAAGTGGTTAACTCTTAAAATGGTGTCTGTGACCCATTGACCACAAACTTTATTTTACACAATTAATTGTTTCTTCTAGAAGTTCTTAAGCTCTGAATTCACTGAATATGGAAATGGGGTTCCAGGCAGTTATGAGAGTAGCGCAGAGAAGAGCCTGGCTCCTTTCCCCTCAAGTCTTGGGAAGCCTGGATCATAGTGGATGTCCTGTCCCCCATCATACTTGGCCATCCTTCCAGAGCTGCTGCCTCCTTCTCAGTCCCTATAGTCTTTGGCCTCATCTTGGAGATTCACTGGGAACTCATTTCCCTAAGTGAAGGTTGGTGCTTCCAGCCTCCTCTGTGAGGTTCCTGAGGCCCAATTGGTGACTGAGACATAGAAGTTTAGAGTGCTCAGCAGAGGGCGAGCTTTGAAGCCAAACCTAAATGAACTCCAGAACATTCCTCCCAGTTGAACTGTTTAGGCTACAAAGTGGAGAGGTCACTGTCATCCAGGAAAGCTCCAAAAATGAAAGCCTTCCATCTGGAAATGGCTGGCCCTACCCACCGGAGAATCCAAATCGTGGATTCTGTCTATAAGGGCATCTCTGAAATCACTCAGCTGGAGGAGAATCAATCAAAACATCTGTTTTGAATGGTTGGGAGGGGTGAACTTAACTGAATCCTCCAGAGGCAAAGCTCCAAATAAAGACAAATGTACTCCAATAACAAAATCCACTAAAAGTACAACATTTTATTTTGTTCTCCAAGTTCATTGGAGTGTGATAATGATCTCCTTGGAATTTTTTAGGGGGAAAGAGCTCTCTTTGGTGGATATTTTTCCTAAAATATAGAAATAAGATGAACAGCCCGATTGCCCACTCCCCTTTGCTGCCCCACTCAGGAGTAATGAGGGGACTGAGCTGCAACCACAGGACTCAGCTCTGCTGGGTCCCCACTGCGGACAAGAGCTGCAGTGCCCACGTTCATCCTGGGGTCGGGGCAGGAGGGTTCAGCAGCATTCACCAGAGCCCCTGTGGCCTTGAGGCTTCACTCTGAGATGGACTCTGGGGAGTGCTGGGAAGAGTCTACCCTGAACTGAGCTCCCTCCACGGCAGGACGCCATCTTAGCACATCAATTCTAATCGGCATAATGGCCCAGAATATTCTTAACAATGTGCCCCTTGGGACAGTTATGGCCTGCCTTCACATCTATACAGTAGGCAGTCTTTGGAACCCTCTGTAGCCACATAATAAGATGCCAAAGACTCCTTGGGCACCCCAGGAGTGCAATCTTGCATTGCCAAGATTGCAGGATTCCATGGAAAGCTGGTGTGGAATTCACTGATTCTGCTGATGAGCGTCTCTGTACCCTGGGAACTAAAGACTAACCTTATATTACTGGATGCAAAATCAGTGTCCTAGTACTTCCTGACAGGTCTCCTTAAGAGCTAGAGATAGTTTCCTTGCTGTACTTATAGAATTTTGTGGTATTTGCTCTAAGAAAATTGGTAGATTTCCATAGAAGGGGGTGGCATTCCCAGTATGTTCTCTCAGTTTTCCTTTAAGCTTAGGCAGGCGTGTTGGCATGTGTGCAGTTGTGGCCATGCTGGTGACTTCCTGTTTAGTGCTCATGACCCAATATATTTATTTGTTGGCTTCTTTGCTTTTAGTAAAGATCAGAACTTAAGGGAGGCCAATTAGCTGCTAGCAATGTGCCAGGCAGGACACAGGGACATTGCTTTCACCAGGGGGTCACAGACAACACCAGATGTCTTCCAGAATGGTTGCACTTGGACTGGAAAATTGAGGGTGAGAGGCTAACTCCTCTGCTGATGGTCATGTCTCCTTCTGATGTTTGAGTAGAGAAAAGAATGACTAAAGTTCAAGGAGACAGCTTTGTATCCTTCTCTCCTGCCCAAATTTTTGGTTCTGCTCAGGACATTAGCACCTGCCAGAAGGGGTGGATGCTACCCTGCAGGGTGTTGAGATACTGTTCCTAAGCTACACATTTCCCTTTCATGCTTCCTTTCATCTGGTTATTAGGTACATGGCTTTCAGGTTTTTCTTCTTAGTTCAACTTTCCTGAAGTATGGCAGGAACATAAGACATCAGCAGAAACCATTCCTGTTGACAGTTATTAATAACAACCAGCTATGAGGAGTCAGTCTTGCTGTGATGCCCACCAAGGAAGGGAGAGAAAGGTTGTCAATAAGGTTGTCAATCAAACAAGAGGCACAAGCTTTGCCTCTTTGCTTTTATAGTTCCTGCAGAACCACAGAAAAGATGAACCTTCAATGAATGTTTGCTGAATAAAACACACATACACAGACTCGTGTTAGTTAAGGGTCTACTGTTCAGAGCTCCTAAAACATGAATGTTCACACAAATCACTGGGGCATCTGATTAGAATGCGGCTCTGCTGCAGAAGAGCTGGAATGGGTTAGGACACCAGAGAAGATTCTCTTTTGCACTTGTAATGAGCTCCCAGGTGATATAGATTCTGCAGTTCCTCAGCTAGACTTGGCTCAGCAAAGCATGTTCAGTGCATTCTATTTGGTTGTTTAGATTGAACTTGATGTTTCTGTGTTATTGGTAACTATCATGTGTAATGAATGTTTTCTGCCTAATTAGAGTTGGCTGGGTTACAGGAGCTATTCAATTCCTGCCCAGAAATTAGTTTCTGTTTAGCAAATGGCATCTTATATTTATCTATTTGAGACTTTCTTTTAGCTTCACACCTGTATTAGTCTGGTGTCTGTTACTATAATGAAACACCTGAGGCTGGGTAATGTTATAAAGAAAAGAGGTCTATTTATCTCAGTTCTGGAGGTTTAGGGGCATGTTGCTCATATTGGCCTGGCTCAGGAGAGGACACAGGGTGGATGGTATAACAATGACTGGAGAGCACGTGAGAGAGAGATCACATGAGAGAGAGATCACATGGTGAGACAGGAAGTAGAGGAGGAGACGGCTTTGTTTAAAACAACTCACTCTTGAGAGAACTAACTTCAGGTCCCATGAGAACCACCTTAATCACTTCTGAGGATCCCAATGACCTACCCTGAGGCTTCACTTCTCAAAGTCCCATCAGCTCAATGCTACCACATGGAGGACCTAGCCTCCCACACATGAACACTTGGGGTTGAACCACCTCCAAACCCAGCTGCACCACAGTGGAAAACTTGCCTTGCCAGCAGGTCAGGCAAGCAGTTACCACAAAATCCAAAGTAGTTTTGGGAATATGAGGCTGTTCTGAGCACTGCCCCGTGCCACCCACCTGTAGGCTGTGGCAGGTGTGACAGAGAACATCAGGGGATGTTTCTTCTCGGATTTGGATGATGTGAGGTTAAAGTTAATGGCATTTTTTAAGATCCCAGGTTATGTCACAGGAGTCGAATGGAAAACAGGCACGGAAACGTGCAGCATTTACCCTACCTGGTTGTGTTTGATGTCTTCGGCAGGCGCACCATATGAATTCCTATACAAAGTTGAAATTCCAGTGTTTTGAGCTGGAAAGCAAAAGGAAAACCAAAGTGTTAGCAAAGAAAGCAGGAGTTCAAGTGAGGAGTAACGGCTATTGCGGCAAGTTTTCACCCTGACAGCTGGGCTTCTGTGAACCATTCCAAGTAGGAGAGGTTCTTTGACCCTGAACCTCATTTTACATAGAGATACGCAGACAGAAGAGCAGCGGTTCCATCAGCTCCCTATGGCCCGTCAGCCTCTTTCAACACTGCTCACGGTACAGACAGGTCAGCACCAGTGCCGCAAACAGATGGCCATCTTGCAAGTTTTATGGCCTTCTTTTCTGGTGAGGACGGGTGGATAATAAAGGCTTGTCACCTGCACTGGAGCATGCAGTCTGTATCAGCAGCTTAGTTTTTAGCTGAAGAATGACAAGAATAACATTTCTAATTTGAGCTCACAGAAGTGCTTGATCATCATGCAGACAGTTCATTTCTCCAGAGCCCACAGGACCAGTTGATGGTGCCACCTGAATGTCCCCTGTACATCCAGGGGGCTGTGGATTTGAATTGTGCTAGGTGCAGAGACAGGGTCCCCTGAGTTCTCACCCACTTGTGGTGTAGCCAAAAGGAAGGAAGGCCTCCTCCAGCTGCCAGCAGCTTCCACAGGCTGACAGTGGATGACTGTGCCCTCCTCCTCACCCAGAACCCTCGAGGCACAAGCCACAGGCCTTGAGGAAGGGTGCAGGCACTTCTGCCAGGGGCACAGTTCATGAAAGCTCATGGTTTTAGAAAGCTCAAGAAAGTCTGTTTGTCAAGTGTCAGTGGGCATAAAACACTCTGGAAATAAGAAGGGCTTATCCTTTGTTTCCAGGATCCAAGGGATAATGAAATCGATTAGATGACACCTGCTGTCTCAGAGATAAGGCTGCTGTAGGCACCAGCTCTGCACAGCCTATCCAGGTTCAAGTTCATGGTCATCCATGACTGTTACCTACAGGCACACAGTAACGGTGTAGTAAACTCCTCTTGCAAAGTTCTGCTTAGGAAGTGAGGGCGACAGCACAACTTCAGTTTCAAAGACAACTCTGCTACCCTCTCAGGGTGAATGTGCATCCCTCTCTCTTCCCTGGGCCACGGAATCCCCTGATGGCCCCGCTTCTTGTCCCTGAGCTCTGCTCCTCCACTCACCCTGTTCCCAACCCCTGGGAGCATTGCTGTTAGGCAAACTGGAACACGTCATTCCCCCTGCTTACCAATACTCCAGTGCTGGCCTCACGGAGATGCTCTCCCTCCTGGTCTACCAGGTTCTGCATGATCTGCCCGCCTAGCCTTAAACAGCCCTGCTCCCTTCTCTGGTGACGCAGCTCTGGCTGCCCCAGCCCTCTTCTCTCAATCCAGTGAGCCCAGCTTGCTTAGCTTTAGCAGACTGTTCTTGACTCTGGCTGCCTCCTGGTACTTAGGTGTTGGCTTGTTGCCCAGGGCAGGTAAGGACCCTTCCCATCTGGCATCCCCATCTCACTGTTCCAGTGAGTCTTGTCATGCCACTCAACGTCACGCAGTGTTATCCTGCTGGTGACGTGTCCCCTGATGACCTCACACGTTGCCTGCCTGTGCTGACTAGAGTGGAAGCCCACAAGGACAGAGGTAGTAGGTCTTGTCACTATCGTATGTGTCCCTATAGCCTGGCACAGCATGTGGCCTCAATGGACACTCATGGAGTAAGTGCTCAATATGCTGAAGGAATGACAGAATGTATAAACCCCAAAAAAGTCTGCCATCCGAGCTCTAATTCATGACAGAAAATGTCCCTCCAAGCTGACATCTTGTTTTTTGCTGTTGCTTAGAATAAAGTGCCTGGGCAGGGAGATGAGGGGGGCGGGGAGGATAAAACATTTGCACTGGTGGAGTCGTGGCCTCCTTCCCATTATATTTGTGGTTTCTGAGTGAAAGGTATTCGTACTGGAAGTTCTTGCTCAACTCTTGGCCCACTTACCTGTTTAGACAGAACTGTGTGGCTGAACGGCACTCATGAAGCAGAGGTCTCCATGGATGCTCTGCCCTGGTGTGTCTGAGCTGAGTGGACTCATGGAGAAATTCTGTTATGGTTTAGATAGGAAGTGGCCCCCAAAAGCTCATGAGACAAGGCAAGAACATTCAGAGATGAAATCACTGGGTTTTGAGAGCCATAACCTAATACGTTCATTAATCCCCTGGTAGGGATTAACTGGGCAGGTAGGGTGTTGCTGGAGAAGGCAGGTCGCAGGGGCGTGCCTTTGAAGTTCATATTTGTCCCTGGTGAGCAGAACTCTCTCTGCTTCCTAACTGCCATGTCCTCAGCTGCTTTTCTCAGCTGCATCTTTCACCTTGATGTTCTGCCGCACCTCAGGTACAGACCTGTGGAGTTGGCCAACCATGGCCTGAACCTCGAAACTGGGAGCAAAAATAAACTTTTCCTCCTCTAAACTGTTCTTGTCAGGTTTTTTGGTCACAGCATGCAAAACTGACTTAAACAAATACCTTTCTTTTTTTTTTGGTATCATCCCCCCAAACACCCAGATTCCAACTGAATCAACATATTGAAGATTACAATGGCTTTAAAAGGCATAAGTGAGAAACTGGCAAAACCAGCTCAGAACATCCCATGAAAAGGCATTTGGGACACTCAGAGGGGAAGGAAAAATCCCCAGATCCACTTAAAAGTCAGGCGAGTAGCTGAGGGAGCCAGCAGCCCTGCTTTGTGGCGAGTATCCACACCCAGAGGTTTCTTTCTAGCAGCCGTGACTGTGAGAAACAGCTGTCAAAGTCCTGCATGCCTCAGTGAACAGCTGACTGGGTTCCTGGGGGCTCCTCAGTGGCAGAGAAACCCTGCAGATAGAAGATGTTTGAAGGGACTTCATCTAAGTTAGAAAATAAACCCAGAAAAGGGGCTGGGGTGGGGGGGTCTGGAGCAAAAGCCTAGAAGGCCTGGATTTCTGAGAGCTAAGTAGAGGAGCTGACAGGCTGTCAAGGAACTGCTTTACACCTCTCTCCACATGGGGCATTGGAGGGCAAGCCTTCCCAGGGTTTTTCTGAACCGAGAGCTTATTCCCAGGTAGGGAATGGCAGGATGCCCCTGATGCCTTTGAACCAAGGAGAATGACAGAATTCCATATATTTCCCCATGCATTGAAAATTACACGGCCCTTACATTTTTTCTTTTTTCATTAATTTTTAAATTATAATTTTTTTGTGTGTGGTACTGGGAATTGAACCCAGGGCATTGGACATGCTAGGCAAGTGTTCTACCACTGAGCTACAGCCCCAGTCCCCTTGGATTTATTCTTGAATGAGAAAAAAAATACTGCTTTGGTGTGGAAGTCATTTAAAAAAATGTGAATGATAGGCATCTGCCTAAGGGCTCCAGAGCAGAGGTTGGCAACTCAACCCCTCTATTCCTATATGGAATATTGGCTCCCACTTGGCTTGGCTGAGGATTTATTCATTCCTGTCTATATAATGAGACAAACACCACCAGCAGCCTTACCACCAATACCACAAACAGCCTCATACCAAAACCATTGTCTTCACCAATACCTTCACCACCTGCACCAAAACCATCCTCACCAACACCATCCCCTCCTCCACCCTCACTGCCATCACACCCCACCCTCACCGCATCGCCAAACCACTCCGCTTCCCTTGTAGCCAGCACCATCAGCATTTCTGTGATGGGACAACAACTAGATTTTACATCGCATTTATTGGCCTCAGAGGAACTTCCCCTATACACACACACTCAGTAAAGATGTCAGGGTTCTAGGCTTGCTATGTGATTGACAGTGCAGTTTTGAATTGCTTTTTTAAGTAAGTTAGAGCAAAGCTGTTTCAGCCTTTAAGTAAGTTTGAAGATTTACATATATCTCAATACCAGAGTTGTCAAGATCCCTGCCATTTCCTAGGAAGAATGAACATGGGAAACATCAGATTTTATGTTTTATTTTATTATGTGTGCAGGGCACAATCATCTACTATTGGAACTATTTCAGGGTGAACACACTCACCTTTGAAAACCTTCTGAGTGATTCTGCTGGGCCAGAGAGTTAAAGAGCAACACTAAATTTTAATGATGATACTATAATCAATCTCACAATTGTTCTTATAACCATCATCTTAATTTGTTGCCCAGACTTCTGGTGATGTGGCTACCTGGGGCAATAATAATTGAAAACTGAATGGGGCAGGTGAACTAGGTGCCTCTACTAATGCAGAGTAATCTGAACCAAGTGGATTCTCCACTGAACATCTCCACTCTAGGGACTGAACATTCAGATTCACAACTTTCTTTGTTCATGTTCATTTACGACAGGGGCAATTCTAATGGGGAAAAACCTAGAAGGAGAATAATAAGCTATGGTCTTGTAATGGGCTCAGTCCTCCCACCCAAGGGATATTTCAGGAGCAAACGTGGCATATTCCCTGGTAGGGTCTGCATGAAGAGGCAGAATGTGGACCTCCGAGTGAGGATGAAAAACATCTGTTTATTATGCTTTTCTTGACGCAGCTGTGCAGAGTTAATGTGGAAAATACAGCCACTGGGGTAAATACATTTGCTATTAGAAAAATTTATCTTAGCTGTCCTGGGTTTGGAAGACCTTTTAATAAATCATCCAATTTGTCCATTCTGCTTCTCTGCAGGTCTGCATGTAAATAATATAAGAGAAATATGCCCTGTGCTTTCAAGACTTATCTGATAAGAGGGTCTCAGTGTCTGTTTATAACTGCACGCTCTGCACCCCAAGTTTTACGAGTGATCTAATATAACCATGCTCTCTTAAAGCCCTACTGCTCAGGGCTTATTTTCATGAGGGACCCATCTCCATGTCTATGTGGTAAAGAAGCATGTGGCTCCCCTGTTCAAGTCTCAGAGCTCTGAAAGTTCTGATTTTAAAGTATAGACCCCTCTATAATAACATTCCCAAATCCTGCTTCTTAAAGGAGGACCAATGGGAAGGAGGCATATGGGAACCCTGGAGAAGGTTGTGAATGCCCCAGGAGAACTGTGCAGAGAAGAAGATGAATGAAGACCAACCTGGTTTCTAGCCAGGATGGGCAGGGCAGGCAGGAAAAGGTAGCCAACAGACACCAAGTACACCAGTCCTGGTCTCCTTAGAGTCCCAGTTGACGAGAAAGGAAGACAATATAACGGAGATAATAAGGAATGAAGGGCTTAGAAGATTAATGCCTCCCTAGAGAGATGGGGGTCATCAGTTCTTTTCTTATTTATTCATTTTTATTTGTTCTTTTTAGATATACATGACAGTAGAGTGTATTTTGACATATTACACATACATGGAGTATAACGTATTCTGATTAGGATCTCATTCTGTGGTTGTACATGATGCAGAGTTACCCTGGTAATGTATTCATACACCAACACAGGAAAGTTATGTCTAATTCATTATACTCTCCTATTTCCATCCCTGCTTCCTTCCCTTTATTCTCCTTTGTCTAATCCATTGAACTTCTACCCCTCCCCATTGTGTGTTAGCATGCACATATCAGAGAGAACATTTGGCCTTTGGTTTTTTGGGATTGGCTTATTTCACTTAGCATGACAGTCTCGAGAACCATCCATTTACTGGCAAATGCCATAATTCCATTCTTCTTTAAGGCTGAGTAATATTTCATTGTATATATATACACCACAGTTTCTTTATCCATTCATCTGCTGAAGGATACCTAGGTTGGTTCTGTGGTTTAGCTACTGTGAATTGAGCTGCTATAAAACCTTAATGTGGCTGTGTCACTGTAGTATGCTGATTTTAATTCCTTCCGGTATACCAAGAAGTAGTCTCTAATGAAGCTTCCTCGCAATCTGCCATGGAAAGAGGCTGTCCTTGTAACAAGAGAAAAAATATGCCTCCACAGGAGTTCTGTGGGATTCCCTTAAGTCTATCCTTTCCTCTGCCCTCTGTTCCCATGTTCCTTCCCTTCCCTCCTTTCCTAATGGGTAAAGTCAAACTATAGAGCAACCACATCTTGGAATCTTCTTCACCATGAGTTGTGCCAACAAAGAAGAAATATATGTTGACTCTCCTTTCTAATTGGAGGGGATATGATGAGCCGGGCAGGTGAAAAGGAAATAGTGAGATAAAAAGTGTGTAAAGAACATTTTCTCTTAGTGCTTCCCAGCTCTAAGATGCTCAGTTTTTATATCTTTGCTCAATCTCCTCATTTCCCATTTCTGGGAATTGTGGCTATCAAGATATGAAGAGACCCAACAGCTACTTAGTCCTCCTGAGCTACAAAGCATGGTGTGCAGCCTGAGGTTCCAATCCCCTGCCCTGTCCCTGGGCAAGTCACCTGCTTTGAGGAGGAAGTCACAGGTGTGCTCACCTGTCATGGCGTCTTTCCTAGAAGTGTGTTCGCCTTTAGTTCCGTGGTACGTAGCATTGCTGCTGGTGGATTCATAGTCTGTTTTCCTTTCCTTGAGGCTGATCATTTCCCGAGGTGAAGCTGGGGCACTTGCTAGATGAATAAATGAGAAGGATGGTTTTTGGCATCTCATGCCAAGTCATGCCTGTCTTTTCACATAAGCAGTTAAGGCCATATGGGAAACATAAGAGAAATAGAGAAACACTAGACGCGACATGGGGGAGGTGGGGGGCAGGAAAGGGGAATGGGTATAGTAAAGATGGTTGATAAAAATATATATAAAAAATATATATATATATATACTGTTCATTGAAAGTACATATAAAGATGTTTAATATGAAGAATGTAATCTGCTTATAATTTTGTGCAAAGTTAGAAAAATTATGATTGTAACAATTTTTTTCTATTTGCCTCAACAAATGTTTTCAGTGAAAAAAAAAATAAAACTTTATTTATAAAAGCAAAAAAAAAAAGACACACGGCTCC
The DNA here is from genome assembly GCA_028644305.1 of Xerus rutilus. Lineage (NCBI taxonomy): Eukaryota > Metazoa > Chordata > Mammalia > Rodentia > Sciuridae > Xerus > Xerus rutilus. Next base: position 7,702,961 of record CM053405.1, read on the forward strand.
ACCTATATCCAATATCTATGCATGGCCTCTTGAGCCTTTTTGGTCGTTTTTGTTCTTGAACTTATCACTTTGACTCACTCAGTGACAACTGGTGCTTTATAGTTAAGGGGACATGTGTGCCTTAGAGGCAGGCATTTAAAGATTACGTTCTGGGACCATCTTCCTTAGAGAGAAATCCTGGCACAGACATGACCTGTCCAAGGTGTATGTAGCAGTTTTAAGAAAGAAGATCAGTCTGGGTTTCTTTCTCTTTCCCTTCCCCTCCCTCCCTCTGTTCTCTCCATTTCCCCACCCTTGCCATTTTTTTTTTTTAAATTAGATGTGTTTCAGAGGAGCTGCTGTAGCTTCAGCGTCCCTAACCCAAAACTTCAAAATCTGAAATGCTCCAAAATCAGACATTTTTTCAGTGTTGACATTATATCAAAGGTGAAAAATTCTATACCTGATCTCAAGTGATAGGGGCTTGGGTCCAGGGACAGAGTATTTCAGATTTCTGGCTATACATATAAACATACATATATGTATACATATATCAGTATATATTTCAGATTTCTGAAATATATATGTATATACAGATTTATATATAATTATATATTATAATTATATAATTTTGGGTAAATACGAGTGTGTATTGTGTGTGTGTGTGTGTGTGTGTATCCAGAAATCTGAAATACTCTGGTCCTAAGCATTTTGAATAAGGGATATTCAACCTGTATTGATAATGAAGAATCTATGTTTAAAATCAATGCAATCTGATTTGAATGTTGAGCTGTCAATGTTATCAGAAACTGCTCTCGAGGGAGGCAGAAGAAACAACTGCCCACATGGGATGATTTGTGGGGCCGAGGTAACCAAGTCCACCGAGCTTTTGTCCAAGCGGCCCAGGGCAGGGCTGAAGAGAGCTTCTGTTCCTCACAGGGCGTCCCTGCTGCAGCTCCTTGGATGGTCATCACCCCAGTCCCTCACACACACCTCATACTCCAGAGACTCACTGCCTACTGGACCCAGGGAATGAGCTTGCCACTGCCCAAAACAGAGGAGAAGTTGAACTTGGAGGCAAAGAAGCAAATCTAAAAGGTTTATATGTTCTGGGAGATAGAATGGTTGATAGCAACTCCATAGCCCAGCCAGTACAGAGATGAGGAAAGAAGGGGCAGCAGAGGGTGTTCTGAGGGAGCAGGGGGCAGTCCTGCTCCCACCTATGGGCCATCCAGGGTTGCCTCCAGTTCTTCTGACGCAAACGTCCAGCTTCCTGCACCTGAATCCAATGCTCCACCATCTTCCCCCCTGCAAACACCTGAGAATTTAGGGATTCCAGCAGCTGATCATGGACCTTGGGTGCTTGAATTTTTAGTGAAGGGGCCTCAGAATCCACGCCTGGGGAAGATTAAGGACAGGACTCCCTGAGGAACTCTGATTTCTAGCACAAAGTCCTCTTTTCTTTGCTAGCATCCAAGCCCCTTTTCAGGCAAACCTGGTTATCTTTTGGCATATTGTTCACACTGTACGTGTCCCTCAGCCCCAGCACACCGGCTCTGTGCCCCTGAATGCCCCTCTCTTTTCACTGAATCACTGAATCCTGTGGGTCAGAGGAAGTGTCTCCTGTGTACAAAGCCCTGGTGAGCTCCGTGGGAGATGGAGCAGAGCCGCACGGCGCCTCCTGATCCTGGGGAGCTCTCAGCCCGTGAGGAAGTGGGTGCTTAATGCCAGAACAGGAGGCACAAGGGTTCCAGATGAGTCACAGCCAAGTGCTGGGAAGGGAAATGGAGTGTTCATTCCCTGAAAAGCCCTCGATTCCCTCCCAAACCGATCAAAGCAAAATCAAGGCCATCTCTGCTCCACCTGGGACACTTGGGGGCGAGTCCCACTGGGTCTGTTAGGGGACAGACAGATGTGAATGGTGGAACATGAGATTAAGAGAAATTCCATAAGATGTGCCCACTGTGCTGACCCTCACATGCTTTCTTTTCCAAGAAGCAATTTACCTGCAGCCCTGCCTGGCCTTAGTGGACAGGCTAGGCCACATTCCTCAGCAAACTACCTGTTCACTGCAGGAGAAAGGCAGGCCTGAGATGATGTTGGTAGGAGGAACCCAGGAGACTTTTCTGACTAGATTCTGAAACTCTGGAAGATAAGGATAGTTCCTCCTAACCATAAAATCTGTAAGAAATTAGAATGGGTCAAGGTGACCTACAGTTGCCATGACAGTGGGAACTTGAAAGTCTGATGTCAGCTTGCTGTCAGTCAAAAGTCAAGAGGGGGGTCTGGGTGGACTCAGGAGATTTCTCTGGGATTCCCAATAAAACTGGAGCACAGGAGAGGCATGTGGTCCCTCTCCTCTCTGAGAGGACCCACTCTTTCCCTTGAGAGTGTCCCCTTTCCCTTTTCCTATCCCTTCAATAAACTTATTCCTGTTACTCTGAGAGACCTCTCTGAAATCTTTCTGATGTGATCACAAGTATCGGGGTTTGAAGGGGGTCTTTGGGCTGCTTCAGTTTCCTAGAAGGCCCCAGCTCTGTAACTAGTGGCTGTATTGTATTAATACTTGGGGTTGTGAAGCTAACAGAGAGATCTCTGCAAGAACAAGAAAGTCCCTGAGAGCCCCTAACTCAGCTGGGCTTTGTCCATTTCCTGCTGTTTCCAGAACACTAGCTGTTGCGCTGGAGTCTGACTCACCTCCATCACCCTCTACCTCCTTTTCTTTCTTCTGCTCACCCTCTCTTTTTCCAGAAAAGTTTCTTTTATCTCTTTCCTGCTTTGCTGCTGGGTCTTCCTGTGTAGAGGCTGGCCTTTTAGGAGTCACTGCCATGCAATCACGGAGGGATAATTTTTTGGAGCTTCTTAACCAAAGCTTTTAAAATTAGAGTCTAATACTGCACAGATGGTGGTGTTTATTAAACCACGTCAAGTGTGTAATTATCTCCTGAGACCTCATACGCAGTGGTGCTTTGAGTCTCTAGTAAATCAGGATTAAGCTCTGGGAAAAATCAAATCATGCAAACAAGTGTTTATGAGATGTCTCAATGTGCCTGGCCTAGGAAATACCAAGGCACTGGCTGACTGGCTGAGTTCCTAGCCCTTCCTGCTCCTGAGAGGGGGCCTTTTACATCCAGTGCCTTCTGAGCTTTTATATCACCTCATCTTCCTTAGTTCTTAATTGAACTTTTAAAAAGATACTTTCCTTATGCTTTCCCAGGCTCTATGCTCCTGATCTTTTTGAATCTGCCAGAATTATAGAAAAAGATGCAAAAGAGGTCACCTCTGTACTGCTAGATTAGGTGGAAGTGTCCCCAGTCATGGGGGTTCCTGATCCTCATGCCAGGCTGGACCGAATGTCTTAAGCAATAGCAACACCCTAAACCTAGAAGCTTTCACGGACTGGAGAGGGTGGCTCGCATCGGTTTAAAGTCTCCCCCACAACTAGTTTCTGATTTTCCTTGTCATTCTGACAGTAAAGCCTAGTGGAAGGATTAGCAATTGTCCTCAGGGGCAGAGAGGCCACTTTGCTGGACAGCTTTTTCTGCCAACGCCTCCAGAATATCCTTTCAGAAAATAGGATTGCCTCATCAAGGAGAGGGCCGGCTGGGGAGAGCAAGCAAAGGGAGTCACATGCAGAAGACTGGAGAGCTGGGTACGTGAGGGCATAGAATTATTTGTCTATCTTTCATCCTCTGAACAAAATCAAAATGGAGAAATGAAAAGTTTTAAAAACTTGCACTTTGGGTACAAGAACAATAAACCCATGCCACTTATATTACTAAACGATGTGTTCATATTTTACCTTGTCTCTTTCCCTCTAATCTTTGGCATTCCTTAAAATAACTGAAAAGTGGTATAACATGAAATACTTTTACAAATAAAAGAATGAATTAAGCTCAAAATCTAAGCAAAAGGAATGTGACAGAATTAGAAAATTAAATGAAATTGTAAGACTTTATCAGTGATTTGTAGGTAATAATAAAAAGCCAATTGGACACAGAATAGTTGGGAAACCCTCAAAGACATATGCCAAACATGTCACGCCAAAGAAAGAAACAGTATATCCTGTGTCCTCTACTCTGTTACAATTACAATATCTCAATTACAATAAAGAAAACACAACTCAAATTTTAAGTTTCAAAAACTGTCCATGGAAAATCCTGATATACAAACCCTTGATAGTTTTCTTTACAATTGTCCCTCCCTGAATGCAAGTTTCTGATAGGCATTTTGTTTATGTGAACTTGTTAGAGAATTTGCTCTGAATGTGTATACATAACACAAAATCATTTCACATTCCTAGCCAAAGTTTGAATCAGGGCAGCTCCCCTCTGGGTGTGTCTCAGCTGAGGGACTGGGGTGAGAGCCTTTGCTCAGGGGAAACCAAGCCCGGGGCTGGCCCTGGGCAGCCTCTTACCTGAGCGGTTGTTGGGAGACACACGCACAGGGGAGATGGAGGGCGTGCGGGAGGAGGAGTAGGGCCTTTGCCGATCCCTCTCGATGGTTGAAGATGAGGCTACAAAGTGATATTGTGACCATCCATCCTGCAAAAGACAGCAGTGCTCCTATTAAACAGGAAGGCAGAGTGATTCTTTACCTCCTGACATTTGAAAGTTCTAAGCACTTGAATTTGCAAAACATTTCTACAGCATGTTGAAAGAGATTACAGAGCTCCTGGCCATCATCAAGGTTAGCAGAGAGAATGTGAATTAGGACACACACCTTCTCCTCCAGGCAGCCTGGCTGGGAGCCTCTGCTTTAGTGCCTGTTCTCCTTCCCAAATGTGGAACAAATGGTCTTTTTGCAAACTTGCTTTGGCCAGAAGTTTTTATTAAATACAAATATGATGCTCAGAATATCAGATGACCCTGAAAATGTCTATCCTTGGCCTGTCTGTCTCCAGCCATACTTGCCTCCTCCCCACCTGTCTCCAAATCTTCCCAGAGTGCTTACTCTTGTTCTCAGGACCAATCTGTGAGCAATCAGGATGCTGCGGTGGCATCCTTCCTTCCCACTTATCTTCCTTACCCTGTTTCAAACTCTCTTCCTGCCACCAATACCAACCCCATCTGTCTCAAGGTCGTAGCAGCTGCTGCTAAGTATCCACACTAGACTGCCATGTTCCCGGGTGCCCCAGAGGTTACATTTTAAAATTTGGAGCATATTCCAAATGCATCCTACCAAGCCTCCATTAACTTTCTAATATCCAGTTCATATATGAAAAGCATGCATATGATTTTTATTTTAAAAACATATAAATACATTCTGGATCATTTGAGGAACTTAGAAAACATAAAGAAGAAAGTCAGAACAGCTGATGATCCTATCTTCCCTACCCCAGAGAGTTCTCATTAACATGCCAGAGTATTCCCTTCCAGTCTTTCTTTATAAAACTCAACTATACGTCCATCAAAGTAAAGTGTCCAACAGTACTCATGTTGTGACAAAGAAGAGCAGGCTCTATCCTGCTCCCAATTCTTGCTCCACAGAGATAACTGCTTTCAACTCTTCCAACTTTTCATTTTGGATAATGTTTAGACTTTTAAGGGAATTCAATGCTTTCTAGAGAATCTTTGAAAATATCAGTAGATGAAAATTAATAAAGAACACAATTCATATTCATTCCACTATTGTGTCTCTTCATTTATCTAATTTTTGTTATTCCTGTTTACTTGAATGGAAGGGTAAAGTTCTGATCAGAGGTGTGTTATTTTAAAAGATACTGTTGCACACTTATGGGCTACCTTAGTGCAAGATCCTCTTTACTATCCCAAGAGCTGGATGTTATTTTTCTTGCCAATTTACAGAGGAGGAACTTGAGCCTTACAAAGGCAAGAGGGCTCTCACAGTCAAAATGTAAGGAAGTTAAAATATTAATATTAAAATGTGACATACTTGCAAGTACTTGCAAAAGAAGCAGGTAAGGGAGAGAAGCATGGGGTAGTGGCTGTGTAATGGCCTATGGTCACGGGAGCATTCTGAAGAGCTAATGCTATAGCAGGGACCTGGGGATGACAAGGAGTTAGACACTGAGGACAGAGGTGGGACTTGAAGCCACAGGATGAACAGAAGTGAAGGTCCTGGGTGAGCCCTGGTTTGACTCACATGGGAACAAATGAAAGGCTCCTTTGGCTGAGCAGAGTGAGCAAGTGACCAGGACAGCGAGAAGCCTTCTGTGTTGAGGAGGGTTTACAGAGAAGTCAATAGAGGCAGCAATTTCAGTAAGAGAGGGAGAGGCCACACTGACTCCGATGGGGAGCAGATGGAGAGAAAGGGAAGATTTGCATCTATGCTGGAGGATCTGTGAATGACTTGGCTATTGAGCATGGGACACAGCAATCAAGCCTTACGCCCGATGCTTCTGGTGTGAGCCAGAATGGCAGTTGCCACTTACCAAGGGAGAACAATGGGAGAGAAGCAGCGTGCGGGGGACACAAGGACTGCCTTGGCACAGGTTGGGTCAAAGATGGAACAGAGGCCAGAGAATCAAGCAGAATCTGTGAACCCAGAGCAATGTCAGGGCTAGAGAAGATATTCTGGAGTTCAGCATGCAGATAATATTCAAAGCAAGAGAATATATGTGGAACCATATATGTGAATGTAAATACAGGAAAGCAGAAGACAGAGGCACAGTGAGCCCTAGGGCATGCCAGAACTTAGAGGGTACAAAGAGTTAGGGGTGGTTTCGAGGGCACTGAGGAAGGAACAGGGTAAACTAGGGAGAAACAAGGTGGGTGTGATATCAGGCAAGACTAGGAGAGCAGATGCATAGGAAGGAGAAGAAGGCCAATCAAAAAGGGAGAAAGGACCAAGCACCTCCACTGGTCTTGGAAAGATGGCAGCCGTCATGGAGGGGGAAAAGTACTTTCTCCTGCCAGACTGAAAATGTCTCACTCAAGAAGGCTGAAAAGATAATGGGAACTAATGAAAGGGAGACAGGGATCCAGACAGCCTGTGGCAAAATTCTACCACAAAAGGACAGCAGAGAAATGGGGCTTGAAGAGGGAGGGATCAAGAGGTGTTTTAATAGATCCCCGAGAAGATTTTGCAGCATTTTGTATGCTGATAGAATGACTCAACATCAAGGAGGGAAAAACTGGTGACGTAGGGGAGAGGGGGGAAGATCACAGGAAGAAATAGGCTGATGGGATTCAGTGAGCAGAGGGGTCACTGGCCATGGGACCAGGAGGGAAGCCAGACAGGCACTCCAGCCAGGGCGCAGTGAGGAGATGGCGAGATCTGGGGACAGGAGGACGAGCACATTCTCTCCTCAGGGAAAATGAAAAGCGAGATGGTCTGCTGAAGGTAAGAATGGATTGGAGTTTCGAGGATGGAAGAGGAGAGGGGAAGGGAAAGGAGGAGGGAGAAGAAGGGTGTGGAACAGTTTTGGAGGTGATGGGGGAGCAGGTTGGCCAGGCGGTGGGTGGCCAGGGTGGGTAGTGGGGTTGCGGGGACACTACTTGACGTGTGCAGCAATAAATAGAGAATGAGGTGACTAGTCGGCATGGCCCTTTGCTTTCCCCCAGCCACCTCCAGCTGCTCTGGGGCAGGTGGGTAAAGTTGGAGGGAGGTTTTCAGGCAAGTAACTTGGAGAGGGACAAGAACAAGGGAAAGGGAAAGTCAGGAAGTCCATAGAATCTGAGCTGGCTAGAGAGGAAAAGAAAGATGTGAGGGAGGGATGGAGACTGGAAATCAGCTCATGGACTGGAGATCCCACAAGGATCAGAGTCTGCTGGAGTGGGGGTACGTCACGGATGCTGGGGTTCTTGAAAGAGGAGAGAAGGCAAAGTTCTCAAATAAACAATGAGGAGCAAGGAAGGTACTTCCCCACCTCTAGGGCCAGCAATGTGGGGGGAGGGAGCCAATGGAAGATGAAACAGCCACCACCTAAGAGGGTGCGTTAAGTCCCCAAAGTCTCCAAGGGTCAGAGGAAGAAGATGAAGAAAGAGTGGCCAGGTAGTGGACACAGGGGGTTGCTGCCACCAGACCATGGGTCAAACAGGGAAGGGCGGGTAGGACAAAGATGGACTGTTGACGCAGCTTATGGTTGTTCAGAGCCTGTCAGTGATGAGTTCAGGAAATAATGGATGACCCAGGAGGCTCAGGAAATTGGTGGCAGCTGAGTTAATGAATGAAGGGTGTAAGGTGTAAACACCTCCTCAGGGAAATGTGGGAGTGTGTCATGGTAAGAGGTAGGGGTTGTGGTAGGAGGAGAAAATGTGTCCACTGGAATTCTGTGTGTTTTTCTTAGGTCCTCTGGAGGGTGGTGGCAATGACTGGGAGGGACAGTTTTACCCAAAGCATGTGCAGGGTGGGAAATCTCTCAAAAGTGTATATACTCATCACTTACATATGAGAACGATTTTAAACATTGTTTAGATAAGATAACCCTTTATTTTGAAGGGACTGCTTGGTTAACAGCAAAAAAAAAAAAAGAATCCTTATTATGACCAAATGAAGGCAGATAATTTTATGTTGGCCTCATTTGCAATTTAGAAGGTACACCTTGGGGTTCTAAGTCATGGCTCAGGACATAGCTTCAGTCAATACTGTGGCTCCTCTGGTCACAGGTGTGATATTCTATATGTCACAATAGGTGAGACATTTTACAGTAAGAACACTGGCAAATATTTGATGTGTTCCAGACATTAGACATGAATGTGGCAAGACTCTAAGTTTGGTTTTACTTAGTGTGACATCAATGGATTACTCAGTGTCTCTCTTATGCTGGTGACTGGAGATGTGTGTGGTACAGCAGTTCATATTTCATGATGCTTAAGAGTACACTGCTCCCCTCTAAGTTCTTCTATGTCAGGAAAATGGCTGTACAAAACTGCTTATGGAACCCTCAAGGACACACACACACACACACACACACACACACAAAGCTTTCAAATCCTTCATAATGTCCAATCCTGAAAATGCTTATGCATGACAGAGATGTGACCTGGCAGGTAACTTGTCTCTGGATGATGGGATTAGCAGGCACCTAGTGGTGGTGAGAAGGGAGGTGGTAGGAGGCAGGGAGGGGAATGAGCCAGACCCCTGTGAGCCAGACCCCTCTTCCTAGGGCCAGTGATTGCACTCAAGTGGGCACAGAAACTCCGAGCAGAGGTGGAAGAGCAGAGCTCTGAGTGGAGCGAAAGGAGCAGGGCCGTGGAAACCCCATGAAAGATGCTGATTAGGGCAATTTCCTGAGCCACAGCAGGGGAGCCCCAAGAGGAGCAGGAAGAAGGGGTGCATCTTCTTCCGTCTTGTGCACAATGCAGTGGGAGTTGCAATAGGTAAACTGTCGGGCTGCAACATGGCTGCGTTCAACCATGCCTGAAAGGGACTTTAAAATTGGGGTTCTGAATGTACCCACTTCCAAATGTCACAGAAGTCAGTGTAACATTAGATGTGAGAGACCAGGGTACAGCTTGCCTAGGATATAGACTAATCAATGATCATTACAGATAGTTATGAGGAATAGTTAGTTACTGTGAGGATGAATTTCATGGCTCTCCACACCTTTTATTGTATGAAATTTTGGGTTAGTCAACTGTAAAACAATGTTTTGCTTTCTCAATAAGAAAGGAAATGAAGAAGTATTTTCTTTGGGAAAGTTGTTGCTAAGCTCACCTCTTTCTGTTCCTCTAGCCACATACATATTTGTGATCTAGCTTCCAATCATTTCCTTCTTGTCTTCAATCATTGTTTGCCTTCTTTTTTTTTTTAATATTTTTTAGTTACACATGAACACCGTGTCTTTATTGTATTTACTTATTTTTATGTGGTGCTGAGGATCGAACCCAGTACCTCACACATGCTAGACAAGTGCTCTACCACCGAGCCACAACCTCAGCCCCCATTGTTTGCCTTCTTAATCACTATTTTCTTGTTAAAATTTTAACTCACTGTCAGCCAGAGAACTTTTTGGAGCTCTAGTACATTGGGGGCTTGGCCCTGGACCCCTCTTGCACCATTCCCTCTGGTTTGCAGGGGTTAGATAAGAAAGCTCTCAAGGAAGAAAACCAGAAAATTAAGAATAGGCACAGTAACCAGGAAAGGGCTGTTAATCCTCAATATTGACGATAAGGAACTTTTTTAACGTCTGTGGCTCAGCAGAACGACCCAGAAGTTGTGCCCTCCAGCTCAAGACTCAGCTAAGCTGTCAAAAATGTGATATGATATCAGCGCCTCAAATTGGTTTTTATTTTTAACACATTAAACTTAAAACTGGAGGCTGTTAAATTGTTCCAAGTAGATAGAGATGGAAATCTAAAGAAAAGAAGAGTTCAAAGTCATTGAACTTTAAATTGCCACCAGGATTCATCTGATTTTCTTTATTGTACCCTTTTATTGTCCTCCACCAGTTTCAGCTTCTGTGTTAAAGTTTCTGATGTGTTTCTTTATGAGATTTATTATTCTCCCAAACTGGGATCTACCACATTGGCATTTTCAAGGGTTCAGAATACCCAAGAGTCAAGTCTGTGCACCTCTTCACAGCCTCAAAACCACTGGGTCTTCATAGTGTGTTTAGGCAGCGGTCGCTTTATTTAGTTTCTATAGGACTTAAGTATGTTTAGGTTCCCGAACTTCAAATACTTTACATATTATATTTTTTGAGCACCCAGTAAACATCTCCAAGCAGAATGTTATTACTGGAGAGACTTTTCTCACTAACAGAATATGGATGAAGGGCCTGAGCGGCTTTCAGACTGTTCAGGATAACACACATTCACCCATAACTTCTGACTCTGGAAACTCTGCATGACATTCAATTTAACTATGCAAAGGATGAGCTAGAGTAGTTTATCAAGGCTCAAAACTGTTCTCAGGAATATGCTTTCCCCCCTCAGGGTGTTACCCTGGGGGTCCCTGTAGCTAGAGAAGTGGAATTAGACATTTCCAAGGAGTCAGCCCCTTCCTTTCAGTATTTACACTGTAAACTCAGCTTCAGTTTTTTTTTTCCCCTCCATAAATTAATGGCAACAGGACTCATGAGCTTGGGGAGTTTGAAAAATAGTAATGCCTATGCTGTAGCCCTTGAAATTCTGTTTAAGTTGTTTTGGGCAGGGCTTGGGCATCATTCTTTGTGAAAGCTCCTGCTTCCCCCCAGTTGATGGTCGCGAATCACTGTGATCGTGCACTACTGGCGTGGAGGTTTTTTGCACAGGAGGAGGAGACTATTAATTGGAATACACACATGTTTTAAAAGTGCTAAGTCCTAGGAAGCCCTTCAGTCCCTAATCCATGTGGGAATGTCAGATAAAGCATTCTCAAGGACGACTTCTACAGAAACAAAAATAGGTCACAACCTCAGGGTGCCACACGTACACTGAGCCCCAGTCACACCCGATTGCACAGTACTCGCTGACTGTGTGATTCAATTTCACATGTCTACACTGTTCAGCAGGCAGCCCTGCAACTGAGCACAGCGCCTTCCCCTTTGGTATCTGTTGACTCTTACCTGGTCAGTTGTTTGCCAGGTAAACAGGAGGCGGGCAGAAGTTCATCAAATGACTAGTGCTAAATGCACAATGCCTCCAAGACTGGGAGGACCTTACCATCATGTGACTATAGTTTTCTTTTTCTACTATTAACAAAATGCTTTCATATCACCTGACAGTCTGTTGCCGTCCTGTCTCCCCAGCTGTGGGGCATGGAGGGTGCCCTCTTTATGAAGCCCTAGTACCAAGTATAATACCTGGAACACAGAAGTGCCTAATAAGTGCTGTTTGGATTAACAAATGCTAGTTGTATTTAATATGATGGCATTTATTATTGCAAAAGGAAATGCTAATCAATTTCACAGGTTTTACAGTCTCTACTGTTCTTAAGGTCTATCATTCTATATTGAATAAAGATGTCAGTCTTATGATATTTTATTAATTTTAGCTTAGAGTAACCTCATCAGATGAATCCTCTTCTATGCTGGAATATCTGTCTTTTATGCCATACATGTAGCTGGGCTCAAGGCAGTGTTAGTTTAGGCTAAATAGTACAAAAAACTGGGCCTGCAGCCTGCCTGCTCCATTTTAAGTGGTAATTTCTCTCAGCTGCCCAAATTTCAGTGCGAGGCAAATGAACTTGCCTCCTCTTTACCGGATCTTGAAAATAATTTTGAAGCATCTTTATATCTGCACATCTGGCCCCAGATTGGTGCTGATTCCAAACACATGTCTCAGAGCACGCAGCTCAGTCCCTCCAGCTCGGTTGCTTCCTGTATCCTGCAGCTCCAAAAACACCACTTCCCGCCCACAGACTCACAAACAATTCTCCATCCACTAACCCTCAGGAGTACCAGGGGGAAAGGATGAGAAGGGCGAGCACATAATATTTCTTGTTAGATACGCTCTAATTTCTCTCAGGGCTGAGTACAGCCACCCACACTGACCAGAATGTGCCCACTAGACTGAAAAGGCCCTTTCCTGAATGTGTCACGGGAACATTATTGGGCAGGGAACAATGATGACAGTCACATTCCAGAAGGCACCCAGAGCATGTCAACAAGAGGGGTGGGGTGGGGAGAATGCAGGGAAGATGGGATGAGAAGCACCTGTGTGGAGTTGTGTCCAGACTCCTACCTGCCACCTCCAGGTGGGCAGATGAGGAAACCTGGCACCCAGCTGAGTCAGGAAAAGGCTAGAGAAGGACACTGCCAGATGGAGGAGGAGAGGCCCCAGGGGAAGAAGTCAGCTGCATCCACATGAGAGCTTACAAAGAAGGTGCAAACGAAGAGCAAATATCTCAAGAGCTGCTAAAATGAAGGTTTAGAGGATCTGGCAACCAGGTAGAGAGAAAAGGGATTATATACCAGATCCTCCTAAGGAGATGAAAAGTGGCTGGAAAGGGGTTTTGAGTTACTTATTTTGTGGCCTTCCACCTTCTGGAAGACACACTTTAGAGACCCACAGAGTCTGGGGAGAAAGGGCACGGTGAGGATCCACGGCCAGGGAAGTTAAATGTTGATGATCCTGTGTACAAGTTTGTTCCCAGAGCAAGTTCTGGCTATTTGTCTTCAGTACTTAGAAGTCAGATTTAGCAAATCTTTCCTTATAATCAGAAATATCTCTGACTTAGACACATTAACCTTGACCATGAAAATGTTGTTTATTTCTACTGGGGACATGAGTTGGAATCCGGCTCAGACACTAGGACACTGGTGGCTGATGTATGTTCACTGGCCTTTTTCTCCCTGGTTTGTAAACAGCTCTGGAACTTCCTCAATCTGGTAAGACTTATTTGGCCTCGAAACAAGGATATCTCAGTGGGCATACAGAAACTATTTGATGCTGAAGTAACGAATACAAGTTTTTCCCCTTAGCTGTCCTTGAAGGCTCTACAGCCCATAAAGCTTGTCAATTCTAATTTTCTTTGAGTGACTTGAGATATAAAGAAAAGTATGGTGAAAATCCTCTGGGCTTTTAGCAACCCAAGACCATCCACACATCAGCCTTGCGGCTTATTCTCGTCACTTACATTCACAAACAAGATTTCTTCTTCGGGGACCTGTTTTTCAAAAGAAAGTTAAAACATAAATCTCTGCTATCCTCTGAAAAAGGCAACCAACTAAGGCATTATGCTAATATGCGAAAAACTTGATTTTTTAAAATTGTGCCAGTTTCCAGTTATTTTTAGGTGTATAAACTTATTAATGTAATCACATTAAGCAGAGAAAGAAAATATTCCAAATTACTAGTAGTTACACATTGTCCTTATTTCAATGAAAGGTTATTAAACAGAAAAAAAATGGAATAGAACACTCCCCTGCATAGTCCTTGTAATTGAAGACCCAGGCAATTTTGCATATCAATGAAACCTTCAGCTTCTCTTGGCTATAATAAAACAAGCTTCCATCTATTTTTAAGGTAAACTGTTTGTTAAAGATTCATTTAAGCTAATTCCATCAACAATTCCAAAACCCATTAAAGTTAAATATTTAAACTAAATTTTAAGGGCCAAAAGGGAGTATTTGCAGTTTAATGCAGGAATAAATACCACCTGACATGCCAGTGGCTTTCATTAGCTAGTTTCAGCTCTGCCGCTTCTAATGAAATTTAATTATAAATTGATTTGGATACTTAAAGGTACAGTATATATAAGGATCTTGCTGTAATGACATCTTTTAAAAAAGACACTGTAAATTCACTTTATGAATTCAATTTAATTCAGTTGGCTTAATTTTAAAGAACCCACTTCACCGAGAAGATTTTGACAGGTTGGAAAGAAATGTATATAATTTAGTTAAAGAAAGTAATATCATTTGTTAACTGCCAAAAATTAATCATTACCAATAGGATGGGAGGGAAAGAGCTTGAGAAGTTGAAACAAGACCAAATTTAGTCCTCTTGATTTCCCTGAGGTCACTTTTGAGGTTTTGACTCAAAGATGCGACTTTGATGGTCTTTAACTCTGTCCTCTGTGTTCCAATCAATACTACAAAGTTGAACTTGGGATGCAACTGAACAAAGTCCAGCCTTCAGGTTCACAAATCCGAATGTGTGGCTTTTAACACTTAGATCACTTTGACATTGGGAATAATTGGGTATTTTTCATATCTGCTCATGAGGGGTTGATCAAGTCAAAACTCACCTGGGTCCCAAATCTGAGGTCTCTGCAGAATCCCCCACAGTGGACAGGGAAGGAGTCACTGAATGCACTCCTGCAGAGCCTGAGCTTCAAGGTAGCTACATCGGAGGTTTATTCAATAAGCACTCATAAGCACCTAACACTTTGCTTCTAAAGAAATTTAATTAAATTGAGGTGAAAATAGAGAAAGAGACAGGCATGGATCCTGAGAGAGAAATAGAGGAGGAACAAGTGTTTGAAAATGGTCATAACAATAGGCATTTACAAAAAAGACCCATGAAAGAAAAGTGTAGATTATTCTGAATGGTTGTTACCAGACTTGGGGGTTGGAGAGTGTCAGGGGATTTCCTGCAGGAAGCAACAGCTGAAGTGAGATAGAAAGAGCCAGGCTAGGAGGGTGGGGTGGCAGGCTGCAGTGTCTGCCTGGCTGTAGGATTGCAAAACCCTGGAGTGAGCACAGCTGGTGTCTGAGGAGGAAAGAGGCCAGTGGAGCTGGAGAAAGCCATCAAGGGGAGGCGGGAAGGAGGTGGGCATAGAGAGGGGATAGGACTTTGTCCTGAGGAACTGGACATGACTGAAGAGCCTGCCAGGGTCAGAGTTCAGTTTTAAAACTATATCATGAATGTTCAATGGAGAACAGATTGAAGATGGTAAAGCCCACTTACCAGAACCTATAAGGCAGGAATTGCACCAGGACCATGGACAGTAGAAACCAAATGGGAGACTTGGCTGGATTTGAGAGATAATTAGGAAACAGAATCAGCATGGTTTGTGCTAAGTATGGTAGAAACAAGGAAAAGGGGGTTAACTGGAACTCCCAGATTTCTAAAAACAACGACAAAATAGGCTAGGTGCTATTTACTGAGCTGGGCGACAGTGGAGAAAGAATAGATTTGGGGTGCTATTGAAAGCTAAATATGTGGCCAGTCAGGGGCCACAGGCTAAGTGGAGATGTCATATGGGCAGCTGTAAAGTTGAGCTCTAAGACAGACCTAGGGTTCAGAAGTGAAGACCAGACAGAGAAATAAGTGTGGATACTAGTGACATTCAAACTTACTTTTAAATGATGGGAGCAGATAAAGTCACTTATGCTTACAGGGAAGAGGTGCTAGGCAAGATGCCCAGGGAAGACCAGGAGACTGCACAGGAGACAGAAGGAGCTGCTCACAGGTAAGAGAAAAATGAGGAGAGCAGTGACAAAGCCCGGGAGGTCACTTCTTACTGGAGGTGGAGGAAGATGTGGCAGGGAGGGGTCCCTTCGGTTCAGTAATGGGACTAGTGGAATGCCACAGTTAGGAGTGATTCTAGTGCAGGCCAGGGGCAGATGCCAGGGTTCAGGGGGTAGCGGAAGGTGCAGAGAGTGAGTGCTCACTCTCCTGGAGACTGTGAGGACAGAAGGTGGAGGAGGACGGTTGAGAGAGGACAGTCCCTTTTAAGAGACAGAAGCATAAAAAGAATGTGTTTCTATAGAGGAATAATGAACAGAGGGAAGAGAGGCTGAAGAAATAGGAAAGGGAAATGGTTATGGGAAGGTTTGTGCTCAGAGAAAACCACTTCAGAAACGGGGACCATGCACAGCATAAAAATACATTTCTATTTTAGAATAAAGCCTGGAAAAAAGAAACCTAAAGCAAAACAATCAAGAAATAATGATTGAAAAGCGCTGCCTTTATGAAATTGGAAAAGGTGAGCCAATATAGACATAATCACTTTGGGAAACTAGAAGAGAGTCAAAGACATAGTAGGTATTCAAAAAATATGTGTTAATGAGTATAGACATAGTCATTTGCTACTCAGACTGGGAGGATGGTATTAAAAGGAATCATGTGGTACCGAACAATGAGATTAAGAAAAGGGGGTATTATAGTTTCGATTGGCATGGAGGAAACCCAATTGAGGCATTTCATTATTTGATGCTATGTATGTCACCAATCTATCATCTGGTGAAACCAGGCACATTGTCTAAATGACTCTCAGAGGATGTGTGAGAACCATGGGCTCCTCAGGGTTCGTTACCAGGCACTCTGCCAGCATGCCAGGGGCACTGTGCTAAGACAGGGAAAGTAGAAACAAGAAACATCCAAGACATTTCCACATCCTATGACCTTGCTTCTTCCTTCTGTCATCACTGATGCTCTTTGCACTGTGCAAGGCTATTTTTTCATAATCTGGAAACTTCTAAGTCTTCTTTGCCCACTGCTCTGGCCTCCTGCACAGGACGAAGGAGTCATGGAAATGGCTAGTTGTCAGAGTTGAAGTCAACCAGTAACTCCTGTAGAAGCCTTGGCAATGAGAAGGAAGCATAGTGAGGTCTTTCAAAACTGTGCTTTGGCAAAACTGGGCACAATTAATCAAGGAGCTTGCTGCTGATGTGTGCAGAACATGCACAGTGTGGGCATAAATGTCTCAGTAGCCTTTAAAAAAATCTCCACCTTGTAATAGAAACACTTAGCTTTTGGTTAGGCCTCCAGGTAGAGAGATCTGCCCACATGATTAAAAGCTGGTGGCATGTCTCCAGAAGAAGAAGGCACATGCTCTTGTCCCCTTTCTAGTTGCCTGTTGTGTGGACAGACTGAGGGTCAACATGAATGCTGCAGATGAGGCTGACACTTTAGAGGTGAAGGGCAGCAGGTGAGGAGCAGCCAACCCTGATCCCAAGAGGTGTTATTTCACACTTTGACTATTACACTCAGACTTTAATGTGAGAGGGCTTGGGGGCTGAGTAATGGGCCCCAAAGATGTTCTTTTCCTAATCCCAGAAACTGTGAATATGCCACCTTAAATGGCAAAAGGGACCCTGTAGGTATGATTAAGATCTCCAAGGGCAAGATCATTCTGAGGATGCCATGGGCCACTGTAACCACCATGTCCTTCCTCATGAGAGAATCAGGAGGTGACAGCTGAGGAAGGCATTGTGGCACTCAATGGAAGCAAAGAGGGACTCAAAGATACTGTGTTGCTGATGTTGAAGACAGAAGATGAGGCCACCAGCCAAGGTGTGCAGGCCGCCTCCAGGAGCTGGAAGAGGTAAGGAAGAAGACTCTAAAGAATGTCAGGAAGGGGGCTGGGATTGTAGCTCAGTGGTAGAGCACTTGCCTCACATGCATGAGGCCCTGGGTTCGATCCTCAGCACCACGTACAAAGCAATAAAATAAAGAATTTATTAAAAAAAAAAAAAAGAATGTCAGGAAGGAGTGCATCCCTGACAACACTTTGATTTCAGTTCAGCGAACCCATTTGGGATTTCTGGTTTCTAGAACTGCAAGATCACTTATTTTTGGTATTTTAACTTCTTTTGTGGTAATTTGTTAGTGTCGCACTAGGATGTAAATCCAGAGGGTGATCCATTTCTAAGTTCCTTTGAGTCATGTTTGTTCAACATAATTACTTAGCATTATGGAAAACTTGCAGATAATTACAAAACTGACAAGGTACTATGGTATGTATTAACATGATTTTCCACATTGTCTTGGCAGAGGACAATAGATTCTCCATTGCCCCACATTCTCAAAGTACAATATTGGAGCATTCGTTCAAGAGTTCCAACAGTGGTGGACCAAACAGGCTTCTGCAGTATTAGCATGTGACTCACTTTCAGATGATCTAAGTTTAGGCTAGGAATCTCCAGAGGGTGGAGGGGCACTTCCATGGAGGTGGCCAGTGACTGAGTATTCCCCACGCCCCCTCTCCTAAAACCCAGGGGACGAACTTCTTAAAGAGCTTGACCACAGACTCCCTGGAGTTTGGGTGTTGCAAGGGCTGGTGTCTTGAGTAATGGTAGCAGGATGATTGAGGTCAGAGGTGAATTGACCATGGAGCTCATGAAGCTTAAATTTCAGGTCCACCTACTGCATGGGCTCCTTCTGAGGACTGTACACAATTTATAATCATACAGTTTACTCTTCTTTTTAAACATGACTTGCAAAACTACATTAGCTATGGGAACACAGAATTTGTATCTTTCCCAATCTATATACAGTGGAGTAGCAGAAGCCTGAAGTTGATGCAGAATTCTGAGCAGTTGGAGGAGGCTGGGCCCAGGCCAGGCAACAGATGGAAGGCTCTCAGTGGCAGGTGGTACCTCTCAGTAAACCAACCACTGCCCTCACAAGAGAAGGAGCTAGCCAGTGGCCATCTCCCACAGCCCCCGTGTTCCAACCCAGGATGCAACTGCATCGGTCAGGTTGCCTCTCCTCACTATGGCTTCCTTTCCCACTTGGTCTAGCCTGGTTGGTGGCACTGGGAAGGGTGAAGGCACAGCTCATGAGAAAGGGAGAGAGAGAGAGACAAAGTGTGAGTGCACTCAAGCAGTTTAAGGTTCTCATAGGTAACACCCCTCAACCTACTGGGATCCACTGAAAAAGGAGTAGGTAAGTTTGAGTTAATCACCCAAAGTAAGCCACAAGAATGTATAGACACTTACGTTAAACTTCCTGAGTGTTCTAGTTACTGATGCAATCATTTTTCTGTCTTTTATCTCTAGGGTGTTTTTGTCATGGGTGAAGCTCTGTAATGGAGTGGAATTACAGAGGAAATGTTTAATTTGGGCACTGCTATGCGGATTTCCCTGATGTGGGGACCTGTCCCAGCAATAGCTATAACTTAGTCACTTCTCGTTTAGCAACTGCCGTGTGCATTGATTTCCACTTTTGCACAATTGATTTTTGCTTCTGTTCCCATTTGTGCCTTTGTTTTTGGACAGATATCATACGATGAGTGCCTGAGAATTGTCTCTGAGAGGTCAGGGGACCTCATGAAGAAAGACCTTTATTGTCAATAGAAACATCAACAGTAAATGCCCAAATTTATGGAGGAGAAAGTACCATGTCTGAATTTAACTTCAGCCTTTTCATTTTCTACCCCAACTTGACATCAAGTGGTTTGGGAGAAAAACAAAACAAACAAACAAACAAACACTAGAGGAACTACAATTGTGAACTTTGAGGACTCCAGGCTTGGGGTTGTTTTAGAATCTGGCTAAAAGTCCTTGTGTTTTTCCAATCATCTCTTGGTGAGGAATTTTCCAGCACTGCTGAAAGATTAATAAATTCCTGGTGAACAGGTTCCTTGATAAAATGACAGCTCTACATTTAGCAGTTTAATTTATTTCTACAGAGGATTTAGTGCTTTTCCATGACTATCTTAGATACCCAGAGAGTAAAATCTATTAATTCTCAAAATGGTACATACTGAAGGAAGTATTAAAGTATGTCTCACTCTTCTTCCTGCAAAGCTTAGGGATGGCAATTTTGAATTTTAACTTTGTTGTGTTTTTCCTTGACAATATTTCAAAATAGATTTCTGACTTTTCTCAGAAACTAGTATTGTTCTTCACATGTCCAGCAGACCAGGCTGATGAAGGGAGGTCAGACATGAGCCATTAACTTCATTTTGCAGGGACAGGACTTCTGGCTCACCTCTGTGCAGTGGTCAGCCTTGAACAGGCAGCAGGAGGCCACACAAGGGCTGGCTTCACTCTCCCACCTGCTGTGGTGTGGACATTGGAGGAGACCGGCAGGTAGTCCCTTACCTATCCATAATTACTTATTGATTTCTTGTTTTGTCAGTGCAGTGGTGGCAAGAGCCAATGAAATGAATACCAGGGCAGGAAGAAAAGAGGCCTGCGTGGGGCAGGCTGTGAAGGGCATGGACTTCATTCCCTTCTATGAAAGCTCATTATTCACTGGCTGAATGGAATGTGCAACCGGAGACTCTGTATTCCTTGACAATAAAGGGAAGGACATCTAAAGATTAGCTTTATGTTTTGTTTCTCACATCACAATGGCAATAGCAAATACATTATTGCTATTCAGAGAAACATGACCTTACCCGGTTTCCAGGACAGGCAGCCTGGCATTGCTGGAGACAGCAGCTCACTGTACACAATGCTGATATTTCACTAGGGAAGGGGCATGATCCTCAAAACCTCAGGCCTGGAATAATCTGATTTCTAACCCCACTGGTTATCAATAAGAGTTTGATTCTGATGTCTGATTGATCTTTGACTTGATCTCTGCATTTATGAGCTAAGGATTTTAATTCTTACGGAGAAACTGAGTAGATGTTCTCTTTGAAGCACTTTGAATTTCTTAGGACACATGAGCCTCAGTAACAGAAGAGTAAATGCTGGAAAAAATCATCTGCTACTTGGCAACAGGGCCTGCCTCTTCCATGGTAACACAATAGTTTGTTTTGAGGGCCTAGCATCTTTCTGGGAAGCAGCTCATGGAGAAGCAAGGGAATGAAAGAACAGAGGTGGTGTCCCCACATGCTGCTTGCCCTCTTGGCACCCAACGCTCACAAGCATTTTGTCCCTGGTGTGAGGCTAACTGCTACTTTTTCCAGTTGATCTAAAGTGTACCAGTATGTGTCTCAGAAGGCAGAGCAGAGTTCATTGCAGCTGAAGCTCCATGATTGCCCTGTAAATCAATCACCCTGAGGCGGGTCCCCATGGGATCATACAAGAGGGCTCAGATGACTTGGGTAGCTACTGAGGCTATTCTAGAAGCCTGCTAGGGCTTCTGGAGCTCCCCAAAGGTTTTTGTGTGGCTGAGTGGCCCCAGCTAAGTCTCACTGAGACTCCAGGACCAGACTGTGAATGTTGAGATGGAGGCTGGGAGAGAGCAAGACACTGCTGTGTGGAGCTGGAGTCCAACCAGAATTTAGGGAGGAATCACACACCAAAAAGATGTCATGCAAGCTGACAAGGAATCTCCTGGCTGGCAAATTCACCTAGGGGCCCCCCACAACCAGGCAGGAATGATTCACTGGCCAGTGAAACATTCAGGTACACTGGTTGTAATTCTTCAGCCAAAAGTCATTTTGTTCCAATGTGACAGTGAATATGAAGATCTTATTTGCATTTTTAATAATTAAAAATTACCATAGTTCTATTTTACTAAAATTGAAGGAAGACTTTGATCTAAAGCCTAAAATCTATGTGCTAAATCTTGTTCAAATCTCTGTCCGGATTTAACAGAAGCCAGTGAACATACTCTGTGTGATGCTATAATGAGAGATAGCTGCCATTATATATTTGTCCAAAATCAGAGGTTATACAACACCAAGGGTGAACCCTCATGTAATCTATGAATTTTGTGTGATTATGATTTGTTGATACAAGTGCATTGACTATAATAATTGCCATACTGGTGGAGGAAGATGGTAATTGGGTGGTGCACAAGGTATATGAGAAATCTCCACACCTTCCCCTTAATTTTGCCTAAACCTAAAATTGCTTTAAAAACATAAAGAATTCAAAAAAACATATTTAGGAGAAAATAGTAAACTTTCTGAAAGAACAACAACAAAAGCTGAGTCCAAGTGCTAAACGTGCTTACATTTTTAAGGGTCTGCTACGTAAATAATAACTTGAAAGTACAGTGGGCCATGTACAATATAAAACCAAAGTCTGTTACTGAATTCATGTTCTGGAAGGCCAACTAAATTGATCATGGACCTAACACCTCATGAAAACCAATAAAACAGAGATCCATATTGGTTGGGGATGAGATAAAGTTCAAGTTTCCATGTCATTAAACTGAGAGTTGTATCTTTATATATTCTGGTATCCAAGACCGGAGTTTTGAAGTTTGGGGAAACAGAATAATTGAAGTAATTGAGATAAACTAGGAACTATAATTTTAAATAAGTCAAAAACATCTATTTTTGCCAAAGACAGGGTTATGGTTACTTTCATTTATTTCATTTTCTGCATTCCTATTTTCTAGCACATATGAATAAAATCTCTTTCAGGCAGCACTTCTTAATTTTTTTTTTTTTAAAGATCCTCCCAGCAGAGGATCTGAGACAGTTTTTTTTTAATATTTATTTTTTAGTTGTAGGTGGACACAATATCTTTATTTTTATGTGGTGCTGAGGATCAAACCCAGTGCCTCCCGCATGCTAGGCGAGCATGCTACCACTGCGCCATAACCCCAGCCCCAGCACTTCTTAATTTTGCCTGGTACCCATTTTTGGTATCCCTTGATTCAACAGTGTTAATTAGGAACGAATATTAATTGTACCAGAACTGTGTGCAAACACCACTGCAGTTTCCATGGAGAAATCTCTTGCAACATCAGTTCATGTTGCAAATTATCCCACAATAAATATTTGAACCAAAATTGAAATTATTTTCTAATAAAAATACAAATACAGCTTAGGCTGTAACATTTTAGCTGTAGGTTCAAACTACTCCTCATACTTACAAGTCATTCTTTGAAAGTATGAAGTGAAACAATTTTATTCATTCAAACTAATCTGCTCTATAATTATTTCAGATTGGTAAGGAGTGACCTAACTTTGGATCTAAGGAGAGGTCAGAACAATTATTTTCAAGGGAGGTGGTATGAAAACTGCAGGGAGAAGGAAGATGGGCTAATGGGATAGAGTATGAACTTGGAAGGCTTTGGAGGATGAGGGAGAGGGATAGTGACCTGGAACCCCACTCAGGTGCCATGGTGGTAAGGGCTGGCAGGAAGCTACAGAGAACACCACAGCCACTCTTGAAAGGACTCATGGGCTCTGCTAACATATTTGGACTGTCCTGAGGACCATAGCGGCCACTGAATGACGTGCCTGCAAGGAGTCATTAATTCAGATTTGCTCTTTAGAAAATTCACACTGACTGCCTTTTGGAGAATTGGCTGGTGAGGAGCAAGGCTGAAATAAGAAGCCTAGTTGGGAAACTGGGACCAAAACGCAGAGATAGGAGACAGCTGTCCATCAGTATAGAAAGAAGAGGGCAGAAGCAGAAATCTGGGGTTTGCTGGCAGACTGGATGCTGGTCTGTGAAGGAGAGAACAGAACAGGGAGGTGCCTGGGCAGTAACTTGGAAAGCTGTGTTGCTCTTCACCTGGGCTAGGGGAGGCAATGAGGGGACTGACTCCAGGAGAAATAGGCCTGTTTGGGATCTGATTTCAATGAGATGCTGCAGATACTGCATCTGAGCAGGTTTTCTAGCAGGGGGCTGGAGATGTAGAGAGCAACTGGGGCTAGAGAAATAGATTGGAGGGACAACAACATTGAGGTGGTAATTGAATCAAAGAGAAAAGTTATGGTAACCCAGGAAGAAGCTGTGCATGATATAAGAAAATTTCAAGCACTGAATCCTTGAGGATGTCAAAATTCAAGAAGAGGAAGATAAGCCCATAAAGGATGGAGGAGATACAACGGGGATCCTGAAGCCATATGGGGGATAGATGTGTCCTAGTACTTATGAGAAGACTGTTTTTGTGAATGACACTATTTTGCCACAATGTTTTCAAACTAGAAGCATGTGATCACAGCAGAGGAAACACGGCCGGCTTGAACTCGTGCATTATTTAACCCTAGACCTCACCATGATCCATCCCCAGCCTAACATGAGTCTTCAGCACACATGACCTGCTACCCCCCCCCCCACATACAGATTCAGCACAAATACAGAATGGAAGCATCCAAAATACTTCTGAAACTAGCTTGTCATGTTATAAACCCGTTTGTGGTTTGGTTTCCCTAAACCTCGCCATGCAAGGTTCTCCCTGTTGGGACTCTGGTCAATATGACTGGCAGACAGAGATGCTTAGCAGAAAGACTGTGGGAAGGGGGCACTGTTCCAGTGTCTAGGGACAGGAGGAGATAGTAGAGGAACCAAGGGAGAAATGAGCCATAAAAATGTTGGCGCAAATGAATAGTGATGGTGACAATAACAATAAAATCCTCAGCTCCGAAACTCCAGGCTGGGAGGAACAGCATTTGTCAGCAAAATGGCATGAACAAGTGTTTTGGATCAGCAGCAGCGATTTCCATGCGCATATGAGTGTCCAGTGTACAGAGCATTTTGCTGCGTTTGAGATAATCACTGAGCCAGCAAGGAAGGGGTTGGGCTTTCCCTTTGTATGTGAGGATACCTAGATTGGGGCTAGGATAAAGGAGACATGCTGTGGTCTCTGTGGAAGCTAGGAAGATTTTTGATGCTGGGATTGAGAAACCTTAACAGCTCTGATACATAAAGCAGAAGAAAGGCAGTGCCTGGAGGTCCAGGCCTCCAAACTTCCGGGACCCTGAGGGCATGTCCAGCTACCTAGAGAGAAGATTCTGCTTGCAGAACTGCCATAGACCATTTGAAGAGGTTATTTAGTTTTCTGGAGACTGGGAAGGGATGGCCTGGGAGAGACAGAGGCCAGCTTCAAAACCAGGAAGGCCAACACAGAGAAGAGAAACGAGACTTGTTCAGTATGGCTTTAGAGGCAAAAGCTGAAGATAAAGACATTAGTGCTTAACATAAGCAAGAAGTCCTGGCTAATCAGGGCCACCCTCCAGTGAAATAATGTGCCTCACTAGGTCACACTGGCAATTGGCATGAAAGATATTTGAACAAAACAAAATGACTGCTGGAGCTGAGATGGCCTTCCTTCTCCTGTCACAATGTTTTCAAAGTGGTTATGAATGCCCACTTTTCCTGCCCGACTTGTGCAGCTGGATGTGGCTACAGGGCTGAGTTCTAGCTCCAGGGCGTGAGCAGGAGTTTGGCAGCCACCCCACTGCTTGCCTCCTTTGTCCCTCTCCTCCTCCTGTGTTGGAATGAGAAGGGGGAAGAGCCAAAGAACTTGGCCCAGACAGGTGAGGACCACCTGCTGGCCCCAGGCCACGTGCCTGACCAGGTGCAGTTCCATGAAGGATACCTGATGAGTTGGAGCTTCTAAAGTTTTGGAGTTGTTTCTACAACTTTGCGTTCTATGTTCCCACCATCTCCTTTCTTCCAACCCAGTCATCCCAAGAGTCCCCACTCATGGTTGTCAGTGACGTTCTGAGGTTCTGGAAAGTCGAGCTCTTTTGAAGTCCTGCTCCTCATTGCCCCCACCTGCAGACAGTTCAGTTGAGGCTCAGGTCTCTTATAAAATAGCCACAAAGATGACACAGGTGATGAAAACGTTTTACGGAATTATTGGTGGCTATCTGAACTTAAGGATTTTTAAAAGGTGACATGCTATTTATCTTGCATGTCATAAGCTTCTTTGCAATTGTGTATTTTCCCTTAGGGGAACAGACCCAGAAGGCCAGGTCTTACTCAGGTAGAGGGTCAGAGAATCCAAATGTGTTTGGGCTCTGAACATGTGAATCAACAACACCCAGCCTGAAGAATATTCCAGCCCATTAGTCTTCTAAGACATAAATAATAAAGTAGTCAAACTAAAACTAAAGGCCCCTGGCCTCTGTGCTTGGGTCTAGGGGAAGATGTTAGAGACAGATGGGGTCAAGTTCTATCCCAGACACATGCAGCTGTCATTCCAGTTTCCATCTCCTCATGGTTTTCCTCTGACCATAAATCCCTTACCTCTCACTTCTTACTTAGGCATACTCTAAACATTCTTCAAGACTTTGCTCTAGAATTTTCCTTCCTCTAATTCATGCTTTAAAATCTAAAATACATAATTCAGAATCTAATAAATATCCAGTAATTGTTCCATCTTTCATTTTTACTCACAGTGGCTACACCCATATCTTAAGTTTCCTTTGGAATGCTTTCTTTGCTCAGCCCATAATAGGTGTTTAATAAATAGATCGGAAGTGTGGATAGTAAAAAAATATGGATCTGACCTTTTTCTGATGATATGTAAATTGTCAATGAGGAACAAAATAGAGATCACTTCCCTGCTGATTAAAACAATTCATGAGGATAAATGAGCTTGGTTTTCTCACCAAAAGTCTTTTTAAATGGAGAGATTTTTAAATTTTGAGCTTGGCTATTAACAGCATTTATGACATTGAGCACCAAGGTCCTCATTTCATTCCACAACTGCATAATTTAGAAATGATTAACAACAGCTCTTTCTCAACATCTTTAAATTGTGGGTCAACTAAAAATATCATCGTTTATTTCTCTAGCCCATCTTCCTTGAATCTCCTCACATGAAGCACATTTTAAACCTTCTTTAGCTCTTGAATTTAAGCTCCATTAAATTCCTGTCAACACATTCTTATTTTCATGGAAACAGAAAGACAATTACACTTTTTGAACTCTACTACCAACAAAGAAAAAATTAAGGTGGAAAACTCACACCACTATTTAAAAAATAGCATGCGGCGTCTGTAAAAGCCGTTTCCCTCCAGTGCACAAAAGCATGAGCAGGTGCATTTTAGCACAGAGGAAGCATGGAGGATCCCAGGGAAAGTGGTTTATTTGAGGCAGTAATACTTCTTTGAGCTTCTGGAACCACTGACTCAGAACCACCAGCTTCATTCTAATTTATAGCATGTGCTTCATGTCTGGCTGCCTGGTTAGCCCAAGGACTCCTTCCTGGGAGAGACTGTGTCTGACTCCCGGAGGAATCCAAGAAGGATCTAAGAAGGTATGCTGGGACTTGAGTTTCAAGCAAAGCAGAACAGAATCCAAAACATTTGCTCATCCTAACATACAAAATACTTAGGAAAGGATATAATTAATCTTCAACACTCCTCTAACACTTTATTTTGTTATCTCTGTTTTAACTTCAACACACCTCCTCTTGGGGAATAGGAAAACTTTGAAGGAGAAAGATGTAAGCTAAACTTTATCAACTTAAAGTGCAAAGTTATGGCTGCTTAAGGGAAGTAGGAAGGCCCTGGGGAAAGCTAGAAATAACTATAACTTAGTAGAGTCAGTTATTGAATATTTACTTTTTCCAATTGGCTTGGAAAAAGTCAAAATTTCCCTCAGGCAAGATGGGTCTCACTCCCCCAAGAGACCCTTACTGTGGCCTCATGTTCTGGCCCAAGGAGCTGGTTGCATGTCAAGGCTAGTGGATGGGAAGGAGGCAGCCATGACTTTGGCTCTCTTCCCTCTCCACACTGCCAAGCAGATACTTTGGGCAGTGGCCAGGGAAGCCCCTGTGCCCTGCCCCAGCCCTGTTTCACTGTCTGATCCAGGTACATCTTTCTTCCTGTGCATCTCTGTTCTCTACTCCCATTCACCAGCTCAAATTTTAACTACCCACACTTGCTTGGCTGAGAACAGCAAAACAACAGCTTCTGGGAGATATTGTTAAAGAATTCTCCCCTCCTAACTTACATCTATATCTCCTTTATTTAGAAACATTTGGAAATGAAGTATAGAACCAAAATCTCCAGATGTGGCATTTTTCTCGTCAGGTTTAATTTTGAACCACTTTGGGAGTGAAGACTTTTTCAAAGGCATGATATGAATTTGTACTGCTTTGCACAGGTGTGCAGAGGAGCCAAGCCTCTCTGAGCTCTCAGGTGGACACTGGGACCATCGTCTCCTTCCCTCTGGGCAGTGAAGTGGTGAGGTTCTCAGGGCCAGGAGCAGGGGCCACACTGCTGGGACTGAGTTCACGTCGATGTTCCTGGGCTATGACACTTGACTTCCTGAATTGCTTTTGTAATTTTTTTCTGTCTCTTTTCTAAAATTACTTGTTGAAACTTGTCAATAATTCCTTCTCTCAAAAAATTCCTTGAATTCATTACTTTTTAATCTATTGTAGAATACAAAAGTGCAGGAAGATAGGTCTATTTTCTTCTCTACATAAGGTGATTTAGCATAATTAAAAATATTACATATTTTAAAATAGCTAAAAGAGAGAATCTTGAATGATCTCACCATAAAGAAATGAGAAATATTTCAGGTGATGGATAAGCTAAATATCCTGAATTGATTATTACACTATGTATGTATGTATTGAAATACAATACTCTACCCCACAAATACATATAATTACTATGCATTAATTAAAAATTTAAAAAAATCACAATCCCTTAGGGAAACAAAAAAAGACAATTTTGGGTAACACTCTTTGAGTGTGGATCTGTCCGATCCCAAGGCTTCATAGATCTTGGTGTGTATTTAGGGGACACATGGTGGTCCTTTCTATTTTTGTGTTTTCTCTGATTTCAGTAGTGTTTCGGCTACTGAGGCTGTTGGACTAGTGCTGTCCATTTCTGGGATGGCTCTTGTTATGGCCACATATTGAGTCTTTGGGTCCAGGGCCTGTGTGAAGCTCCTGAGCCAAGAAGGTAAAGCAAACCTTACCTTTTTGTACAGACTCCTCAGATCTCGGTACTGCCACATGCTGTTTAGGACCTGAGATGCAGCCTTGACCACTTTTGGAGAATGTCTGATAAAGAAAAGACAGGAAATGCAATCAGAGTGGCAGCTGGGCTTGCAGACACTGACATGTCAGGAAAGGTCAAAATGTACTTCCTCCCAGCTTTTCTGTCAATCTCCCTCTATGCCTGGGCAGGGCAAAGGATTGCTGTGCCAATCCCCCTCTGCATTCTCATCAACACATCCACAAGGGTGATGGGTAGGAAGATATTACAATCTGGCAAAGAGTTTTAGAAATGCAAACACAAGAACAGTGGCATGTAGTCAAAATGCAAACTTAGCGTTTGACTATAAAATGGAATAGAAAGAAAAGAATAGTGATCAGAAAGGGCCAGCTCCAGGAGGTTTGATGGCAGTATTGTGCAACACCTGGTAATAAGAGAACAGATACGTGTGGCCCCACTGAGGCACCAGGGCGTGCACATGGCTGACTCTACACACCTGCTGAGGCCAAGTACAAAAGATTGGCAGTGAATGCTGATGTGTGCACACTCTTACATGGCTGCAGAGGAATGCATTTGTGTAAGGATCTATAAATCCCTACCTGCACATATAGTTCTGGTCTCTGGACCATAGTGCATAGGGAGAAACCAAGGTCACAGAAGCATTTGGACTAGAACTTCTTAACTGCTATTCAAGTCATACCTCTGAAATACCTATGACAATAAATCTACATATTTTATCTTTAGGTTAAGTGCCAATCTGCACCTCAGAGCACAGACTGGATTAATAAATTCCTGTCAATTTAATTAAAGAATTCTTGGAAGTCACTTTGACCTGTGGTCATGAAGCTATTAACTATTCAGGAATTCTGTGTAGTAACAGGCTGATTTCACAACCAGAGCACAATTCTAGTGACTGCCATTGATATTATGGTCTATCTTAGGGGTCAGCTCACTTTTTCTGTCAAGGGTCAGATACTAAATATTCTATGATCTTGGTCACAGTTACTTAACTGTCACCGGAACATGAAAAGTCATATTTAAACAAATAGGTATAGCTGTGCTCCAATAAGTGTGATTTATCAAAAATAAGCAGTTGATAGGATTTGGCTCATGGGCCATAATCTGTGAACCCCTGGCCCATGTGGATGGTGACTCCTGGTGTTGGGCAGGATATTACCATTCACGAAGATTCCAATGTGATAACCACTCCTGAAACTGACTGGTTGCAGTAGCTAGTGAGAATATCTGAATTAAAACCAAAGATGCCTTTGAAATAAAATGGTAATTGAAACAAAGTGGGACGATGGTAGATGGTCAGGTTGAGTTTGCAGTTGAGAGTTGAAGTGAATATATATTCTGAGGGTATACATTTTGTAATGAAATATGGTATACCAATACACAGTGGAGAAAGTGGCTGCTATATTCCTAGGTGTTCACGTTTGTAATTTAGACCAACCTAGTTTGAAGATTCTTCATCCATTCACTGAAGGGCAAGAGTAATAGCCATTGTTATAATTACTGAGATGAAATTCAACTTTGGCCGCATTAGTTGTATGGAGGAATTAAAGAGAACAAATATAGAGTTTCCATAAATTTCAATTTTTTTAATGTGAAAGATTAGCTACATTGAAATAACATTTGTTTTACTGAAATGAATGGTTGCTAAATTATTTCAAAATTTATGATAGTATTATGCTCCAAATGTAATTTTAAATTCCTTTGACTTAAAGAAAGAATTTTAGAGCTTTTTGTGGACACAGATAAAAGTACGTTTCATTCTTACAGAATCAATGATGAACAAAGTTTAGATGCTATGTTTTGTTGCATTTTGTCACTGTTGGCTAGATATTTGTCTGTGATAATACTCAAGCAACCTAAGAGGAAACTATATTAAAATTCTGGCAGTAATAGTGTAGTTGAAACATTCAGTAGAGAAAATTTCTCTGACACAGTGTAATTTTTTATTTCTACTTCTTTCTTAGTTATAGACACTGTGAATGCATAATGAATAGCAGTTTTTGACTTCTTAATTAAAATGCCAGTACATCCTAGTGTTATAACAACATATGAAGGTCAAAAAGCATTGCTTTCTTTTTAGACTTTAATTTTGATTCATCCACTAGACTGGTATCATATAAACTTCTACTTGAAAAACTATGAGTATTGATCGAAGGACTTGAACATTGAGCATTTCTAATGTGACAAGTGATTATAACCCAAGCCACAATACACAGTTCTTTACTGACAAGTAACAGTTGAGACTGTTAATAGCTTTTCTGTCTTATGACAAAAGACAGTGACACATTCAATACTATTTCCTATATAACTGTTAAAATCAGGAGCAAAAATGTATTTTTGAAATAGACATGACAAAATGTCCACAATGGGTGTTTAAAATGATGTGAAAAGAATGTTATCAAGACTTCAAAATGGTGAGTATGAGACTCCTACAAGAGTTAATAACAATTACACAATGTCTGGTCTTCACCAGAGCTGTCAAATCAGGGGTGGCTGAAGATGCCAGCTGGTGTGGCTACTTGGAGCTGTTCAGAACAGTCACACCAGCAGCAGGATCCCAGCACCCTAGTCCCATTGGTTGTGCTCCCAAGATGCAGTGAGTGTCGTGGGTCCAACACACTGTGATTACCAACTCACTAGCCTGATTAACATCACTGCATATTTAGGCTTGCATATATTTAGAAATAAAACAGATGAATACATAAAATGGAGAATCATGGCTAGGCATGCTTTGAATGTCTGTGTTTTCCCATGTTATTTCAAATAAAAATCAGATATGAATTAAGTTCTGGAAGTAATTTTTAAAATAATAATTTAGGGTGGGCATATTTGCAAGAATTCTATAAATTACCTAATGTTAACTGATACTCCTATAATTTCCAGTTATTAAATCATCCCCAATTCCAAAAAATTATTTTCAATAGAGTTTCTCTTTTATTAAAATATGGCTAAAAGGTGATGGGAATCTCAATGCCTCTTGTCATGATAGACTTGAGTGAAAAGTGGTGAGTTTCATGCTGAAATATGGAGCAATTCTCTTAGATTCACTTGGTTTTAAGGGCAGTAAAAAGAATAGCCAAACTAAAGTGTAGGTAGGCAATGAGGAATTATAAAATACTTGTTTTACCCCCCCATTAATCAATATATATATTTAAAAAGATTAGCTACATGGAAAAATAGATGAGCTTTCCTATGCTGGAGAAATACAACTAAAAAGGTGCATGATTCAATCCAGTTCAACACTTCCTATGAAACTCACAAACTCAGGTTATTGACATTGAAAAGAAGATCAAGGAACCTCAAGTGAGAACAAGTGCCATGGAGAAAATATTAGTCAAATTAAAGGACATTTGTGAGATCATCTCAAGTGAAAATATCTTCCTATTAATAATAATCAAGTTAGGACCAGATATAACAGGTCCGTTTTTTTTTTTTTTTTTTTTTTTTGTACTGGCAACAAGGATACATGCTATATCATAGATACTTTCCTCAAAGAATTTTTAGTGATTTTGATTAACAGTTTTCTCTGACCATAGAACTGAGTCAAGCATCTTTTCTCTGTAAGGTCCCGTTAGGGATGCACACTCCACAGGGAAGCTCAGTGGAAGGGAAGGGGTACCATTCCTCAAGCTCTCTAGTCTTAAAATTCATAGAAAGTACTTCAATCTTTGAATGCCTCATGGATGTAGCTAAAATGTTAGAGTGTTTCTGTGGACTATGGTTAGATTGTGTGTCTGTGTGTATGCTTAAAAAGCAGTAACCTACTAAGCTCTCAGTGTTCAAAAACAGGTGAGAACTCCAACCAGAGATCCCAAAGGTCTACTGAAGCTATGAGGCTATGTAAAGAAAAGCACAGACCTGCCTACATATAACAGCATTTTATTGTATGTACAACACCACGAGATAGATCTATTTACCTACCTACCTACCTACCTCCCTCCCTACCTCCCTACCTACCTACCTACATATCAAGTTACCTGGTTGTTGTTCCTGCATGGTTGCAAGTCCAGCTATTGGTGAATCCAAGTCCTTTGACTCTGTGCCCCTTCATTGCTGTGTCATCATGTGGCACAGATGAGGAGAGTGCTGCATAGTATGTCTGTCTGTCTGTCTGTCTATCCATCCATCCATCCATCTATCCATAGTTATAATTCAAGCCAACAATCTGCACAATTATTGCAACAGTCTCACGGGGACTTCTCTATCTGATATAGGAAAGTATTCAAATTCTAATGCTGAATTTTTGGGTGAACTTGTTTGGAATTCTCAAGGTGCTTAAAACAGAAACACTAAAATCTCTGTAACACATTAGCAATATCTCGAATTAAGTTAAATAATGAGACAGAATTTCCAGAAAGTCTCCAAGTACATCTCTCACAGTTTCTAATAATGAAAGAAAAATTATTGAGCATTTAGATGTAAAGTAATGGGGCGGGGTAGGGGAAGGAAAAGTCAAGAAGCAGACAGACCCTTAATAACAAAAGGTTTACCCTTTTAATCTTCTTTGATTACACTGAGAGACTTCCAGGAGGCAAAATTTAATTAAGGTTGGTGCAGGTTTCTGTAAAAATTGACAGCTCTCTGATATACTAGCACCTTGGCTGGTGGAGATATTTTTTAGTTGCGTACACTAAGATACCCTTGGCTCTTCAATCACACTGGGAAACATTCCCATTTGTGGCAGTGCAGCTGCTTGACACCCTGTCTTATCTCTTTTTATTTCATTTGCCTGAAAGCCCTCCCTTCTCCCTCACCATTTCCTCAGGCTTGGAAATTTCTACTCATGCTTTTGGGCTCGATTATCAGTAATTTCTGGAAGAATATTATACAGCTCCCCCCTCAGTTTCAGATAGCAAAATATGGGCATAATGACTTGGTAAATTAAGTGGTCTGTCCCAAACCACAGCTCATAAGGAGGGGTGGTGGACTGGAACTGAGTTTGACTGCATCGCACACACTATCTTACCTCGCCTGTCTGTTCTGCCTGATGACTTTCTATGCGAGCTGAAAGGGCACAGGGCCAGAGGCTGTGCATCCATCAATACCTAGACTGGCCACCACACAAGGACAATAACAAGAAGATACCTTCATGTATCCAGGTTTAGCTGGTGTCTCTTGCACCATACTAGTATGAAGGTTGGAATGTCAATTCTACCTTACCAATATCATGGTGAGGAAGGAAAACTGGAAACCAGTTGCCATTTTCCTTTTCTTGACTATCACACAGAAATGCTTTTGAGTGACATTCAATAGTGCTATCCATAACGGGGTGATGACGGGCCCACTTAGAACCAATTCTACCACAGCGGACGTGGGAATTCCGCCAACGTACTTATCTCCTTTGCTCTTGGAGATGCCGACCAGCTTCTCGATGCCACCCGCGTCCCGCAAGGCTTTGGCATTCTCCATGTTCTTGGTGATCACTTCGTGCAGGGTGCAGCAGACGGCTGTCACCGTGTCGTCTGACATGGCCTTGCTCGCTGCGTTGTTGCTGTTGTTCCCTCCTGGAAGCCTGTGCACCAGGTCTCGCATGGCGTATTTGCCTTTAGAAAAAGAAACACAGGGAAGAGTTGAGGAGAGGCCAAGCAGAGGAAGAAGGCAGAGGGAGAGACGGGTACAGGGAGGAGAGAGCAAAGAGGCAGGCTGATGTGGTGTTGTCAGTCTTCCACCTCTGAGTGTTCTTTGTCGGGTGATTTCAAACACAAACACAGAGAAAACGGTGGTCCTCCCTCAGAATCCATGCGGCATTTGCTCCAGAAGCCTCCTGCTCTGCCCCGTGGTTACCAAACTCTGGATTTTCAAATCTCTTACATAAAACGGCACCTGCTCATTCTTCTTTATATTTTCAGTCATCTTTAGATACTTTTAATACTGATAAAATGTAAATGCTATGTAAGTAGTTGCTATACTGTATTATTTAGGGAATAATGACAAGAAAAATGTCTGTACATGTCCAGTACAGATGCGATTTTTTTGAGTATCTTGATCAGCAGTTGGTTGAATCCAAGCACGAGGAATGCATGGGTGTGGAAGCCTGACTGAGCCTCCTCATGGCCAGGGCCTGGAGTTTGGTGCTATGTATATCTAGGATTGAATCATGGGCCACTTCACTTTATGCCTCTAAGTTTTGGTTTGTTTTTTTGATCTATAAAGGATAATGATAATATGATTTACAAGATATTTTAAAAATTGAAAGCATAAATGTACAGAGCGCATTTGACACAGTGGTCAACAAGGATGCAAGTCTCACTAGATGCCAGCCATAATGATGTTCCTACCTGATACATTCACAAAAGTCAAGAAAACATATGCAGTTCTAACAACCCCTCAAAATGCCACAATAGGAGCTATATTGGGACCTGTACTACTGAACAGGAGTCAAACCACAAATATGCAGAGAACAGGATCACGTATGTGAGTTCTGACTCCTGTACAGCACAGAGAAGTTGACCAGTGCTATCTACCTAGGTACCCAGTCCATCAGGGCAACCTTCCTTCTCTTAGGGGAATTTATTATATGGGTCCTCCAGTGTTTACTAATGTGGCATGTGTTTATTTGCACAAGAAATAAAATCTCACTCTGCTTCCTTAATTCACTTTATCATTATTAATCTCGTTACTCCTGATGATAAGGGTACTTACAATGACATATTTATGGAGCAGTTTTAGTTTATATAGCAGTTTAGGCAAGACAAGTAATTTATCCCACCTGCAGCTTCCAATTCTGTTCCTTTAATTTATTTATGGAAGTGAGTAAATGAGTGCCTGTAGCAAAATTGGCTGTTCTTAAATTTTGGGGGTGGAAATGGCAGGTGTCCAAAGTTAGATTCCTGACTTGTCTCCCATCCCCCAGTAGACATGCGTGGCTAGCTTCTCAAACCTATTTGGACTTTTTACCTCCAACGTATACTCTAAATGATGTCTTCATTTGTTGCTCAGTTCTCTGGTGCACAGAGCCTGGAGTCAAGAAATAGAACCTCTTGGGAATGTGCAATATCTTAATTCCAGGCAATAATAGATAAAACATAGGCCCTTGTAATTTTGGTATCTGCTCTTATCCTGTGTTCTGGTGGTTTATTTTAGTGTGGACAGAAAATGGTGATGTTTACTGAACTGGAAAAGTGTCTTCATCCATTTGATGATAGCAGAGGAAGTGTCTGACAAAAACGATTTGCCTGAAAACCTCCAAATGTGGCATATTTCTTCTCTAATGACAGCACTGAAAGTGTTTTGGAGAAGGTATCTGTATAGGGATAGTCCTCTGAGCAACTTGACTTATCTGTCATTGGACCAGACTCAGCTTTGGCTAAGAGTTTACTTCTGTGGCGCTCAGCATGCTGGGCTTCTATCAGCTCATTCCTCCCTATAAACCAAGAGAAGACACATTTGAGGTCCACAACAGTGAGAAGATGGATGTGTTCTTCCTTTTTTTTTTTTTTTTTAAGGGAGATAATAGAGAAAGGGCAACAGAATTGAAAAATATTTCAATCCTTGTGCATATGGCAACATTCACATTCAAGTCTGAGCATGGAAGACTGGCTTTGTAATGTCGAACACTGTCAATGTCGAAAGCGAAAGTGAGGACAGGAAAGGACTTCCCTGCCGCGTTTCTCAGTTTGGATCGTCACCATTAAAACCAGCTCAGATCCATCTGAATGCGCAAGTTCATCGGGCCTTCCCAGTCTGTGAGCCCTGAGGGAGACGCGGGTGTCCCTGTCAAGTTCAGGTGGCAGGGAGAGCCCACCCCCTGCTGAGCAGCTTCTCCCCTCATCTCGATGTGCAGTGCACACTCTGTCATTGTCCCTGTGCCCCATGATGTGGCAAAGATCAGGAGCGAGCCACCACAACTTGACAATCTTGGGAAATGCAGAATTGTTTGATTTCTCATATTTCCAATAAAGTTCACGGACGTTTAACTAGGCAGTTGGGGATTTTTCTGCTTCTCCAGAGAGATACGTTGTTGTCTACACATTTTTTACCATCTGAGAGAAAAAATTATTCCACGAGGGAGAAGAACTTTGTTAATTATATGAAGGCACATTGAGGGCACACCTATTTATTTATTTAACCTTTGTGTATGTGCTCAAAAATGCTATCTTCTCACATTAGAATTTGAATCCTTTGCTGGGTAGCCAGGAAAGCTTTTTTTTAAAAGCCTTTTTAGTGTTCAGAAACTTTGAAGCTAATTGGGGGAAGAAAGAAAATATGAAACACAGAATGCACATAGCCACAAGTGACCTTGTGCGGCAAGCTCGTAACATCAGTTTAAGGAGGAGAGAAACTAGATTTGACTGGGGTTGTTAGGGCAGGCAGACACGGGAGGTGGGCATTTGGGACTGTTCTGTAGGTCAAGGGGCAACAAGCTGCTATTTTACAAAGAGAATTCTGGAAGAAATTAGGAAGGAAGGTCTCAGCAGAGTCAGATGGAAGGTAGGAGAAGTGTGTGATCTTCTCCCTGATGATAAAGCTCTCTGGTCTGAATTGCAGAAATTATCAGCACTACAACTCAAGGGGGCTTGTCCCCTATAACTGTCCCAGGCTACCTCGTGTCTTTTTTTCCATAGGTTTCTAAACACTAGAAAAAGCTAAAAAGTTGTTCTTGCTATCAAATAACAATCAAGGTCCCTTTTCCTCCAACCCTCAGTCAGGCTTTTGGGTTCTTGAGGCCTGAGATTTCTTCAGAGATGAATGGAATTAAGTCCCTTTCATGTCAATAAAGAGAGTGGACTAGACCCTTAATTTTCACAGCTCATCATCATAAGATGATCAAGTTGTTGATTTCTTTCTTTTTTCTTTTTTTTGGGGGGGCGGGTACTGGCGATTAAACCCAGGGGTACTTAACCACTGAGCCACATACCCAGCCCTTTTTAAAATATTTTAACTAAAGACAAGGTCTTGCTGAGTTGTTAAGTGCCTAGCTGAGTTGCTTAGGCTGGCTTTGAACTCACAATCCTCCTGCCTCAGCCTCCTGAGTTGCTGGGATTACAGGAATGCGCCACTGCACCTGGTGATTTCTTTTCTTTTTAGAGAGAGAAATGATGGAAGCCAGGTTCTGCTAGGGCTAAGGATGGTGTGCCTGGGCCAACAAGTGGTGACTATCTCTCTAGAGGTCTGGAGGGGGAACAGGTTGGACATTCTGCAGGGGCCTAGGGACATAAAAGGCATCTGCAGCTCAGCAATGGCCCCGTGGGGCACTGGGAGACTCTGTGGTTGCA
Source organism: Xerus rutilus (assembly GCA_028644305.1). Classification (NCBI taxonomy): domain Eukaryota; kingdom Metazoa; phylum Chordata; class Mammalia; order Rodentia; family Sciuridae; genus Xerus; species Xerus rutilus. Next base: position 7,740,778 of record CM053405.1, read on the forward strand.
AAGCAGGACACAGAGCACAGGGCTCACCCTGGGGTAGAGCTTGGCATGAGGCATAGCAGGTGCCTTAAAATGAATGGCTCAGCACCAGCAACCAGGTGGTGGATAGCCATTCCCTCTTCCGGATTTTGTCTGGTTTAAAAATAAGAAAACAATACAGACTGAAATCTCAGAATGGTTCACACTATGATGCCACAGGATAGGCTAGAAGACTTCAGGATCCAAATAATGTGGATGTGTGACTACAAAGGGGGGGCTGTGAGGGACTAGAGAAAAGAGCATCCATGATGGAGAGTGCACTGGTTTGGAGTCCAGTGCAGGGTAGAGATAATGGAGGAAAGGATGACACAGAGGTTTCCATCTGGCCAGTGAAGTGAGAAGTAAAACCAAAGTAAATTTTAAAGCTCAGTAATGATGGACACGTTGAATTTAATTTTACTTTTCTATGCAAAGGAAAATGTGCAAAACCAGTCATGCTAATTTTAATTTTGGATTGTCCCCATCAGAATTCATGTTGAGGGTTGGTCTCCACTCTCACAGTCTTGGGAGGTGATGTGATCCGTGAGAGGCACTGACATCACAAGAAATCCATTCTCATGAAGGATTAATGTCATCTCTTGGGACTGAATGAGTCCTCACTCTTGAAGGACTGGATTAGTTTCTGTAAGAGTGAGTTGTTACAAAGGGAGGCTGTCCCTTGAGAGTTCATCTCTGTAGGAGCCAGCTTGCCCTTCCCTCTCCACCATCCTTTGAAGTAGCCCAAGGCCCTCACCAGGCATAGATGCCCAATGTTGGATTTTCCAAGCTCCAGAACTGTGAGCCCAAATCCACCCCCTATCCTGACTCAGTCTGAGGTATTCTGCCATTGAATACAAAACCACCCAAGACATATTATACTAGTTACACGAGAGAACTGATCAGCAAAATCCTATCAGAAGACAAGTGGGTCATCAGGTTCAAAGGACACAGGTTTGTGAGGCACAGAGCACACCCTGTCCTGCCTCTATTGGGAGTAAATATGCTTCCTATCATCCACTAGCATGGAGTCACACCATAAGAGAGAAAAGCTCTTTACTTTCTTGGATCAAAACAAAACAAAGCCTGACTTCGCCACCTCCACCAGACAAGTATCTCCACCTTGCTAGAGTTCCCAGTACAAGGGAATCCTTATGCTGTTTCCTCTGCGGTACTTGGTATCCCATGGAGAGGACCTTATCTCTGACTTTAGCGATATGGATATGAGATACCTACTGGATTACAATTCATGTGCAGTTGTAATCTGTGTTTCCATCAATGATCGACCAAATGCTGCCCTTGTAACTTGCTCCGCGTTGTTTCTTCCAAATCTGTGTATTTAGTACTCAGCGGACTCATTTTGGAAATTCAGACTCTCTTCACAGGTTACAAGCAAAAATTACTTTTTCTTTATTTTTCTTCTTGCTGGTAGTCTTCTGTTCTGTGGGCACTCCAAGGTACTTTGTGAACTCACTCAGGAGACCTAACAAACTATGCTGCCCACAAACAGTGCTTGCTGAAGTGTGGCTGTGCACACAAGCTGGAGGGGCTTTCATGACAGGGGACGGAGCTCTGCTCTTCTGATGGCTTCTGCTTCTGTGCTGTGTTTGCTTGAGACTGTTTCTATTTCTATTTCTGGACCGAGCCTATTTCTGGTATTGATATGCATGCTTACCACTGGAAGCAGGAATTTCAAGGAGTGGTTGTATGGTGTAACCAGCATGCTTCGGAAGTTGTCACACAGTAGGAAAGTCCCTTGGGTTCCTTCCTACACTGACTAGGTGTTTCTTTTGACCATTGATACAGTTCTCTGTTAGCTGATCTTTCTTGTGCTCTACCCTAAACTTAAATGTCTCAAATTGATTAGAAAAATACATTTTCTGAAAGATCAAGTAGAATAGACAGAAATCCAGGATCAGGAACATCACAACGCCTTTGTCTTTGAATTCTTGGTGCTTCTTTGGCCTTTCTGTTTCTGGAGCTGCTAAGAGTGATCTGTGAGTTTCTGCTGAGACATTCTGAATTTTTTTTTGATTTAACTTTTTTAATTGTGATAAAAAACACATGTCATAATATGTACTATGTCATCCATTTTAAGTGACATTAATTAAGTGCATTCATATCATTGTACAGCCATCACCACCATCCGTATCCAGAATTCTTTTCCTCTTGCAAAACTGAAACTTCATACAGTAAATACTAATTTCCTCCCGCTCCCCTCTTCTCCGCACCTGGAAACCACCATTCTACTTTCTGTGTCTACAAAGTTGCCTAGTCTAGGTGCCTCATGGAGTGGAATCATAGAATGTTTGTTTTTCTGTGAGTCGATTATTTCACTGAGCATGGAGTCCTGAAGGCTCATCCAAGATGTATCTTGTCAGAACTTACTCTCTTCCTCATGCATTTCGCTTCTCTGTTCATCTATTGATGGACAGTTGAGTTTCTATTGTCAATAATGTTGCTATAATATGGTGCACAAAGATCCTGTTGTCAATCTATTTGTCTTTGGATCTAAAGTTAGTTTCTTACAGACAACAGGTATTAGGATCATGGTTTTGTGTGCATATGATTGATTTCTGTCTTTGGAGAGTGTAATCCACTTACATTTAAAGTCATCACCAATTAGGAAGGACTCACCTCCTGCTAGTTTGCTGTTCTCTAAATCTCTTATTTCCTGCATTATTGTCTCTTTTGTATGTAGTTAATATTTTTGAAGTGAAATTTTTAATGCCCTTCTCCTTTGTGCATGTTCTTTGTTTTCTTTATGATTACCATGGGAATTGCATCCAATATCCTAAAACTATAACACTCTAATTTGAATTTGTGTCACGTTAACCTCAATAACATACAAAACCTGATTATTTATAGTGACACACTACCTATTTCAGTTACTGATGTCACAAAATTATAACTTTGAGCATTACATGTCAAAAACAAACTGATCATTGCTTTTTTAAATACATTAGTCTCTTAACATATGTAGAAAACAAAATGTATAGCTAGATACCAAAGTTACCAAAAATAGCTTGTAGACTAATAATTGTTTTTTTCTCCTTATGCTTATTAGTCTCTTATATTATGTAGAAAATAAAGAGTAGAGTTATAAACTTGTCACAATAATATTGGCTTTCATAATTGCCTGTCTTTACCTTTATTGAGGTTTTTAATTCCTCCTGGGATCTGAATTACTGTCTGGTGTTCTTTCATTTCAACCTGCAGGACTCCCTTTGGGGTTTTTAACAGAACAGGTCTAGTGATAATGATCTTCTTCAGTTTCACTTATCTGGGAATGTCTTAATTTTTCCCTCACTTCTGAGGAACATTTTTGTTGGATATAGGATTCTGGGTTAATAAGGTATTTTGGTTTTTTTCTTTTTGCATGTGAATATATCAGCCTGCTGCCTTATAACCTCCTGAGCTTTCAATGATAAATCTGCTGTTAATCTTCCTGGAGATCCCTTGTATGAGATGATTTACTTCTCTTTCTGCTTTCAAAATTCTCTATCTTCCCACAATTTGATAATGATGTGTTTTGGTAAAATACCTTATCTTATTTGGATTTTGAGCTTCTTATATATTTATATTTATGCCTTTCATCAAATTTGGTAACTTTTCAGCCCATATTTCCTATAACAGTCTCTCTACCTTTTTCTCTCCCTCTTCTCTGGGTTCCCAGTGAGAATATCAGTCCTCTTGATGGGTCCCACAGTCCCTTAGAATAGGTTCCTTTCCTCAGTCTTCTTCCTTTCTGTTCTTCAGATTCAATCATTTCATGGTCTGACCTTCATGTTTGCTGAAGCTCTCTTCTGCCTGCTCAAATTTGCCTTTGAATTCTTTTAGTTTTCCTTTAATTTTTTCACTTTAGTTATTGTAGTTCTCATTTTGGTTTCTTTTTCAATTTTCTATCTTTTCATTGATATTTCCATTTTGTTCACACATATTTTCTTGACTTTTTTGGGGTCTTCCTTCAATTTTTTGAGCATCTTTGAGACAACTGTTCTAAAGTCTGTCTAGCAGATCAACCACCTATCTTGTCCTGAGGACAGTTTCTGTTGGTTACTTTTTTTTCCCTTTAAATTGTCCATGTTTCCCTATTTCTTTGTAGCCCTTGATGATGATGATGATGATGATGATGATTTTGTTGCTGAAAAGTAGAAATTTAAATCTAATAATATCCTAAGTCTGGAAATCAGATCCTTAACCTTTCTCCAGGGTTTGCTATGTTTTGTTTTTGATTATTGTAGGCTGTATCTGTACTGTGGAGTAACCTGAGGCATAAACTTAAATTTTCACAGACATCTTCTGAGCCTGCATCTCTCCCTGGGCATGTATACTGACTTTCTAATTTCTGTAGCTGCTTTTGAACATCCTAGTCTTTAATGACTGGTTTCTAAGAGAAGAAAAAAGAAAAAAAAAAAAGGAAAAGGGAAAGGAAATGTGTGAGCCCTTCAAATCCCTGAAAATCATTTCAGCTAAAGAGGGGCTTGCACCGTGGTGTGCTTGTGTGTGCACAACAGTGCTGCCCCCTCTGCCTGCATCTCTGTGATCAGAAGCAGACATCAGCAGAAAGCACACATCTCCAATATTTGGAGTACAGGGTCCCTTTTGCCAATCCTGGCTTTTGGAAGTTGCATGTAAGCTGCTTTAGTTGCCTGTCATGGGGCTGAGGGTCAAGGGATGAGAGAAGGGTAGCTACTGCTGAGGTAAAAACTGAAATTGGCCAAAATCTACCATAACTTACTGTACAAACCTTTCCTTGGAAGTTGCAAGCCTTCAATATACTCTGGAGTTCAGCATATTTATATCAGAAGATTCTGTCAGTGCTGCTGTTGTCTATTTGGGAAATGGCGCATCCTCCTCCTGTATCATCTCCAATCCTCTCTACACTCTAAGTGCACTTTTTTTCCCCAATGCATGAAGAAGTAAAAGCAAAGGGTTGATAACTGTGTGACTGGGTATCATCTCTAGGTAAGTGTGAAAAGAGTTTCTCTCTCCTTTTGAGTTGAAAGCTATTGGTCTTTTGCAATGCTCTGTGGATAGTCACAGCTCTACTTGTTAAAAGCAGGCACTTTTTATCTCTCCTTTCTCTTTTGGTGAATGCCTGGAGCTTAATTTGTCATAAAAATTGGTCATTCATGCACTATTAGAATATCTAACTTATCCAGATAGTCTATTGTCAAAGAGGAGATAGCATAAGCAAAATATTTGTTTTATAACTGATTTATGTGGTTTATAGACCAAGTTAGTAAAGTATTCAAAGTGGTATTACTTAGTTATTGAAAAAAAAACCGAATGCTTATTGCTATCTGAAAGATTTCTGACTGGTCTGGAGATTTCTGACCTCTGGAAGTATCTGGAAGGACCTACATGCAGAACTTTTTCCTTTTCAACCAAAAATAGATGGAATATTACTGAGTGATAAAAAAGAACAATACATGCTGTTTCCTATACTGACAGGGCCATATCAATGTTTGTAGCAGCTCATTTCACAATAGCTAAACTATGGATCCAACCTAGGTGCCCTTCACCAGATGAATGGATAAAGAAAATGTGGTATATACACACAATGGAATATTAGTCAGCCATAAACAAGAGTGAAATTATGGCATTTGCTGGTAAATGGATGGAACTGGAGACTATCATGCAAAGTGAAATAAGCCAATCCCAAAAAACCAAAGGCCCAATGTTCTCTCTGATGTGCAGATGCTAACACACAATGGAGTGGGGGAGGGAAGAATAAAAGTACTTTGAATTAGACAATGAAGAGAAGGGAGGCGGGGATGGAAATAGGAAAGACAGCAGAATGAATTGGACATGACTTTCCTATGTTCATACATGAATACACAACCAGTGTAACTCCACATCATGTATAACCTCAAGAATGGGAAGTTAGCTGGGCGCGGTGGCTCAAGCCTGTAATCCCAGCACTTAGGGAGGCTGAGACAGGAGAATCATGAGTTCAAAGCCAGCCTCAGCAATAGCAAGGTGCTAAGCAACTCAGTGAGACCCTGTCTCTACATAAAACACAAAATGGGGCTGGGGATGTGGCTCAGTGGTTGAGTGCCCTTGAGTTCAATCCCCGGTACCAAAAAAAAAAAAAAGAATGAGAAGTTAGACTCCATGTATGTATAATATATCAAAATATATTCTACTATCATGTATAACTAAAAATAAAAAATGAAAAATAATAATACATGCTGCCATCTAAACAGATCGCAACAGTATCGTGCTAAGTGGAAAACCGCCAATCTGGAAAGGATATGTACTGTAAGACTGCATTACACAGCATTCTTGAAATAACACAATTATAGAGATGGAGAACAAACTAGTAGTGGCCAGGAGTTTGGAATGGTGGGGAAGAGTGTGGCCATGAGGGTTACGGTTTGATGGAACAGATGTGTATTGTGGCAACAGCCATAGACACACAAATCTACATGTGATAGAATGACACTGTACAGTACAAGCATGTTGAAATGTTAATGTCCTGATTTTTATATTGTATCGTATTTATGGAAGATACAACCACTGAGGGAAATGGGTGAAGGATACAGAGGACATTTCTGTACTATCTCTACTATTTCCTGTGAATCTATAATTATTTCACAATGAGAAATTAACAACTAGAATAGTCCCATAGAAATGCAGGTTAATATAAGGACAGTAAAAAGCTTCATGAGCTAACAATAAGGTGTTAGTAAACCTTAGTAAACCCGGGACTGACACTGAATCAGACCAAGCAGGACAAAAATTGCACCTGTTTAACAGGGAGAAATATAGTTACAAGTCCCCCTGAATTCTCCAGCTTGCCCACAATCTTATGGGATTCTATTTTCTATGTGTATATAAACATTTTATGTGTCAAGAGATTGGCATAGCTTTTATGTCTTCTGGGTGAAATTATTAAATGGAAATCTTCTTTTCATTGGATGAGGTAAACAATTAATTCTTTATATGTCAAATTATAATCAGAGAACTAAAAACGTTCTAGTGAAGACAGACCCTCAGAATGATTTCAGCTGTTGGTCCTTTAAGAAAACCAATTGTCTCATGAAAGCTTTTAGCAAAGGGAAATGCAAAGTAGTTCAGTGATGAATTAAACTAATGGCCTTGGTTGCTAGGTTAAAAAGCTGTGTAGCAAAGGAATACAAGTGGATGTCAGATTGGCAAAGGCATGGAAAAAATAGTGCTAAGACACCTGATCCCGAAGGACATCTGAAGAGGTTTCAATATTTGGTACTTAAGGTAGAAAGAATTTGTGTTAATGTTTAGCTAAAGCATATCCTTGAAGAAATTAGACAAGTTTGGTAATTTGAGGGTAAAACAGAGATGTGTCTTCTCCCTGATTTTATTGTGTGATAAATCTTTCTTTTTGGTATTTTTATTTATTTATTCATTTTTCCGAACTTTTTACTGGTGCATTTTATGTCATGAATCTTAGCATAATCTATTTTAAACAAGATTAGGTTTATCTCCTCATTTGTGAATTAACATGAGCCAATTAAATTTCCAATTCTGGTTTCATTTCAGACAGGCCAACATTATTTATTTAAAATGATGCAGGTGAACGGGTGTTCAACTACACTGAATTTTGTAACTGATGTGTTATAAAGGGTCTGCTCTTCTTAACCTCACATAATTCTGCAAATTCTACTAACTGAGTTATTGCATTTAACTTTCTGGGTAAAAATTCTAATTTGTTTTTTTTTGTGCTAAAAATGCTGGCCACGCAACACAGGTGCGCCTGCACATGTAAATGTGCTTCAAAGACTTGCAGGTGTGCAGCTGGCGTGACCTTGCTGGCGTGTGCATCTGTGCTGCTGCTCAGAGTGGAGAGCAGGACAGCAGGTCGCTGTGGGAGGCAGTGTGCGGAGTTGGAGTCTGGGACCTCTGCCAGTGTCCTGCAACACTGGTGTGGCCCCAGCTCTCACACATCTACCTCCGAGTCTCCTCTAGGTCTGAAGAAACACCTCAGTTGTGTCGTATTCTATTGCCACTCTAACAAATCACCACGTGCATAATAATTCAAAACTACACAGATTCACTGTTTACAGTTCCGTAGGCTAAAAGTACCACATGGGCTTCACTGGGCTGAAATCAAGGAGGGGGCAGGGCTGTGTGGCTGGCATTGCAGGGAGAGTCTGCTCTCTGGCCTTTTTGGGCTCTGGAGGGCACTGCATTCCTTGCAGGTAGCCCTCTGCCTCTGTCTTTGAAACTAGCTGCAGTGTGGGTTGAGTCCCCCTCACTTCACATTTCCTGGATCCTCTTGTTTACTGCTTCACCTTCTTTCGCTTTTAAGAACCCCTGGGATCATGTCGAGTCCACTGGGGTGATCCAGGGCCTCCTCTCTATTTTAAGATTAGCTGAATAGCACCTTGACTCTCCTTTGTGGCACAAGGCCACACATTCCCAGGTGGAGGGGATCAGGGGCTGTAGTCGGCCTGCCTGGCTGTGCCAGGTACAACGGTTGTAATGGGACTGTGTCTGTGAGTAACGGGATGTGTTTTTGTTTACAAGGTGGAAAGCCTAAGATAAAAATGTCTAGCTGTGTGTTAATGTGAAAGAAAATGATACAAGACGTATTTGGGGGGACGTCAATAAGTTACAGAAAGCTTGAGAAGGAGCGGGCCCTATTTCCTTGGTTTCTAATACACACACATAATGAACTTGAAGAAAACAACTGAAACATGTTGAAATCTTCATCAAGTTTGCCTAATGTTGATGAGTTTACTTATAAAGACTAGTGAATACTTTATTGCAACTGTTACAAAATGTGGTGTACATAATAGTCAGAACTGAGTTTTACCTTTGGTGAAATGACAAACTGATCTTTGAGTATCCACTCTGCTTTAAAGGTGGAACTGTAAAGACTGGTCTTTGCCCATGGCCCAGGCTTCTCCTATCTCCAGAATACTTCTACTTGAGTGAGATCATGTCAGTTTTGGGCTGTTTTTTTTTTTTTAATCTATCTCTTTAATCACTTAATTTTTTGAAATTAATACTTAACAAAAGATCCTTGCTTCTGCAAATGCTAAGAGTTCCTCATAACTGCTGGGTTTGTTGTTGTTCCTTTATTTTAAGTATTATCACTCTGAATCCTCTGAACCAAACCAAAATTATGAACTGTCTTTAGCCACTCAGGACTCACATTCGTATCTTCTGTCTCCTGATAGCTCTTTTTGACATTTCCTTCCAGAAATGCACACTCCTTAGTTAAACTAAGAAAGTGTTAAAAAAAAATCTGTACACCACCAAAAATCTGTAACCACTAAAGAATTTGCCAGACCCCAAAGCATTTTCTTCTTCACTTTAGGAAATGTATGACATTCTGCAGATTTTTCTTTAGCTGAATACAGTGGTGAGAGCTGCACTGTCTACCAAGAATCCAGCACAGAAAGATCTGACAAGTGAGAAAAGGAGAAGCTAAATTTCCACGTCAGTACAACCAGTGAAACACTGTCATTATGATCAAGTGTCAACAGCCAGGGACCTTTCATTTCAGATTGAAGAATGCTCCCTTTCATGTTAGAGAACAGCATGATAGTGGTCAGTGCCTTATTATCTTATTTTTATTTATGTATTTTTTGGTCAATGGTTCATTTTAAAGGAGAGCTTCCATTCATAAGTTTTGGGGGAGCCACTTTGGTGGTGGTAACCCTAGCATATACTCCATGATAAATTAAAAAGCATCGGACATCTCCTGGAGCTCCCACTATCATTTCTATGTGCCGATGGTTATCACCAACTCCTGATACGAAAATTTCTTCAACTTTGATATTATTGCTTATGATGCAATAATATAATAGATGCGGGCTGGGATTGTGGCTCAGTGGTAGAGCACTTGCCTCACATGTGTGAGGCACTGGGTTCGATCCTCCGCACCACATAAAAATAAATAAAGATATTGTGTCCATCTACAACTAAAAAAATATATAAAAAATAATATAATAGATGCTCATCTACTCAGACTATTCAGCCTTATCACCAACAGGCAGTTGGTGATTTTTCTCCCATGCTTACCTAAAACAAACAAAAACCTGCTAGAGCTGCGGATCAGTTATTCTACCTGTTGAAGAAACATCAAAATGCCCTGATTAACGGACTCTCCCAGGTACTCTTGCACTTGATACGTAGAAAATTGGATGCTGGTTCCAGGGACCCCTGAATCAGCTGATGTTACCACTACCAGTGAACATCTCTCAGACTCTGGAGGGACTGGGTCAGGATTTCTAGAACTCATTTACATCAGAATCAGACAACCTGGACTGGTTACTAATCCAAGATCAATAAAACAAGGATTTATTACCTAGACTACATGAAACACATTTAATTGAAGCTAACATCACATTTTGAATTGGACATGTTACAAAAAGCCTTCTTCCTACTTTTTTAGTCTCTAATGCTTGATCTAACAGGTTATGCTTGTAAAAATTAGAACGGAACATTCTCTAAGTGAGATGTTGTTCTAATTAATCCTTTCAAATTCATTAAAAAGATCCTTTAAGAAGTCTGAAAACAGATAAGTCAATAGCGTATTAGGCAAAGCTCACCACCACCACCACCACCGCCATCACCATCATCATCATCATCATGATCATCATGCTGTAAATGCAACAACATATATTGATCAGTCTGGGTTTCTGCCACAACTTAATGCCATAGTTGGCAAATAAATAAAGTACCTTCACTAATCTGTGCACCACTTTCTTTAAGCATAGGTTTTCACGGTTCAAAATGAACTAGAATCGGTCCTCCTTCCAATCAGAATATAATTAAGTCAAATATGTAACTGTGCCCATGCCAGAGATGTCATGTTTAAAGGCAAATATAATTTAACAAGACATGACAAATCCATTAAGAACAAGTACATCTCATATGTGGAACTGCTGTGCAAAGCAATCTCCTAGGACGTGGCTCATGTGTGGTTTGGGGAGTCCCAGCCGTACAGGTAGCATGGCCAGGAGACTGACAACTGGGGGCTCTGACAGCTGAGATAATCTCCATGGCATAGGTAAGGCCTGTAGGTGAGGCCTGTAAGACGAAGATCTCGCACCAGAGATTTCTGGGTTATTGGTCTTAGTGGCTGAATTGAAAGGGAATTGAATATTTCTGCCACATAAAATGGCCACAAAACCAAAGTTAACTTTCAAGAGATTTAATGTCATATAGCTTTCATTTTGATAACCATGCACACAGGTCTTTGTGAAATAAATCAACACTGCTTGCCATACCTACATCTATACAACTGGTCAGATAAGTCAGACCATTAAATTAATAGTCACAAATACTAAAACTGCAAACAAACACTTGTGGTTCAGTCTGTGTTTTAGGGGCAGAACATCAGCATCAGGAGGAAAACGAACCCTGAGCTCTGCCCCTCTCTTGACGATGCTCCCAACGTGAGCTCATCATGAAAACAGCACAAAACGGCACGGAAGATAAGCTCAGGGAAAGAAAGCCAAAAAAATCAGAACAACACACTCTTGTTTTTCTAGCTCTAGTCCCAAACATTGGATCTCAGGCATTTTCTTTCAGTTACTGACTCCTAATCAAGTTGATCTCGGACGCTGGCAATACCAGTTCATGACCCTTACAGTGTAGATACGAGGTGTCCCCCAAAGCTCATGTGTGAGACAATCCATGAAAGTTTACAGATGAAACGATTGGGCTATGAGACTGGTAATCTAATCAGTGGATTAATCCACTGGCAGGGCTTCACTGGGTGGTAGCTGTAGGCGGAGGGGATATGGCGGAAGGAGGTGGGTCACTGGAGCCGTGCCTTTGGGGTTCACATTTTATCCCTGGTGAGACGTGCTTCTCTGCTTCCTGGTTGCCATGTTCTGAGCTGCTTTCCTCCTCGTGCCCTTCCACTATGATGCTCTGCCTCACTTGGGTCCAGAGCCAAGGAGTCAGTCCATCACGGACTGAACCTCTGAAGCTATGAGTCAAAATAAACTCTTCCTCCTCTCTGCTGCTCTTGTCAGGTTGTGTGGTCACAGAAATGAAAAGGCTGACTACATCAGTGGCGAGTGATGAGCCTGTGAGAGACGGGCTCTTTGCTCACCAGGAACCAACTAAATGTGATTGTGTAAACCACGATAAATGTAATTGTGTGCTTTTTCATCCTAAATGTGGAAGTCCAGTTCTTAAAGCTGGCTCCCCTGCCGTCACTTGCAAGTGAAAGCCCCTTTCTCTCTTCCATGCTTTGTCTTCCTGTCTCCCTTTCACACACTGAATAGGGCAGAGGCAACACCAACGCTCTGGTCTAATCCAGTCAGTCCCTTTCCCCAGAGTTGGAACCTGCTCATCTCCACATCTGTCCCTTTGTTCCTGCTGGATTAGAATAAATATTTCATGAGATGCATTGTTTTTTTAAAATGAACCTTCTGTTATGTCTCTGCCCATTGATTTAATTGATTTGTTCAGAGAGAGAGAGAGAGAGAGAGAGAGAGAGAGAAAGGCAGATCAGGAAGGGATCAGTGGGAACCAGGGAGTCTGACGGATGGTGTTGGGAGAGGCTGACACAAATTCGAGAAGATATGCTGGAGTTCCTTACGCTTGTTTTCTGATAACTATGATTTTAAAAGACAAGTATAGACTTACAACACATATAAGAACCTATTTCACATGCCCAAATTGTAAGTAGTTGGCCTGAGGAAATGATTCAAAGAGTAATTCAACCCTCTGAAGAGAAATAATATTGAACAAGGCAGCATCTTATAGGTTTATGGTATATGAGATGCGGTTCTTTCAAGAGTTATTATCCCCAAGTAAATAACCTGTTTCATCTAGTTGAAGACAAAAGGAGTTGTACTTTTGGGTACCTTGAGGTCTCACCCAGAGGAATTCACTGAATTAGATTCTGAGACATTCTCACACTGCTGAGTGTCAGGAGCTGTAAGGAATAGAAGCAGGCAGCTATGATATGCATATTTAACTCACATAAAAATGATTCTAAAAATAAAAATGGTAGTTAATTAACAGGAAGTTCACTGGAGCACCTCTTTGAACTAAAAATAAATTAATTTTTCAGAAATATTGAAAATGAGGCAAGCAACTGAGATGACACCTTTTAATAGGATTTAAATAATTTGATTAAATATTAAGCATAATAGCCACAAAGATTATCTTAATTCATTGCTTAAGTTTAGCAGAAGGGAGGTAAAGATGCAAAGTTAAAATTAACTGATTCTAGCTTCAGAGAAGAAACCTAGGAAGGGTTTTTTATTTTTAAGTCAAGATTACTATCTATCAAAGACCCAAGCACTTTACTAGGAGAAAAATTTCAGAAGACAACAGTCTGTCTGAGACAGGGTGAGATCAGCATTTCCATAAGAAAAGTTTGTTTTCAGGAACAGAATCTGGAATCCATCCCCTGACCTGAGCACGCCAGGATGATACCGTGGTTACTACAGATAAGCTAATGCTGCATTGTCAAATCACAACTCCTCATTCTTGGTTTCTCCAATTGATTTCCACCTCTGCCAAAACAAAAATCAGCCTCAAGTAAGGATACCGAGAGAAGGAATAATTTCTCAGTTTTCTTCCTATGCAACTTCTCATAGGTTACCTTATATGGTGGCTTAACTTTTGTCAGAACAGTCACATCTATTCTCGTTTTTGTTTTACATCTCCATGGGGTATAAAAAGGGCAGGTGCAATTTCCAATTTATATAGAAGACAAATACAGTCTGCAGAGCTTGAATGATGTGTGCTGGCTTGCAGTTTTCTTTTGAGCTTTGATACCTGGAGAGTCAAAGCTCCAAAGTTCCCCTTTCCGACTCACTCCCTCACCCCTCTGAGCTCTTTCACTGGTATAGTCTTTCCTATCTGTGCGACACTTCAGTCACTCCTTTACTCAATCAGTCATTCTACAAACATCCACTATAAGTTGCATCCTGTTAGCTGGTGTGTCTGATGTACCTTTCCAACAATATTATAAATGGAGGACAGGATGATATCTAACAACCTCATGTCTACTGATAAATTATTAAACAATTGAGTGGGGCCCTTAGGCCACACATCTAAGATGCAATAGTGCTTTGACTCTTGTGAATTGTGTTCACATTTATCCTGCTGTTCCTGTCACTTGCCTCAGGGGCAGCTCTGGGGAAAAGAGGTTCTATAAGATGCTGTATGCTAAAAAGGGGTTTATTGCTAACATAAGTATTGGAAATGCTGCACTTGATATTCAAGTCGCTGACTTAAAATGCATTAGCAAATTTATTTCTAGTTAGTAAAGTAAAAGCTCCATTCAGTTTAAGAGACAAAAAGCAGTGAGTCTTTTGTGGCTCTGGGTGACCGCTTAGCCCAGGTTTCCTCAAACTTATCTGAAGGGAGAACTTTTCAAGACAGCACTCAATCCCTTCCCAGAGAACTGGGATTCTGAGAGGCTCACTCTGGGTGGTTTTGCTCTGAGTCTGCTATTCTCATCACTATACCTATTATTATGCTTACCTGTTAGTCTCTAAGTATGCACATATCTTTACCACCAAAGAAATTGTAATTTCATAGCAACTTGAGTTAATATTGATAAAAACCAGAACTGAGTGAATCACTGGATTATGAAAAAAGGATAGTCAGAGAAAATAAATGGCTGCAGATCTGAAGCACTGCTGATAGGCACAGCTCACCCTGTGTAGACAAAGGCACGTGGCATATTCTGATCTCATATATGCAAACTTCCTCTGATTTCACACATGTGCTCACTCACAGAGGACTTCATAAACTAAATTAAATGGCATATAAGAAGGACATCTCATTTGCTTAAAATTTCATCTTCTTCCTTAGCCAATGAGATATTCATGGGAGAAGTCTCAGGACAGCTTCTTAAATGAAGGGAGTTTACTGTTTGAAATTCACTTAATTTCGTTACCCAAGCGATTTTGGTCCTGGTACCTAAGAGCAAGCCAAGTATTGGTTTCCAATAAGCAGTTCTAATTCTGCTTTTAATTACTGAACTGAGCAGTGAGTCTTCTCCGGCTCTGGGTGACTGCTTCCCCAGGGTGTCAGTTTGCTTATATAAAACTTCATGTAGAGACAGGTAAACTCCAGGAGGCAGCTAGCCCAATGCAGCTTGGGCTGGACTGTTCTCAGTTTCTATTTCCAAAACACATGATAGGGCCCCAAATCATAGGCCAGAGATCTGGGTTTTCATCAAATCTTACAACATCCCTGTCCCCCTTATTTTTTTAAAGTATTTTTTTCTTTTTTAGTTGTTGATGGATCTTTATTTTATTCATTTATTACTTATATGTGGTGCTGAGGATCAAACCCAGTGCCTCACACATGCTAGGCAAGCTCTCTACCACTGACTATAGCCCCAGCCCCAACAGTCCCCCTTATTCTTTACAGATAATCTCCAGTCCTGGGTACAAGAGGATTCACAGCATTCCTTTACAACTCCTTTTTCTTTTAAAAATATATTCCCATCATTTTCCCTCAAATGAGACTGATTTTTTAAACAAATTTTTTTAAAGTTGTTGATTGACCTTTATTTATTTATATGCGGTGCTGAGGATCAAACCCAGTACCTCCCACCTGCGAGGTAAGCGCTCTACCACTGAGCCACAATCCCAGCCACGAGACTGATTTTTAATAGTATTAGTTTATAAAATATGATGCCTAGGTCAAAACTTATTGTTTAGTTTCTGCTCATGGGCTTATCAATTTTTTTTCAGGATAAAGAGATTTGGTACGTTTTGTAATTTTTTAACCTTTTGTATTTTTATAGCACATAGAACTTCTAGCTCGAGGAAGAACATGAGAACTCAAAGATATTGAAAAATTATTCTAATAAAAGTTGGCTTGTGTTTAAGATGGTTCTCCAAATTCCCTAGCTACAGAAAACACTGCTCCTATGAACTGTAAAAATATCCTGGGCTCTGTAATATTTTCTGCTTCTCTGTTAATTAACCACAGTGGACGTTCTGAATGAAAGGAACTGTTAGCATTATTAGTCTACCCAGAGTTCCAGCATGAATATTGTAGGTTTCCATTGTGTGTATAAAACTAAAAGTTATGGGATTTATATATGATTACTTTAAAACTTTGGTGAGTGTGTTTGTGCTGTACCACAAAGGTCAAAATTATAACTATATGAACTTTTTAGAAATAGGTAAGTAGAAAAAAATTAGATATGAAGATAAAGAATAAAAGGGGCCGAGTGGATACAAAAGCAGAATTTAAAACTTAGCTTACAAGACCAAAAATGAACCAAAGTTTATATCCTCTAATTCCTCTCAATCTAAATGGCTAGATATTAGATCTGAGCCCAGCTGATCATCCACTTATTAGAAGCAATATTTAATCCTAAAAAAATAGTAGGAAAAGAAAAGAAATTGGATCCTGTGACAGTTTCTTTATTGTGATGGGATTTTGCAAAGGAGAAAGTATGAATGAAAGAGTGCGTGAGAGATATTAAACAGCAGAAAGCATTAGACATGGAGTTTTGTAGGTCAATTATCCCAAAGCCAGCAAAGTGATTGGCATTTGAGTTTTCTTACCCAAACAGACTCAGTTATTGAAAGTTTTAAGTGTCCATCTGTTCTGCTCACTAGGGAGCCCACCCAGGGGTGAGATGCTGTCATTCACGTTTGTCTTGAATCTGCTGGCAGGTTGTGGAGAGGGGTGGCAGCCTCCTGTTCTCATTGCTGCAAGGAGGTATTGTGACACAAGGTCCAGGGTTGGAATGTCATCTTAGCAGCGTCCCCTTTGACAGCATAGGTGCCAAGCAGGCATTACATACTCTCCCCTGACACTTCTCAAGCCCCATTTGGCACACACAGATTGGTGGCAGTGAGGTTCCTGGTAATCTTCAAGGATCACAGGAGAGCCTACACTTTGGTCTATAAATAGTGTGGTTATTACTGTGTGATGAGTATGCCAGGCACTACCAAACTCAAGCCAAACCATGCAAGCCCAAACCGTGCACCAAGCTAAAGAAAGTAGCAGCCTTGATGATAGGGAAAACCCAGTATGAGCAGCCCTGGCCATTTCACTCTCAAAGCCATCAGAAGCTTCAAGGTGCATGCACGAGAGCATCAGCTGTTTGGTCGTTGAAAGTCTGAAGTTTCAGTGACGGCTGTTTGATTTGATATAATTCTATTAGCTAAACTGAGTTCACACAGCAACTTCTTTCCTTCTAGAGATAAACTGCTGAGGTCAAGTATAGGTTAGAGTGCCTGAATGCAGGTGTAGGAGCTGAGGAGAGCTGATATTAGACAAATACTGACACTGAGGAAACTGTCGCTCTGGAAAGGCAGTAGGATCAGCGGGGTACACAAGCATTTCTTTTTCTTTTTTTTTTAAAAATATTTATTTTTTAGTTGTAGGTGGACAGAATATCTTTATTTTATTTTTATGTGGTGCTGAGGATCGAACCCAGTGCCTCCCGCGTGCTAGGCGAGTGCTCTACCACTGCGCCATGACCCCAGCCCACACAAGCATTTCTATAAACTTGTTGGAGCAGAGTTGGAGGGGAATGTGGGGCTTCAGTGTGGTCCCTGCAGATGACACTTCCCTCACTCCTTCAGCACTGGTTTTCTGTAAGTCCTTGAACAGATGACCACGAACAGGGGAGCTTAAAAAGTTAGCAATATATTTTCTCACAGTTCACAGGACAGAAGTGTGAGATCCAAGCATTGGCAGGGCTCGTCGAAGGCTCTGGAGGAGAACATTTCCTTGTGTCCAGCTAGATTCTGGTATTCTTGGCCTGGGGCTGCATGATGTCATTCCCTGTCTCAGACTTACCATGGTCTTCTCCTTGGTGTCTATGTTGTCTCTTCTTCTGTCTCTTGTAAGGTCATTTGTCTTGGGATTTAGGGTCCACCTGGGCAATCCAGGATGATCTCATCTCAAGACTCTGAAGTGCAATATGTAAAGACTCCTTTCCAAATAAGGTCACGTTCACAGATTCTGGGGATCTGGATCTGGACACCTCTTGTGGAGGCCACCATTCAACTTACTATACATTTCTTCCCTAATCCCCTTCTATTTTTCTTAGTTCCCTACCCTTCTCTCCCTCTATTTGGTTGGAGGGTCCAAACCTCTTCTCCTTCCAGGTGGCTCTACTTTTACTCTTGTGAGCTGGGCTGCTCAGGTTTAACTCCTGTTGTTCTTGCTTCCTGCATGGTTCACCGTCGCCTGGTTCACCCTGACATCTCCAGGCTCAGGTCAGGGATCCTACCATTTAGGAAGGTTTTCCTGAATCCCATCCTTCAAAGGCTGCTTCAGCAGCCCCAGCCCCACCTGCATGCCTCTAGCCTAGCATAGGGACTCTTCAGCTTCATGATCCGAGGCAATGCGTACAGGCATCACCCAAGCCCCGGCACTGGAACTGACCTGCACAAGGTCCCCAGGCACTGCCTCAAATGACGCACCATCTAGTCTCGGCATCTACTTAGCCATGAAGCAAACAAGCAACCAACTAGAACCCCACCCAAACCAGACCACAACAAACACCAGTCAAGCCCCCTAGGGAAGTTTCCAAGTTTGAAACATAAGCTACTCCCAGAGTGATGGCAGCTGCCTCAGAGATGTAAATGATCACAAATATTTGTTGAACCTAAATTTAATATTATGTTGTTTTATTTTTCCCATAAAAATCTTGTATGCATATATTTGTGCTAATACATTTAGTTGCCTGGGAAACCAGAGGGTCTGTGCAGTGAGAGAATATTTGAGAGAGTCGGCCACAGGAATGTTTCTGGAATATTCTCTCATGGTGCAATCTTCTGCCCCACAGGTATACAAAATGCACCCCTGAGCTGTGCAAACACCCTACCCCACGCTGCTGTCATGGTACTGTGTGACAGGTGCTGACAGGTGGAAGATATGCAACTTGAGTGCCAATGTGCAGGGGGTCACACCAGTGTTGTTTCCAGCTAAGGTCACCTGGCTGAACTGCACTGTGGATTTTAATGGATTTCTTAGTTGTGATTTTCAGATGTACGTAGACATGATTATGTCTGCTTAAAAGGATAGGAAGGGATACTGCTGTTGGGAAGAGATGGAATTTTCCAGGTCTCCAAGGCTTCCTGGGAGATCTGGAGCAGGGTCTTCAACCTTGGCACTATTGCCATTTGGGGCTGGATCACGCTTCTCTCCCTGGAGGGTGCTGTGCTGTGTGTGCACTGTAGGATGGTTAGCAGCCTCCCTGGCCTCCACCCACTAGGTGGCAGTAGCAACCCTCCCATCTACAACAGCTGTGCCAACAAAAAATGTTTCCAGATACTATTAAATATCTTCTGGGGGACAAAACTGTTCAGAGCAATGCTTCAGAGATTCACGAATGGACCCAGGTAGCTGCTGGGAATGCAGGAAGCAAGTCACCTTCTGAGAGTCATGGGTGGATGTTTCAGGGAGCCGAAGGGAGGATGCTCAGCGCTAAAGTCTCCTGACGTCTGTTCTGCACGTCTCCCGCTGCCTCCATAACCTCAGAAGCCCTGGGAACTTCATGCCTCATGGGCTTTTGGAGGCTTCTGTGTGATTAGAAGGGCAGACGGGAGATGTGATTTGGTGTAACTGACATAATACAAATTGCTTGTCAAATTCCTCTCTCGCTCGTCAGCAGAGCGCAATGGTGGGAACACGTGCCCAGAAAAAAATAAGTGTCTAAACATGCACCCAGCGCAGACGGTGTGCTGACTCTGAACCTGAGGAATGGAAATGGAGGACTCATCAAGTGTGTTGTGATAACTCCCCAGGGGCAAGGAAACAGCATCCTCTCATAGGGACAGGAGGAATCTGGAATTGGCTACTCCTGAACCATACCTACCGCCTCCCCGCCCTGTAGATCTATGTTTCTATCCCTATCTACAAGGCCTCCTGAATTCCCCTGAAATCTGGAATCCTGTCAATTTTCCACACACCCAACCATGTCCCTCCCTGCATGGTATGTCTTCATAAATAACTAGGTTCCATACCATTGATGCAAAAGTAACATAACAGTGCACCAATTATACCTCTTAGTAGCCATTTCATTTAAATAAGAAATCTGTGAGGCTCAAGCACTCCAACTGTCCAAGGGGACATTCTGTTTCCCTCATGTTTTTGTAGACTACTATTAGCATATCATAGACCATTTCCAGTGCCAGGCTCCCAGTAGGGTGCAAGTGTTCAGCGAGGGTCCAGTGAGTCAAGGACAGTGTCACTTTGTTAATATAGTCTTAACAAGTTGTTTTTAAAATGATATAGACTCTAGAATTCTGTATGTAATTTTTAGCCTATGGAATGTCAACTGGATGTTCTTTTCATTCATTCCTTACCAGTCCATGATGCTTTTCCTTCTGCTTTTAAGCCATGTTCCATCTCTTCCCAGGTCTTCTGGTCTATAGATTGGGGACTAGGAGATCATGAACACTTTCATGCAAAAAAATATACTTAGAAGTGTCCACCAGGGCGCTGACCGGTGGAGCGCAGCTGTGGCCGGGTTCTTGGCCCGGGTCGCAGGCCCTCTGGGCCCAAGGCTGGAAGTAGCGGAGGTGTCGTTCTCCAACCAGCTTCTTGGCAGCATTCAGCAGCTCACCATCACCTGCAGGAGTTTCGGTTGCGTGTGTGGGAGCAGGACCACAGGGAGACAAGGGAAGCTGCGGGCAGCGTGACTTCGGCGCCCACTGGCGGAGCGCTGTTGTGGTGGGGGCTCTGGCCCAGGGCTCCAGCCCGGAGTTTGCCTTGGGCGTGCCGGGCCTGCTTCCACACAGGGTGCCTGGCCCCAGTGCCTACCCAGCTGCGCGAGTCCACTAGCAGTTGCTGCTGTGGACGGACCGTCTCCTGAGCGGACCTCCGGCTGTTGTTCTTTGTGGACGGCCTTCTAACTTGGCAGAACTTCCTACACACCAAGGGGTGCAGGTGAACACCTGGGAGCAAACTTTGGCCACGGCGCAGTGCACGGTGGAACAGCAACTCCACCAGCGGCTCAGAGTTCCACCCTGCTATGGGACCAGCACTCAGGACACCAGCGGGGAAAGTCCAGCAAACAACAGACAATGTCACCTACTGGAGGTGAAAGGAACCATACCTGTTTATTTACACTGAGACTTTTTACATTTTTTTATGCTTATTTTTAATTCTATATCTTTTTCTCCTAATAGTTCTATTGCTTAATCTTTTTGTTTTATCTCTCTGCTCTCTTCTTCTTTCCCTTCTTTCTTTTTCCTTCCCTCTTTTCTCTCTCGCTCTTCTCCTACCCTCTAATCCCCAACAGTTGTGACATCAAATATCTGCTATACAGCGGGATATGGTAAGTTGGGATTTTGTAACTGTATACTAGAGTGGTATTATATATTCTTATAAATCCAAAGTGCATATGTTTTATCTGTCTTGCCATCATCTCTCCTCGCCATAT